>JANAVB010041416.1:12414986-12938108 GCA_029216955.1 Iris pallida
GTTTGTGTACTGTACCTACTCAGTTGCCTAACTGAGATGATCAGAATGTCAGGACATGACGGGCCAACTTCTGTCCTTGTTTGGTTGGGAGGTTGGTTCGGAGTGTCGTGATGTTATGTGAATCCTAGTGGAAAGCAGAGATCTATTATTATATTCCCTTACTTACTGGTTTAATCTTTCATATTGTCCTTCCTTGTGGTACTTGCTATTAGAGGTCTAACCTCTCTGGTTTTGCATGGCCAGATTTAGAGCCGGTTCCCGAGGATCCAGCTTACTTCCACCTCCAAGATGGTCAATACTAGAGGGATGATCGCAGGAGGACCCGAGTGGGTTCCTTACTTTACCGCTCGTTTTGTTATTTACTTTATACTTAGCCGTTTGGCACCGACATGTTAGTCGGATCGTCTTGTACTTACTTTTGCATAATTGTAACTAAGTCAGACTGTAGCTGATGATAATTGTGTATACGTTACTATACCATCTGGCTATGTTTTGTAAAGCCAGATCTCCAGAACATTTTGACTGAGCATTTGGGACGCCTTACTGCTTTATCTTACATGTTCTCTATTTTCTGTTTCTTGTTTGAATGATTGAGACAATAGAGGTGAATGACCATAGTAAGACTTTCTTGTAGTATGCACCCCCTCGTCTGGTTAGACAGCATTGATCGTATTATACGGTATTCATCTACCCGTAAAACGTAGCTGGCTGAGTCATTCCCCCGCTCTCCAGTATTCTGGTTCTGGGGCGTGACAAATGTTAATGTTAATATTAATGTTAATGTTAATATTAATTTTTTTTCTATTAATGTTAATGTTAATGTTAATATTAATGTTAATATTAATGTTAATGTTAATATTAATTTTAATGTTAAGTTTAATGTTAATTTTAGTATTTAATGTTAGTATTAACATTAATATTAACATTAACATTAATATTAACATTAATATTAATATTAAATTACGGATTAGAGTGAGGGGGGTTTTTGGGGGGCTTTCTAAGGGGGGCTTTTGATCCGCTTCCATATATATATATATATATATATATATATATATATATATATATATATATATATATATATAATATATATAATATATAAAAATATATATATATATATAATATATATATATATATATATATATATATATAAAATATATATATATATATATATATATATATATATATATATATATATATATATATATATATATATATATATATATATATATATATATATATATATATATAAATATGTGAATGAATGAATGAATCAATATATATCTATATGTAATGAATGAATCAATATATATAAATATGTGAATGAAAGAAAAAAAAATATATATATATATATATATAATTATGTGAATGAATGAATCAATATATATCTATATGTAATTGTTTGCTTGTGAATGTAACCTAGGGAGTATTGAGTCAGTTTAGGATTGACCCAATGAGCCTAGAAGGCCGAGTCGACCGACAAGTTGACAAAAATCAACTTTGGGTCAAACTTGATCCAAATCGACTCAAACGAACTTAGAATAACTTGAAAACTTATACTTGACTTAAAAATTAGTAAACGGACTAGTTGACTTATGGTTGACCAGGTTTGACCAGAGTTGACCAGGTTTGATCAGAGTTGACAAAGGTTGGCTTTGACCTAGAAGGATCTAGAATCATATAGAATTGCATTGCAGACCTTTCTTATGATATTTTAGACCTTGTTGTGACTTATGGTTATTTTAAATAGGATTACATCACCCCAGTTCAGTTATACTTCCTCATCAGCAGCTTGGATTGCCAGGCGAGTATATTATCTGATCATTTCATTCTTGCTTGGACATATTTACTTGTTATAGACTAGTTTACTTGTTGCTGTCACGATGTTATCATGGATTAGTACTATATGGATCTCTTCATGCGATGTTATCCCCTCGGATACATCGGGTATATTGTGCTCATGTACTTTATCATGTGCATCATCCACTCTTTGTGTTCGTATTTATTCATGTATACTCATGTGATATTCATGTACACTCATGATCATGTGAGCCTTCATGTATAACCCAGTGTTCATGTGGACTACCATGTGACACACTACTTTCATGTGCAATAACATAACCTGGATAGATCCTTGTGTACTGATTGGGGCATGAGGAGTATTTATTTGGTTATGTGATATGCACCATTATCATCTACAACTCCAAATTAGATTTAAGTCATGTATAACCTAAGAATATTTACATAACCAAATATGTGCTCTAAATCACGAAGTTAGTTTAGATTTTTTATCTATATCATGTATATCTATTTCCACTATATCATGTTCTTTTTTTTACAATCTCTCTACTGTTTCTTTATAGCAGTTCATGTATATTATTCTATAGCTTGTTTCATATTACCTTACATGTTATGATCAGTGTGAGAGATATGTATTCGTTCCTGTCCTGACATGACCTGTTGAAAATATTACAGATAATAAGAATTGCTGCGATACTTACTATGGAGCAGGCCTAGTAGACACAGGTAACCTGAACCCTTAGCAGGATCCAGTAGTCGCGGAGGACTTGCCATTAGCTTAGTCTAGACTTTTTTTATTATCTATATTTATGAGACATTTATGATTGTATTGAGATATTATTTATGGAGTTTTACACCGAGACTTATTATTCATATTGTGACTTCCTGTTGAGATTATCTCATCATCTTTTCCATCTTAGTTTGTGATTGAGATTACTTATTATGTTGTCCTCCATTCGAAGCATATTCTAGATTGTGTTAGATGTTGGACCTAGGAGAGCGTTCTACCACCGACACTGCGACATAGGCTGGATGTACCCACTTTTCATGCTCTTACACTGGGTACGGGTCATGACAGTTTTATTCGATCGAGTGCTTCACCCTAGGAAGAAACGGTCCTTTTTGTGCCCAAGAAGGACGGGGCTGTTAGGATGTGTATTGACTATCGTGCCCTCAATAATATCACAATTAAGAATAAGTACCCTTTGTCCTGAATAGATGAGCTCTTTGATCAGCTGAGTAGAGCAAAAGTATTTTTGAAGATAGATCTGTGATCCGGATACCATCAGATGAAAGTCAGGGAACAAGACATTCCTAAGACTGCCTTTAATACTCGTTATGGCCAATATGAATTCCTGGTGATGTCCTTCGGACTCACCAATGCCCAGCTACTTTTATGAACCTTGTGAATATGGTTTTCCACCAGTATCTATATAAGTTTGTGGTAGTCTTCATAGATGATATCTTAATCTACTCTAAGACATCGAAGGAACACGAAGAGCGCCTAAGGATGGTCCTAGAAACCCGAAGAAAAGAGAAGTTGCATGAAAAACTCTCAAAATGCGAGTTTTTCCTAGATAGAGTGGAGTTTCTGGGCCATATGGTGACTGGGGATAGGATTGTTGTAGATCTTAAGAAGATTAAAGCAGTGAAGTCGTAGGCCACTCCCAAGTTAGTAGCTGAGATTCGGAGTTTTTTAGGGCTACCAGGCTACTACAGGAAGCTTGTGCAAGACTTTGCTAATAATTCTGAGTCGATGACCAAGCTTACTCGGAAGGTCGAAGAATTCATTTGGACTGATGCTTGCCAGTCAGCATTTTAAGAGTTGAAGAGAAGACTTACTACAACACCTATTCTAGCTTTACCGTCGGGTTCTGGAGGGTTTGCCCTCTACAGCGTTGCATCGGGAAAGGGCTTGGGATGTGTGCTTGAGCAGAATAAGGATGTAAATGCCTTTGCTTCCCGACAGTTGTGGTCTCCTGAAAACTCATGATCTGGAGCTTGTAGCGGTCATTTTTTTCTTAAAAATATGGAAGCATTACCTATATGGTGAGAGAGTGGAAATATTTACAGACCATAAAAGTCTAAAATATGTTTTCACTTAGAAGAAGTTGAATATGGGACAGAGAAGATGACTGAGCTTATGAAAAACTTTGACAATAATCGACAGTACCACCCAGGGAAGGCTAATCTGGCAGCAGATGCTCTCAGTCGGTATCCAATGACTATGTTTCTCACCATTGAATGACATCTTCAAGAAGAACTGGAGAGTTTGGGTATTAAAGTCATTATTCCAAGGATTGAGGGATAGCTGATGAATATGCAGATCCAGTCAGGGTTGATAGAGAAGATCAAGGAGGCCCAATTTCTTGATGAGGGCCTCCGTTGTCTAAAAGCACAGGTGGAAGCAGGATTGCTGGAGGACTTCGTCATAGCAGATGATGGTACCCTAAGCATGGAACCAGACTGTGTGTGCCTAAGGGTAGCTTGAGGGAAGAGATCATGCATGAAGCCCATCAGTCAAATTATTCTATTCATCCTAGAGCCACAAAGATGTACAAGAATCTGCTGGAGTATGTTTGGTGGTATGGGATGAAGCAGGAAGTTACCCGATTGGTCTCAAGATATCTGGTTTGCCAACAAGTTAAGGCAGAAAGACAAAGACCAAGAGGATTACTCCAGCCTTTACCTATTTCGGAATGGAAGTAAAAACATATCACAATAGATTTTGTCTCAAGTTTACCATGAACACAATGGCGAAAAAGATGCTATTTGGGTTATTATGGATAGACTGACAAAATTGGCTTACTTCATTCCGTTCAAGGTAGGGCTGTCGACGGAGAAGTTATCAGAACTATACATGAGGCTGATTGTGCGGATTTACGGAATACCAATTAGCATTGTTTCAGACAAGGACAGCAGGTTCACCTCACATTTATGGAAGATTTTGTAGCAGAGTTTGGGCACTTAGTTGAAGTTCAGCACATTTTGTCATCCACAGACCGACGGACAGTCAGAGAGGACTATCCAGACCCTAGAGGACATGTTGAGGGTCTGTGCTCTGGACTTTGGAGGATCTTTGAAAGATCACTTGTACATGGAAGAGTTTGCTTATAATAACAGCTACCAGACCAGCATAGGCATAACACCTTTTTAGGCTCTTTATGGTCGACGGTGTCGTACACCTTTATCTTGGGATGATGTTGGAGAGAGGACTTTGCTTCGACCCAAAATGGTAGTTGATTCAATTGCGAAGGTCAAGTTGACCAGGGAGCATCTTAGGGCTGCCCAAGACAGGTAGAAGTATTAGGCCGATAGCATCAGAAGACCCTTAAAGTTTGTCGTAGGATGTATGGTATTTTTGAAGATTTCTTCTACCAGAGGCACTATCAGATTTGGAAGGGACGGTAAGCTTAGTCCTAGATACATAGGTCCTTTCAAAGTGATTGAGGGGATCGGGGATGTTACGTACCAGCTAGCACTTCCTACTAACTTGGATAGGGTACACAACGTCTTCCATGTATCTCAGCTTCGCAGATATATTGATGACCCGGGCCATATAGTTGATTATCAGATCTGGAGGTAGGACCGAGCATTGCATACGTGGAGCAGCACGTGCAGATCATCAACCGCAGGGAGAAGCAGCTAAGGAATCAGACAATTCCTTTGGTCAGAGTCATGTGGAGGCACCACTCTCCTAGAGAGTCTACGTGGGAGCTTGAGGACAAAATGAGCGAACGCTTCCCTAATTTTTTGATTGATTGTTGTATTTCAATAAAATATTTTGATTGTTGGATTTCAAGAAAGCTTGATTGTTCTCTAAATTTCGAGGTTGAATTTTCTAAGGGGGAAAGATTTGTAACCCTACTTTCCCTGAATTAATAAAATTTTGTATTTTTGATACTTTAGAACTTTATAAATATTTATTTTTAATTTATTTTATGGAATATTAATTTTATGATTAATCATAGTATCATTATGATTTTATGAAGTAGGAATATTCTAGTAATTTTAGTCATAAATTGTTAGTTACTTAATTAACCAACGCTAATCAAATCTAGAATATTCCTATAACTAGCACTAACCAACTCCACCTTCTCTAACAAACTACAACAACCCTCTAAGATGATTATTTTTTAAAAAAAAACTATTTCTTTTGTAATTCCTAAAAGTTCACTCTCAAACTCTATTTAAGCGACCCCTCTCCTCTGTTTCGGGCTTCATTTCTAACCATAGCAAAGCTCTACCAAATTTTCTTCCAATTTTCTCTTTCTTCTTCCTCAAGCTCTCTTGAACCCAACCCTAATTTTCGGAGATCAAAACATGGCGGAGGCCTTCACCACAGCCAATGGCGAGTGTGACTAGGCATCATCCTTCCTCCAATGGCGCGAGAAGCTTATTTCCGGTGACTCTTTCTTCTCTGGCAGTCCGGCGATTTGGGCCTCGGCGCATGCGAAGAACTACTGTAAATCTGCTCTTCCCTATTATTACAGGCTCTTTGTCTTCCTCCGCCGATGATTTCTTCCGACACCGCTACTTCAGAGGTGGTCATCTCGTGCGGTGAGTCTTTCACTGATCGATCCAATTCCCAGTGAGTTTTCAACCGATCCTTCTCAATTTCTTTAGAAACTAGACTCGATTGACTTGATCCTTCTGATCCACTTCTCCGGATCAAAAATGGTGGAGCAGTGCTATTTTGGTCTGGATCGTTCGACCATTTCCTGGACAATCGAAGTTCTCATATCTGTCAAAGACGACGGCGGAATTGGTGAGTTCTGATCCTAATTCCATTCAAATTTTGGGGATAGATTCGCAGTATTTTTTAGATTTTGATTTCTTGGTGATCAATCCATTTTTCGGGTCTTTTCTTGGTTTAAAACTTCACCAAATTGATAGATTGGGCTAACCAAGAGTTTCAACTGGAAGACGCGCCTTATTCTTGGCAGCCACAGTGACGCACCTAGCACCCCCAGCACTAATTATGGCTTCGTAGGTTGTTTGGTCGACTTGCACTACCAAGGTCTTCTGCTTCTAGCCGATCAATGCGGTATCACATTGAGTTGTCACTTTCTCATCAGAGGAGTTGTCCCTAGCAGAGTCGCCATTTTGTTTACAAAAATAAAAGTTAGATTTCTACAAACTAAAAAAGAATAAAAGTACAAGAGTACAATAATTTATGGGGAAGTACAACTATAGAAATCTGATCATAAGATGATTACTTTATCCCTTGAACTATGTGATATTGAAGACATGAGCCTCCGGAGAATGCAACAGCAATTTGTCAGAAGATTATGAACATTAGTGATCCTTTAGAACTGATTTGAAAGTTTATTTATAGAGTTCTGAAATAACTGTTTTATGAGTTGTGTGCACTCTGCGTTGTGTGCCTCCTATCCAGTTGTATGAAGCGCGAACGGTTACTTTAACTACTGGTGACGCATGGCATCCTGTCAGTGAGATGTGCGTGGTCGTGGGCAGTATAGTTGACACATTCTTCAAAATTAATGGCCTGTGTGCCACGTCATCTGTAATGACCACTTTTCTAAAATTAGGGTATTTTTGAACTTTTGTAAAATTGATTATTAAATAATAGGATTTAATTCATGTTAATAAATTTTGGTGAATTTTAATTAATTTAATACCATTTAATTTGGTGCATTATGATTTTGGTGTTTTGCTAGTGTAACCCTAGAATTTTTAAGCCTAAAGACTAACCATGACCATGGGGACCTAACCATATGGTTAGAATGACTAATTACAACTTTTTAGTCCAAGGGTATTTTGGTTATTTTATGACTTTTGAATTAATTAGGATTTTGATTAAGTGATAATGTGCTAAGTGTTTTATTAGAGATTAACCTAAAGTTGCCCTAACTTAGATATTATCCATGAGCCTAGATATTTGATTAGAAGCTTCCATCATGACAAGGTTAGGAATATCTAGATATTAAGTTGAGTAGGATATTTGTTCAGGTTAGATATTTTAGCTTGGGCCTTTAGCTTGATGCTTAAATTAAACTAGCTAGAGACCTCTAAACTTCATAAAACTTAACCCTAACCCTAGAATGAACCCTAGGCTGACATCAAAGGATCCCCAACCCTATATAAACACATGTTCCTTTCTCCTTGCCTCTTTTTTTAAACATACAAACCCTAGTTTAGTGTTCTTCCCCAATTTTAGTCCCTTTCTTCAAATCAACGCCAAATTGGACCAAATCAATTGCATTGGACTCCCCTACAGTAGAGGTTGCCATTGGTGGGTAGCTAGCAAGGATTTGGAAGCTCTTGGCCATTGCAAGTTGGAGGAGAAGTCTCATTCCTAGGCTTTTCATTGAGATTTGACTCTCAATAGGTAATGGCCTTTAAACCCTTTAAATTTCTAGTTTTTCTTCATAGATGCATTCATTTAGGGTTCACCTAGATGTCCCTCGAGTTTGGTAGGAATTGGTGTCCATATGATACGTGTATCGGACACATATCGGAGTGTATATGCAAGTATTCGATGAAACGTCTCTATGAATTGTTTGTTCACCATTTTCAAAAGTAATTACACATTTTTGTAGCCCTACATATGGGGATTCTAGAACCCTAAGACTGAGCACGATTTGAGGTAGTTTTTGTGTCCAAATATAGACACGAAACTCAGTACGAGGCAGTGACACGGCTCCCTACTATTCGGGTACAATAGCGGACACGACACGACACTTCATGACCCCAAACTTGGTTGATACGTAGGATACATGACTGACACGATGTTGATAAACATTCACTAGGTTTCGTAAAGTGGTTAGGGAGAAATCGAGGCTACACTGTCTCGTGCTCACTGTGCATGCACACGAAATCATGCTCTGATACGCGTTGATTGACACGATACGACACACATTAGACACGATACAGGAACTTATATCCCTAGCCCTATACTTATCCTAGGGTTAGACACGAGCACGAGGCTCGATGGTGGACATACGAGTCCCTGGACCCCTCTATACCTCAGTACGAGCCCTCACTATCACTATTTTACTGATACAACATAAATTATTTGTTTTGACACTCTGTGTCCTATTTATAGTACACGTTTGGATACCAATGGACACGTGGGTTAGTCCCCACCTATGTATACTTAGTTCTCCTATTTTAGTTTGCTTTTGCATTACTAATTTGGTTTTGTATTGATATATTTTAATGTAAACATTCATTTCCAGGTTTTGGGTTTTTAATAATTGAATTTGAATTTGGGATTTGATTCGATTCCTGAGATTTAATGAATATTGATGTTAATGTTGTTTAGATTCTGAGGTTTATACTGTTATATTGGTTTTAGTTTTTAAAACATTTGTATTGGGTTTTCAATTGAATATTTCTTATGAACATATAAATTCTCAGGTTATGTTGTTCACTGTGTTTTAAGATTTGAGATTTATTTGGGATTCCTGAGATTTGATAATGGAAATGTATGTTGATTTCATTTACAGTTTTCCCTTGGTTTCATACATATATAAATATGTATCTATGATTACATGAATAATATATAAGTATGTATGTATGGTTATAATATGGTATATTATGTATGCACTGTAACTGAGAGTATGGTTTGTTGAACCTGATAATGTATATCAGTCTATGTCCACTGTCTTCCCATTTTTTCTGAAATTGAATTAGGATTTAGGTTTATTGAATGTTAGAACTGAGATTGAACCTCAGTCCTTTCATTCCTTCCTATGTTTCCTTTTCCATTTCATGTCCCCTCTATATTTCAGTCCTTCCATTTTTTTCCTCTTTCTAATAATGAATGCAATATATGATAATAAAGTGTATGCCTATATGTTATGTATAATGAATGCATTGTTAAACTGAACACCCCCTAGCAGTAATTTGCACTCACCCTTCCCTTTTCTTTTTTGTTTTTCATGAATGATATGTATGTAGGCATGCTAACTAATGTATGCATATATGTATCACCTAATGTAGTGTAACAATGTATGTATGTATACATGTATATAATGTAAGCATGTATGAGTGTATACATGTATGTTATGTATCCATGTATGTAATGTGTGGATACATGAATGCAATATATGTGTGGATACATGAATGCAAGTATGTATGTATTTGTATATTTGTATCTATATGTTGTGTTATAGGCCTATTGTATAGTTTACCTATAGGCTTGTAGATTTGACCAGTTTGACCAAAGTTGATAAGTGTAAGTTCCAAAACCCTAGAATTGACCAAAGTTTGACCAAATAGTTCAAGTTGACTAGAGTTGACCAAAAGTCAACATTGAGTCAATATGTGACCAATTGACCTAGTTGACTAGAGTTTGACTTAGTTGACTAAGATTGACCTAGTTGACTAAATTCTAGATGTTGACTAGTTTGACCAGAGTTGACCAGAGTTGACCTTGACCTAGATTGACCTAGAATCATGTAGAATGTATTGTAACTTCAATTATATTATTGAACATATTATAATCTGTATTGCTCTAAATATGACATTGTGACTCCTGTTCAGACATCTGATGTACATCAGTCATTTAGGGTATCAGACGAGTACATTCTCTGATAGTTCTTTCATTTACTTGTCGATTACTGTATTTCAGTTCTAGTTAGTTCTATTTGATTCTATGTAAACACGGATTGATATTACTGCATCCATTGATTGCGACACTAACCTTTTACATGTCTGGCCTCCATTACATGAATCACTACTGGAATCACCTACTGGCATTATTATGTTCTGGCTGGACTTGTACTTTACTTTCCTGTCAGGTTATGGATTCACTTGTACTTGTTGGGCGGAGAAATATTGGAGTAGACATGTGAACATTCTCAAATACTGGGACCACCTCCCTTGGAATTATACAGAAAATATAGCCATCCCTCACCTGATCAGTATGTGATGTGTCGTATTACCTATAGCCGTTTACATGTCGATCTCGGTATTTTAAAACACACTGTTAGAGCATAATTTGGACTCACCCTCGATTCATTGATCACTGACTAGATTCGTCTTGTACTGGATTCATCTTGTATTGGATTCATATTGTATTAGACTCACATTGCGATTACACTTGACTTATATTATACTGTCTGGACTTATCATGTTACTCTAGTTCAGCTAGCTGGTATTACAGTCTTCCTTGCCATGTTTCTTCTCTTGTTTTGTTACATTAATTCCCTTCTACTTTAACAATTTTTCTATATCATCACCTGTATAAAACTTCCATGTTCATCAATATAACTGTCTATAACTGCTTTATAGTATTTGTCATTTACTTGGGATTTCTAGATGAGTTGTGCACGTTCCAATCCTGAATGGATACGTTAAAAATATTACAGATGCTTGCCCTAAGCATACTTGCCCTACATGTCTTGGAGCAAGAGATGGCTTAGCTACCTTTGGCCCCGACACTCAGGAGTGATCGGGAGACTAACTAGTAGACTTGCTTTAGACTAATGTTTAGAGCTTAAATTGTAATAACTTGAGATATTGAGTTTGTATTTGAGTTTGTTTGAGATATTATTATTTAGTAGTTTATATTTTTTGTTATTGTTTAGTCTTTAGTGATAAACTTCTGTGTTATCTTATTGTGCTTAGACCGTGATTGAGATTTTATTATATCTATACTTGTCCTCCGTTCGGAGTTGAGATTTGACAAATACATTATATAATTATGTGAGTTATTGATTAGATAGTGACCTAGAACATCGTTCGACCACCGACATTGCGGCGTAGGCTGGATGTACCCACTTTTCGTGTCCCTACACTAGGTGCAGATCGTGACATCATCTAGCTTCTGGACAAAAAATTAATTATGTGGCGCCAACTAGCCAGGTTGCGCCGGCGTAACTTGATAACTGGCGCCTCTGACTCAGTCTTCTGTGTTGTAGAAATTTCTCGCACCCTTCGATAGCATGCGCGAGCTAGCTGTTATCATTTAATATTGACAAAATTTTCTCAAGCTTCGCGTTGCTCGAGATTCAAAGAGATATTATTCGACTATTGTGTTGTCAGTAATGACGGCAACCGTTATAGCTTCTCAAGAAAGCTTACCACGTGGGACCCGCGCACCTTGATGTGGTCGCAACTTGAGTCTCGCACAAGTCCGCATCTGGGCGCCACTTGATGCTGGCGCCTTCTTGTGAGTGGCGCCTATTCATTTTTGAGCTTCCACAAGTGTTAGTTCACTGTCAAGTGTGTCATGTGTGAATGTTGGCTATACTTGGCAGCATTGCCCTTGCATCAGTAGGAGCAGCATTAGCATTATCAGTAGCAGCAGTGTTAGCATTAGCACTAGTAGCAGGTAGCAGCCTTGTCCTTAGGAGCAGGGTTTAACCCCCCTTTAGCAAGCTGTTATAGGCAGGCAAAACCTTAGTCTGTTTTCGCAGCAGGGGAGGCTGCATGGGCAGTGCCAATAGGTCTCTAATTTGAGGGTAGGTCCTATTGGACCTGCATTTCGGGACAGCAGTGCACTCATGCACTGTAGTGCATGTGCATTGGACTTTTGGCCTAAGTGTTTGGTAGGAGAGTGAAGGTAATAAGAGGTTACCTTGTAGATAGATAGGTAAGATGGCTTACCTACATGATTGGGGTAAGCTAAATACCAAAGATAAATAGGTAGGTAAAGAGTTTACCTAATAGATAAATAGGTAAGAAGATTTCCTATCTAAGGTTAGGTAATAAGGATATTACCTATCCAAGCTAAGGTAATGGGGATTACCTATCTAAGTTAGATAAGGATTATTACCTAGGGTTAGGTAATGAACTTGTAGACAACCTAGATAGCAAATAAGGGTTATTACCTAGGAGGTAGGTAATGCAAGGGTAAAAAGGGAGTTGCCTATGAAGTGTGGATAGGTATGGTATTACCTATATCTAAGAAATGTAATAGGATAATTCCTAGAATAGGTAATATCTAATGTATATATAATGTAAGGATAGATAAGTAAGTAATAACTTGAAATAGGTTAACCTAACTTATTTTGCTTGGTTTGACTAGGGTTTGACCAAGGTTGACCAGTCTAACCTAAAAGTCAACTTTAAGTCAATTTGACCTAGAATTGACCTAGAATGCAAATTGAGTGATCCTAGAGTGTGTTAGGATCAAAATTATTTGTTCAGGATCAATCGGAGTTCCTATGACTTCCTTGTATGTTTCTTTTACAAATTTTTGAAGAACAAAACATTGGATACTCTCATTTCTGATTTCTCTGTTCTATCTTGAATCTATTCCATGTAATGCTCCAACATGACCTTGAATTATATTTGGACACGAGGAGGCCGTGTCTAATTTCTAAGGATCGTGTCTTCACCCGATTATTGTGTAGTTCTTCTCAGATATCACTTCCAACCTTTTGATGTGAGTTTATTGTAAAATTATTATAAGTTGGACACACTACCTGGTGTCCGAAATGGTAGCATAACAGGCTGAATTTTCATGTCAGAGCAAAGGGTGTCATATTTATGATGTGTGTCGAGATTGGATACTCGACGCAGGAATGGAATGTTTGAATTCAAAATGAATTCCTTGAATGAAAGCTGTTGTTAGACTATGTTTAAATGTTAACTGGTGCATTTGTTGGGCCAAGGCAGTAAGCTTAGTCTTTACAGTATTGGGCCGGGTCTAATAGCCAAAATTTATTAAATAATTTAGCTAATTATATGCTTAGTTGTGTACTATTGGAATGGGCCTGTCAACAGGCTGAACTGAGTATTTTGTTTTTAGTTAGTTTATTCTCAGTCCATGACTAGGCCAACATCATCTACTAGGTTCAAGCTAACTAAGTATATTTTGCACGATCCTTGAGTTTAGTATAAGAACTGTTAGTTGGGCTGAGCCTATTTTAGGCTTCGTGAAATATTTGTAGTTATTGTTGATAACTAATTGTTAAATTAATTAGACTTTAATAATATTTTGCTAATAAATATTTTAAATATAATTGTTATTATTTGTTTCTATAATATACTATGTTAATAATTAGTATCTATATTTAACTTAAATTAATTTGTTATTGTTCTATAAATATTTTGTAGGTATTGCCTGATATATATTTATTTTATAGCTAGCTAAGATATGTGTATAGTTAGTAATATTTAGTTATAATTAATTGGTATTAATCTATAAGTAGTTAGCTAGTTAGTTTATGGTTAGAAATAAATAGTTAGCTAGCAAATTAGTTAGCTGTAATTATTTAGAATCTAATTAATTTCCTAATTGATTCTAGGTGGACCTAGAGATTGCTATCTGCCTATTATTGATCTTTCAGAGCAAGGCAACTACTTCTATGATTTTGACTCATTTACTTCATGCCATGGTCTTTTCATATTGGACACATTATTACACGACTTCATCTATATTCTGGTTCATGATCTTTTACTTGTATATTGGAGAGGGAAAATACTACAAATTTGTGACCAAAGTCCAACTGAGAATTCTTGTTGATAGCTTTATCTCACACATGCGCACGTGGAATTAAGCCATTCCATTACTTGTTGTTATTCTTGGTCTTACCCAGCCGGTCACATATTTTAGTATGTATTTCAAATTCACATGTCAGAATCTTTTGATTATATGTTCATATTCAGTTTAGATTATGCATTTACCTTTCATGATCATCATGTTTCATTTTTCTTTACTTGTTTATATGTTGTACTTGTTTCATTATTATAGATTGTACTTTGCTCCGCTCTTGACTGGATATGTTGTAGGTGAGCTTGAGGCTATATGTTCTACCTACTATGGACAGGAACCCGAGGTCATAGTTGAGTAGGATGACACCATGACCCAGGATTTAAGAGCTGCAGAGGTCTAGTTTTTAGTTTCATTACTTAGAGTTGTCTAGTGAGTTTACTTTGATGTTGTATTGTGAGGGTACATGTGGATGTGGACTGACACTTTTATTTCTGTCTCCAGATTTTTCTTTGACTTAATTGTAAAAGTTGTAGTAATGGCTAGACTTGTGGTGGTGTATTGTGATGTACTCTGGGATGTACTAGATGCTGTGATGTAGATTTTATAATATTACTTTGAGTTCTTAGATACTTAGTACAGCTTACTACGTTGAGTCTACAACCTAGGTTGGACATATTCGACTCGTATTCGATTATTTGGGTGTGGGTCGAGACATCGAGTCACTCCTTGCATCAAACTTCGTATCAGTCGGACATCTATTTTGAACTAACTTACTATGGAGATCCTGTCGACCACAAACATAACATTTGCTTATTCAAAGTTTGACACAAAATTTAGCCAACATACATATTTATTTACTTAAGTCCGACACGTAACCAAACTAACTCGTTCCTATCGATTGATAATTTTTAGATCCTATCTGTTGCATCTAGTGCAACATTTCATTTCTCGACATTCCAAGCCATTACCCGAATCTGTTCAACACATTCGCTATCCATACGCATACCCATATACAACGTAATATCCCACTAATAGACTTGATGCACTGATGCAACAAACATCTTCTTGTTGCACTGATGCAACAAATATCTCACGGTATTACTCAGCAACATCACGGTTAGTATAAAACACATGTAGCAAGAACACATAATATTCTATAGACTTACTATATGAAACATCCAGTGTAGCATCGAGTAGAGTCAAGAGTCATGCTTTGTGGAAGACAACTTCGAATCGAAACGAAACAAAATGTTCGAATAATTGTAACCGAAAGCTCTAATACCATTTATCATGCCCCAACTGTACAGAATCGTCCGTCCTCGCATCAATTTCTACCAAATCGATCGTCCTTGCTGTGGCGTGATATCATACGAGTCTGTAGTTGCACTCATACAAGACAAAATGATAAATCATTAATGGTTATCTCAACTTAACAACATTTGGAGCGAAAAAGATAGAGTCATGTTAAAGTTACATCAGAATATACAAACAAATCTCTTTGTTGATAATGAATATGATTAGAAAGGCGCTCAGTAGCCATAATAAATATGCCAGATTGGCTTATAATACTCATGATATCTCTAGATCTCAAAGGACTTCACCATTCCATACATCATGTCTTCTATATCTAGGTAGCACCCCAGTCGAACATCTTCATGTTGTAAGTCCAAGCCGTGATGCCTCAACATGTTTAAGTTGTTTCGTACCTAGGGGTTGGGGTATCATTACACATCTTGTACTGGTAAGCGGGGTAACCCGCTTGGCTAAAATCGACACTAAATCATTTTGTGAGCATACAGTATAATTGGTGCATGATCTTTTTTTCCTTAGGATCAGTTTTATGGCATATTTTGAAAGCAGAAAATCATGTACGCATGTTATACTCAATCCTGAAAGTAAAACAAGAAATATATCAAACAGCGTCGCTGCGCAGCAACTTCTTACCCATCTCATAAACTCACCCTTGCACTGGTGCAAGATGAATACTTACCATCATTTTCTGTCATATTAAAGGTAATAACTACAATATAAACGTGTTAGGATCTGCGTCCCTACACCAGATATAAGTTAGCATGATGACACATATCTATATGGTGGTCACTGGCCACACGAATGCCGCCATTTAGGACAATATTCAGGAACAAATAACTAACACATCACGTGCGATTGCTAGCCCCATCGAAGGCATCATCTATCAATTTTACAGTCTCATCCACCAATTAGGTTACAAGCTAAACTTGTGGTCCCATAATACTTTGTATTGTTCTATACATCATATCACACGGTGAATTCATAATGTTCCTCCTATGTCGAACGATTCTGGTGCCCTGGAGCCTATCTCATTCAAGGAACCAAACGCCTTATGCACAGGCTGTCCATGACCAAACGAATGCGTGAATAGCTAACTATAAAAAACAACATAGTATCAAAACAAAAGTAAAACAATTAAATATATATATTAATAATATTCTAGCATCTCGTGCTATCACAACATCGATCAGTGTTTTGAATAGCACCATGCCCAAACGTGATGTTCCAATCGACGACTCGTAGGTCCTGAACATACGGAGGCCCCATGCCACATTCGATAGATTCATAGGCACAATACCCCTTCCAATAGTTTTACGGTTTCAAACCATAACTATTTACTTTGCTAATGAAGCCTACCAATTGCATATCAACAGTTTTGTAGCATTTCTCCCCAACTACTTGCTTCGCTAACGAAGCAAACCGTTCGATGTTACGATAGTTCTGTGGTACCACAACTGACCAATTCACATACGAAGCCATACTTTTGATGTTATAAGACTTAGTGTTCAATATTCTATGATTCGTGTGTTGGCCCATTCCATGGTCACACCCGATTTTAATAATCGACATAAACTTAAGTCAATACACAAAATATACGAACTGCTGCTAATCATTTCAGGTCTTGTGAAATCAATATCAACAAGCGTACTACTGCATCATCAAGCACGTAAATCATCAGTCTGAAGCTTACTTTCATTGGAATCTAGTCCGAGTTATTTTATAATTTATTATGTATTTTATTTTTATTGAGTCTAGGATATAAATTGTAAGATCGACTGGGTAATACTGGCTTAGGATAATCATAGTCCACTTTTCTATACAGCCTACCTATCCATATTCCATCCACCAAAAAGTTTAATTCCATTCTGTAACATATTTTACAAATGTTTAACATTTTTACCTAGACAGAACTCAAGCCGAGTTCGGCCCAAGTTCGGCCAGTTTAAATTTAAATATTTGTTGCCTCCAAATCTGCATGCAACGTTCATATGAGAAATCTTTGCATCAGAACTCTGCTAGAAATCTGGCTGAGTTCGGTCCCAGAAAACACCTATAAATAGAAGAGAATTTCTCATTCCAAATCACTCAATCAATTTCATCCTCTCTTCTCTATTCAATAAGTGTTTTCATCCGATCAAAATCGTTTATATCTCACCTACTCTCCTCTTAGCCAAAAGCCAGTAATATCTATTTCGATCTAGAGTATTTTGGTTCTCAAGAGTTGTAAAGAGGTTGTTCAAAGTACAGAAACTATCTCTGTTATGTAGCCGATCGTGCGCTAGTCACCAAGCACGGTGTTGTGAAGTTGGTCGTACACTTGTCACCAAGCACGGTGTTGTAAGATACTACAAGCTTTCAATTAGCTTGTGCCTTATTGGATTAACATCGAGCAAGAGTACTCAAGACTGGATTAGTTCTCATAGAGGGATACCAGTATACATCGCTGTGCTGAGTTTGATCTCTCTATCTCTTGCTATATTTATTTACTGTCTCTTATTTACTGCCATAGTTATCGGTTTATCATTTTAAAATTGGTGATTATTTTTTTGCTGTACTCATACTCAGCCTATTCACCCCCCTCTAGAGGTGCTCAACGGTCCTACATCGTGCACACGATGTATGCCTCGATACAGTTATTCAATGTAATATGACTCGTGCACTGATGTACTTATCAATATAGACCTTCGATGTTCTATAACTTATTATTCAATGTTATATGACTCGTGCACTGATGCACTCGTCGATATACCCCAAAGGAAAAAATTTATCACCTTTAAAGTGCAAGCCAAAAAATCTACATGCAATGATTCTGAGGAAGAATCATCAAGTGGTGATGAACGAGCCCTACTAGTGAAGAACTTCAGAAAATTCCTAATGTTTGAGAAATCAAATAGAAGAAAGAGAGATATCCAAAAAAGCAATGAAGATGAAACAATATGCTTTGGATATAAGAAATCAGGGCACATAAAAAAGGACTGTCCAACTTCAAAGAAAAGCAGTCCATACGGTAGATCAAGATCAAGCAGAAAAGCAACAACTAGTCGAAAGTATGCTAACACAAATATCTGGCATGAAAGTGATGCCAGTAATACAGAGGAAGAAGACAGACCCTGCGAAAATGCTAATGTCTGTCTTATGGCTTTTGATAAGGTATCCTCAAACCCTTTGTATGACGACTTTACTTTCGATGAATTAGAAAATGCCTTTAGCGAACTACTTGAAGAACACAAAAATGTGCTTGAAAAGTATAAGTAATCTCGAAAAAAGATTAAGGCATACACAACCGAGATATCTAGACTGTCCAGTCTTATTGAAGACATTAAAGAGACGTCTACTACCGGTAACACGGAAGAGATAGCTAAACTCAAAGTAGACTATCAAGAGGCTACCCTCAAAGTTGATAAGAAAGAAAGAGACTATGTCAAAATACAAGAGTTATATGACATAGAGAAGAAGAAGCACTTAGTCACAGAACAAAGACTCTCAGACATAACTGCTAAATATGAAGAGTCTTTTGCGGTTTCTAAAAAGTTAGAAATCAAGTTAGACAAACAGGCAATACCTATGACACAGCCTAAGTTTAGTCCTAATGCTAAGCATACACCTAAGAGGACTAAAACCCAGAAAGCACGAAAGAAACAAGATTATCACCATGCTTTCACTTATAGGTTTTTAAAGAAACCAAATAGGCATGTCAATACAGTTTTAACTACCATTGTTTCTAAACTCACTTGCACATATTGTGGTACTTATGGACACATATCACAGTATTTTTAGCAAGGAAACTTGTTGACAATAGTACTTTATTTTGGAGACCTAAGACTAATCAATATGGACCCTTCAATAAATGGGTACTAAAGGATTCATCTACTTATTTTGTAGGCGGACCCTCAACCCTCTCATGCTAAAAGCAAGTGGATCCTCGATAGCGGATGTTCGCGGCATATGACTGGTGATACATCTTCGTTCGCCATGTTATCGATGAAAAAAGAAGGATACGTCTCCTTCGGAAATAATCTGAGAGGTGATATCATTGGTAATGGTACTGTTGGTATATCTCCTTATCCTATAATAAAAGACGTTTATCTAGTTACAAAATTGAAACATAACCTACTAAGCATAAGTCATTTGGCTGATAACAGTTATGGTATCAACTTTGTAAAAGGCAAATATACCATATATGATATGTCATCTGGTAATCCCGTATATGAAGGGATTAGAGAAGACAATATTTATGTTTTCTTTCTGGAGAGTACTAATAATGCAGGAAGATGCCTAGTAGCTAATCTAGATGAAAGCTGGCTATGGAATATGAGACTAGGATATGCAAATATAGACACTATCTCACAACTGAGCACTAAGAAGCTGGTAAAAGGACTCCCCAAGATTCCATTCAAGAGAGATATGGTATGTGCTGACTGTGAAAAGAACAAAGCACATAGGTCTACATTTAAATTCATCAACGCTGTAAGTATTTGTAGACCTTTGCAGTTGATACATATGGATTTATTTGGTCCTAGTAGAGTCGCTAGTCTTAGCGGTAAGCTCTACGCTTTTGTTATTGTTGACGATTTCTCTCGTTTTACTTGGGTTTACTTTTTATCAAACAAAAGTGAAGCTATTTTTAAATTTTAGTTATTTTGTAGAAAGGTACAAAATGAAAAAGGCTTCATGATTACTCGTATCCGAAGTGATCATGCTGGCGAATTCATAAATACTGATTTCAAAAAGTTTTATGATGATAGTGGGTACGACCACGAATTTTTTTGTCCTAGAACTCCTCAACAGAATGGTGTTGTGGAGCGAAAGAATCGTACTCTAAACGAGATGGCTAGAGTCATGATGAATCATCATAATCTTCCTAAATATTTTTGGGCAGAAGCTGTTAGCACAGTCTGTCATGTTTTAAATAGGATGTTAATTTGACCCATCTCGAAGAAAATACGTTATAAACTTTGGTTTGGAAGGATTCCAAACATTTCTTATTTCAAAGTTTTTGGATATCGCTCTTTTATTCTGAACACCAAGGACAACTTGGGCAAGTTCGTCTCTAAAGATGATGACGAAATATTTCTCGGATATGCTGCTAAGAGTAAGGAATATAGAATTTTCAATAAAAGGTCTATGATTGTTGAAGAATCTATTAACGTTACTTTTGATAAGCTTAATAGTCACAGATCTAGCGACAATGATGATGAAGGTGTACAAGCAAAAAAGATAAGAGTCCTATGGAAGATCTGACTCATAAATTTGAATTATTGAAGTTTTTACAAGATCATCCAGAGATACTCATTATAGGTGATGTATCAAAAGGTGTAAGTACACGCTTCTCTCTTAGAGATTCTGAAATAGCAGCAAATATAGCTTTCATTTCTCAAATAGAACCTAAGAATATAGAAGATGCCTTTACTGATGAGTTTTAGATTAATGCCATGCAAGAGGAACTTAATCAATTTGAGAGAAACCATGTTTGGAAACTCGTTCCTAAACCTATTGGTCAATCGATAATTGGTACCAAATGGGTGTTCCAAAATAAACTAAGTGAAGATGGGCAATTTCTACGCAACAAAGCACGTCTAGTGCCACAAGGTTATGATCAAGAAGAAGCTATTGATTATGACGAGACATATGCTCATGTTGCTAGACTAGAAGCTATCCGTATGTTTTATGCATTTACATGTTTTAATAATTTTAAATTATTTCAAATGGATGTGAAAAGTGCATTTTTGAACGGATTTCTAAAATAAGATGTTTTTGTGAAACAACTCCCTGGTTTTGAAGATTTTCAAAAACCTGATCACGTCTTCATGCTTAAGAAAGCACTCTATGGACTCAAACAGGCATCTCGTGCTTGATATGAATGCCTAAGTACCTTCTTACTTGATAACAGTTTTTCAAAAGGAAGAGTTGATACAACTTTGTTTATCAAATCTTTAGATGATGACATTCTTCTTGTGCAAATATACGTTGATGACATTATATTCGGTTCTACTAATGAAAAACTTTGTCAAGAGTTTGCTAAGTGTATGCAGAGTGAATTTGAGATGAGTATGATGGGAGAGTTGAACTTCTTCCTAGGACGCCTGATCAAACAACACTCAAGGAGAACATTCATCAATCAAGCCAAGTATACGAAGGACATACTGAAAAAGTAAGACTTCAATAATGTAAAGCCTATCGGAAATCCAATGGTTATATCTACAAATCTTGACAATGATGAAAGTGGTAAACCTGTCGACTAGCGTAAGTATCGAGGTATAATTGGTAGCTTATTATATTTAACTGCTAGTCGCCCTGATATTATGTTCAGTGTTTGCATCTGTGCACGATACCAGGCAAATCCTAAGGAATTACACCTAAGTGCCGTTAAGCGTATCTTTCGATACCTTAAAGGAACTTCTACAGTCGGCTTGTGGTATCCTAAAACCAAATCCTTTGACCTGATAGGTTACTCGGATGCGAATTTTGCAGGATACAAAGTAGACCGTAAAAGTACCAGCGGTACGTGTCATTTTCTAGGAAAGGTCTTAGTCTCATGGTTTAGCAAGAAATAAAATTTTATAGCATTATCAACTACTGAGGCTGAGTATATCGCCGCAGGACGTTGCTGTACTCAAATTTTATGGATGAAGCAAATCCTAGAAAACTACAATCTGTACTATACTAAGATTCCCATTTATTGTGATAACACTAGCACTATTAACCTGACTAAGAACCCTGTATGTCATTCACGCACAAAACACATTAATATTCGTCATAACTTTTTACGTGATCACCAACAACACGGGGACATCTGCCTAGAGTTTATTGACACAAATCATCAACTAGGAAACATTTTCACAAAACCACTAGCTGAAGACCGATTTAACATTATGAGGCGAGAGCTCGGCATACTAGAATTTTCAGATTCATAATGTAGTATGTTTATTAAATTTATTTTTATAACTCGAAACTTCATAATTTATTTAACGAAAATTATTTTTGGTACAAGCCGAAAGGGTCCTTCTGTCATACAGGTGTAAATAGTCTCAAGCGACACGGTGCACTAGCCTTCGGACTACCGCTAGCTGAGATCTGGCCCCTACAGCTATTCCAAAGTAATAGAAGTTATTAAATGAAAAAGTACAACAGTTATAAATTTTAAATTTTTAAACAAATACTGCATTTATGGCATTGGAAATACAAGCAGCCGAACTCAGACTGAGTTTGGACCGAGTTCGGTCGACGCTGTTCAGATTCCAGAACAGAACAGCCGGCCCTAGCTCTATATAATCCTTTTCTTCCTTCCACTTTTTCTTATCCTTCAACCGAAAAAAACCCTCCAATACTACCAAGAACTCTTCATCCTCCTTCCATTTGAGCTTCTCAGGAGTCTAGTGGGTTGTTCTTCTCCATCTTCTTCCTCCTCTTCGAAGGTATTCCATTATCCTCTCCTTCTCATATATGGCACCTAAGCACCAAAAAAGAAAGGTTGATTCCTCACTTGCATGATCATCCTCCTCTGACTATGTTCCCACTAATGTCTTTAGTCCAGCAAGACCTACGGGATCCGATGTTTATAATTCCGATCTCTTTCCTGACATAGAATTTTTGGACCTTTGGTTTGACTCTTTTTCTGGTTGTAGAATTTGTGCTGGAGCACATGTAAACTTTACTATCTTTTCTGAATATGCTCCCACTTTCGATCGTCTCGATTTTCGTGACTTTTTTCGAAGTAGCTGAGAATATTTATGATAATGCTGTCCGTATGTTTTACTGCAACATGCAAGTAAAAGATAACGGAAATTTTTATTCTTGTGTTGCTGGACAAGAACTAGAATTCAGCGCCACCAACATCAGTGAATACTTTCATGTTCCTGATGTAGGTAAAGCTTTAGTGGATATTCATCACATTCAATTCCTAGAAGGTGTCACTTTTGATTCCTTCAAGGAACTTTTGTGCCATCCCAAACATGTTCCTAGAAGAGTTTACTCAAAGCATCTCAACCAAAATTTCTATGAACTCCATAGGTTTGTATTCTCTGTTCTTCTTCCTAAGAAGGGATCCTCTGATGAGATTACCTTCCTGGAATTGTCAGTTATGTACCACATTCACTTTGGCATTCCATTCTCTGTTCCCAAGACTATGATGGCTTGGATGCTCAACTGCAGAAATATATGACGCAACCTCGTCTATCTTATGCATTTGGCTTCTATCTTTAGAAGGTTTGAAATCGATCTTCAAACCTATCCTTACTCCTCCATTGTCATTGAGCTTAGTAGGTCTAGGTTATATCCTACTCCTCCTCTGCCTCCTGGTGGTGAGCCTGTTCCAAATACTGACCCCGAGGATCCTCCTGCTGCTGCTGCTCCAGCCTCTGCTCTAGGTTTTGACCCTGGCTTCTATCAGCGCTTTGATGATTTCGTTTCCCTCTCTGCGCAACGACATCAGGGCTATCTTAACTCAGAGATCCGTCATATCACCCAGGCTCAGGTGTTGTGGAACAGCATTCCTGATCTTCACTAGAGTCTCTCTCATGACCCATCACATCCAGTCCATACTTTATCACCCCAGCTTCCCTGGACCCAGGATCAACGATGAGGCGACATTTCCTCACTTCGATCCTACTGCTGCATATTTTTCGTCGGATGCTCCTGGAGGTGACAACACTCCGATGTGATGAGGACTTGAGCTAGTGGATTTTGGATAGGGTCTGATAGATGATGATTTATGATGTAGTTTTTTATATGTCTAAACTTTCCAGTTAGACATTTATTAGCACTTTGTGATGTTTATGATGGTTGTATCTTTCTATTATGCATGACATTTTCAGTATTTCACTACTAGTTATTTCTTTTATGTACTTGTTATTTGTGGCAATATTGTTATTTGGTTATCTCTCCAATTTTAATTTGTCTGTTTGATGAACATTGTTGGTTTCACATATTACGGGGGAGCCAAAACCATTTTTTTATTGACAGAGGAAGAGAAAAGAGCGCTATCAAAATCAACAATCAAAGAAAGAAATACCAAAACCATTTTTTCAAGTAATTTTATTTGTTCTATTTTAGATATATTTTGGTATAGACTCAAGTTTGTCAATTATCAAAATGGCAGAGATTGTTGGCCCATTCCATGGTCACACCTGATTTTAATAATCGACATTAACTTAAGTCAATACACAAAATATACGAACTGCTGATAATCATTTCAGGTCTGGTGAAATCAATATCAACAAGCGTACTACTGCATCATCAAGCACGTAAATCATCAGTCTGAAACTAACTTTCATTGGAATCTAGTCCGAGTCATTTTACAATTTATTATGTATTTTATCTTTATTGAGTATAGGATATAAATTGTAAGATCGACTGGGTAACACTGGCTTAGGTTAATCATAGTCCACTTTTCTATATAGCCTACCTATCCATATTCCATCCACCAAAAATTTCAATTCCATTTTGCAATAATATTTTACAAATATTTAACATTTTTACCTAGACAAAACTCAAGCTGAGTTCGGTCCGAACTCTAACCGAGTTCGGTCAGTTTAAATTTAAATATTTGTTGCCTCCAAATCTGTATACAACGTTCATATGCGAAATATTTGCATCAGAACTCTGCCAGAAATCTGTCCGAGTTCGATCCCAGAAAACACCTATAAATAGAAGAGAATTTCTCATTCCAAATCACTCAATCAATTTCATCTTCTCTTCTCTATTCAATAAGTATTTTTATTCGATCAAAATCTTTAATATTTCACCTATACTCCTCTTAGCCAAAAGTCAGTAATATCTATTTCGATCTAGAGTCCTTTGGTTCTCAAGAGTTGTAAAGAGGTTGTTCAAAGTACGGAAAGAATCTCTGTTGTGGAGTCGGTCGTACGCTCGTCACCAAGCACGGTGTTGTGAAGTTGGCCGTGCACTTGTCACCAAGTACGGTGTTGTAAGATACTGTAAGCTCTCAATTAGCTTGTGCCTTAGTGGATAAACATCGAGCAAGAGTACTCGAGACTGGATTAGTCCTCTCAGAGGGATACCAGTATACATCGTTGTGTCATTGAGTTTGATCTCTCTATCTCTTGCTATATTTATTTACTGTCTCTTATTTACTGCCATAGTTATCTATTTATAATTTTAAAATTGGTGATTATTTTTTTGCTGCACGCGCACTCACTCTATTCACCCTCCTCTAGAGGTGCTCAACGGTCCTATATCATGCACACGATGTATGCCTCGATATAGTTATTCAATGTAATATGACTCATGCACTTATGCACTCGTCGATATAAACCTTCTATGTTCTACAACTTATTATTCTTTGATCTCCGACTCGTGCACTTGATGTACACCTCGATACGGTTATTCAATGTTCTCTAACTTATTGATCTATGTTCTCTGATTCGAGCACTTGATGCACGCCTTGATACAGCTGTTTGATGTTCTAGGATCAATATTCTACTTCTTAGTGTTCAATATATAAGGCGATATACACAAGACATTCTACTCAATCAACACGTAATGGATATATTTTATTAGGGCATGACGGAGTAGGAAAGAAGGGTCAGAGTCTGTCCACCTTTAATATTCTGTTTATCGCTTGTCGAGCTGATACAATTTGATTCCTTTACTTTACGCATAGTTGTGTAACACGATCATCTAATCTGACATGAACATTCAAGCACTTCGTGGTCCTTCGAACGAACCGACTGATCTGACCTATCGTGCCCATGCCTCAGCCCGTTGCGAGGTGATACTCTGGTCTTGACAGACTCCGTTGCAATTGGTAATCAGGAAACTCGGCATAAAGCCTTCATATGACACCAAACTCAATTAATACTTCATCGAATGAATTTAATACTTGTTTGAATCGAATTGATACTTCTTTGAATCAATTGACTCAGCGTAATGCACCATGCGGTGCAGGACATTACATGGACCTTGTTAAGCATCGCGTCCTTTGCATGCATCTCTTCTACTTGATTTTACTGTATACACCTAACATCTAGTATTGCTCTAAAATCAAAGTTCTGATTATTGAACTGAATTTTAGTTGTTCATGACTAAAATTTTACAATGTTGTTTCTTCAAAGTAGTAACAATCCCAAAGCCTAAATTAGTATAATCAATCTTAATCTTACACATGGGTATATCTATAAATACTTTGGGATATACATAATTATGTACTTCAAATAGTATTAATTACGTACAATTTCTTTATTTCAATTTGTTAAAAATCTAACAACTGCAAAATGTTTATTTTGTATGAGTTAAAAAATAAACAAAATTAGAAACCAAAAATAATAAATTAAATTTGATACATTTATGATTTTCGTGATTTTTTGTCTCTTCTCCTTTTTTTTTTTACCGTCATTCATTGTCATGATAAAGTTAAGTTTCAAGGAACTGGGCACGATGTTGGGACGGGGCATTACATTATAATCAACTAAGAAAAAGTTTCGTCCTCAAAACTTAAGAATAAAACATACCACTAAGAAAACAATGAACAAAACTTTTCCTTCATCTCACACTCGAGTTCTCAGGTCGACTCCTCGACTGAGTGCTTCCTCCTGAGTACGCGAACGAGATGGCTCATACGATTCTGAAGAAATTTATCTTTATGCTCCAAGACTTGAGCAGGTTCCACGTATGACAAGTCTATCTTCAGATTCAGCTGACCAAAATCTACCACATGGCTCGGATTGCGCATGTACTTCTGCAGTTGTGAGGCATGGAAGATATCGTGCACATCCGACCGTGCTGGCAGCAATACGATTTGATAAGGTACTGAGAAAACTCGCTTGAGTATTTCGAAGGGACCAACAAATTCGGACTCATCTTGCCTTTTGCTTCGAATCTGGTGACTCCTAACGTGGACGTTCCCTTCATAGACAAGTGGTGGTCCTGTCATTTTTAGTCATGATTTACTGCAGACGCTTATATATATATATATATATATATATATATATATATATATATATATATATATATATATATATATATATATATATATATATATATATATATATATATATATATATTATTTTTTATTTTTTTGGGAAACGCAGCAAGTATATTAATCTGAAACCTTCGGAACTATAAAACCCTAAGCCACTCGGGAAACCCAGAAGCAACCTCGGCCCAAAAGGAAAGTAACAGCCTAGAAAGACACGGGCTACGGAAGAATAGAAAAGGGAACAAGAAAGACATAAAACCCGACACTAAGGAAATAAAAACGGGCACAGATCCCCTGAGTCGAGAAGACGACACTTGGCTAAAGCTTTATCTAGTTGCCTGCTAACTTCTTGGATAAGTTTTTGAGCAGTCCAGACGTGACCCTCGTAACGCTATTTGTTCCTATTCTTCCATAATACCCAAATAATGGTAGCCGCCAACACCTTACGTACATGACAAAATGGAGGACTCCACCACTGACACAATCTGGCCATAAGAGCCCCCTCCCCCGAAGGAATCCCCAGGCGTACTTCGAAATGATGCCAAACTTGTGAAGCCAAGTGACCTTGAGAAAACAGATGGGAAGAAGATTTCTCTAGCGGAATCCCAGGACAGCAATAACATCTCGACGCAAGAGAGAATCTGATATTCTGCACACTCTGATCCATCGGAAGTTTATCTTTGATGGCACACCACATATTCACCGACCACTTCAGAGGGATGAATGCATCCCAATATTCTGTCGTAGCCTCGTCCCAAATCCGCCTCCTCCGCCCAACACTCCAAGCCGAGGAGAGAGAGAAACGGTCGACCGCCCCTGGGCTCCAAATAAGCAGATCTGGCTCCGATGATATGGCCAGGCCTGAAGCAATGATGTGCTGACCCTCCTCCTGCCCGACGACTTCGAGAAGCCTCGCTTTGTCCCAGCTCCCCTCCATTCATATATCCCTGATCTGAGCCGGCCTCTTGGCGACCACTCGCAACTCGCCAATCCAGATCTCCTCGTCCATCGCAAACGCTCCATCCCCCAATCTAAGCCTCATGAAGGATTCACCGAAGTCCCGTCCCGCGACGAGCCTGCACCTCTGATGAGAGGCCTTCTGACTGACGAACAACTGTGTCGAGCTTCGATTTTTGATGTATTTGGCCCGCTGGTATGCGCTCCACAGCAAGTCTTGAGTCCTAAGTTTCCACCACATCTTGATGGAGAACACATTCACCACCTCCTCCAATTTCTTCAGACCAAGGCCCCCTTCTTCCTTCGATCTCGACATAGTGTCCCAAGAACACCACCTGTGCTTGTCCCTTAGATCCTATTGTCCCCAGAAAAAAGAGCTAAAAAGCCCTTCCAATTGTTCCAGCACGTGCGTCGACGGGTTGCTGTGTAACACCTAGTTTTCCAAATGAAGATAATTTTGAAATTTTGTGATTATAATCATTTAATAATGATATTTAAATCATATTGTGATTTTTGGTAATTTTTAATCAATTTAAAACTATTTAAAATATTGAATTGCGATTTTGATGGTTAACTAGTTAAACCCTAGTTTTGCTAAGCCTAGAGACTAACTATGACCAAGGGAGCCTAGTCATGTGATTAGAAATTCAAATTACCAATTTTTAGCCTAAGGGTATTTTGGTCATTTTTGACTTTTAATGAAAATAATTTTTATTAATTAAATATGTGCTAATTATTAGGTTAAGCCTTAACCTAGAAGTTTAACCTAACCTAGATTAGTCTTGAATCATGGTTAGAATATTCCTACTAAGTGCCAAGGTTAGTAATATCTAGATATTCCTAGGTAGGATATTTTCCCTTTGAGATATTTGTAAAAAGAAGCCTTAGGACTAATTGAACCAATAGGAGGACTAAAAATTGGGTGGAAGAACCTCAACCACTCATCCAAAACCCTAACCCTAATCTTTTCAAAAGATGTACAAGCCCCCTCCCCCTCCTATAAGTGTCACACTAAGAAGCCCTTGCCTCTTTTTAAAAACCTAAAAAAAACCCTACTTTGTTCTTCCCAAAACTTCTTCCAATTAATCCAAATTGAGTCAAATCAATTGCATCATCATCCCCAACAGTAGAGGAGACTTGTGGGTACTTGCTAGCAAGGTTTGAGGACGTTTGAACCGTAGCAAATCGAGGATGACATCAAGTCAAGGCTCTTTACATTGAGTTTGAACTCTCAATAGTTAAAACCCTACAAACCCTAATAAATTCCTGATTTCTTCCCATAGATGCATTCATTTAGGGTCTCCCTAGGTGTAGCCTAAGTTTGCTAGGATCTCGTGTTCATTTCATGTCCGTATCAGACACGTATCGGTATTTTTAAAGAAGTGTTTGGTGAAATACCACATAAAAATGGATTTTAGTAATTTGCAAAACTAATTACATGTATTTATAGCTAATTAGGTCTATATTATATGTTAAATTGACTGAGTCGATTTTAGGCAGGTTTGGACACTATTATAGGGCTTGGATATGCAGCACGAGACACAGCACGGGCCTTGTACGGCTCCCCTGCTGTTCCAGTGTCCTAGAGGACACGACACGAATTATTATGACACAAAACTTGGTAGACACGTGGGCCTAGTGACTGACACGACACACAAAATTTTGTGGGTCCTCGTCGACTGTGCGCAAAGAAATCGAGGCTGCACAGTCTCGTACTTCCTGTGCACACACTGAAATCCCTCACTGATACGCACTCACACACGTATACTGACACGACTTAGACACAGAACAGACACTTGGACACGAAGATCTGTACCTAGGCTACCTCTGGACACGAGCACATGACACAAGAGGGTGTGTCTCGTGTCCTGTGATGCCCGACACCACTGTACGGGACCTAGCCTACTATATGACTGATACATATTTTAGGAATGTTTGGACACTTTGTGTCCAGCTATGTGGACACAAAATGATACCCCTGACACGATCACATGTGGGTGACACCTCTGCACTCGAGATTTGGGTTCTCATTGGGTTTTCGGATTTCGAATCTCCTCTAAACCTTATGTTCTGATACTCGAAGATGAGTTCATATTGAAACAATTGAAATGTACAGTTAATGAGAACCTGAGATTGGAAAATTGAAATTTAGAACTGTGGATTTATTTTAGTATTAAACTTAGTTAGATTTTGACTTAATCTACACATATGGTTGTATGTTAACTATTATTGAAACTGGAAACCTGAATTGTTGCATAACAGTAAAGGGGTTGGGGTTTTGAAGGAGTGAAAACCTGAGATATCATTTGGTTGAAATCTAAGACCTGAGGCTATTTTCGGTTCACTGATATTTGATAAGCATACATGTATGCTCTGTAGATGAGAACAGTCCCTTTTCCTTCATTGTTGTCCCAATTTTTCCTCTTTCTTTTGATATGTTTATGCATCATTATAATGTATGCATATAGATATGCATGTAGGATATGCAAGTATGTATTAACGTATACATGTAATGTTTCGAAGGTATACATAAATGCAAGCATAAGAGTATCTACGTATGCATATTTAAAGTTGAATGCTAGATATGCATGTAGGTTATGCATTGAGTGTCAAACTGAAATCTCAATTTTTAGTCCCCTCTCTACATTCAGTCTTTCTTTCCTTCTATGAATGATATGTATGAATGTAATGCATGTATGTAGGTTTACATAGGTTAGTTGATTTTCTTTTTATGATATGCATATATGTATCAGTTTGGGGGTTTCCTCTAGTGGCTCAGTATTTATGAGGGAGTAGAGTATGGGGTATGAGATTGGGTGGGGGTTAGATGTATATGGATACCTATACTACATAGCTAGCTAAGGTATGGATAATTTGTGGATTAGGTTATATGTGCAGAGTGAGGACTATAGATATAGTAGGGGTAAGATAATACATGCTTAGCTAGCCTAGGAAGGAAAGGGCAAATCTAGACTTGAGTAGATATTTTAGTAGAAATGGAAATAGGCATAGACTAAATATATAAGGTTATATTATATATGGAATATCCATGCATATATGGAATAGGGTGATAGAGGAAGGTTAGTGTATTGCACTTGTAGACTATATGGTTATCCAATATAGGCTAGCTATCTAGTATATTGACTATAATAGACTAGAGTTGACCAAAAGTCAACATTGAGTCTAGATGTGACCAATTGACCTAGTTTGACTAGATGTTGACTTGGTTTGACCCAGAGTTGACTTTGACCTAGATTAACCAAGAAATTATGTAGATTGCATCGTAATGTTCTATATTATCATTCTGGATATGTCATAACCCATATTACTCTATTTAGGACATTGTGACTCCGGTGTAGACATCTGATATTATACTACTCTTTTCAGAGTATTAGGCGAGTACATTCTCTGATAGTTCTCTCATTTACTTGTCAATTACTGTACTTCAGTTCTAGTTAGTTGTATGTGATTCTCTGTTACAACACGTATGAATATTTCTGGATTCATGTATGCGACACACATACCATATTGTCTGGCCTCAATTACTGGAATCATTGCTGGTATCATCATTTTTGGTTGGACTCATTTCGATTCTCGTGTTAGATTCTGGATTCACTTGTACTTGCTAGAAGGGAAAATACTTGAGTAAGACAGGTAGACATACCCTAAATCTATAATCACCCAAATGTTGGAATCAAACTGGAATGATAGCCATCTCACGCCCGGCCGAGAATGTGATGTGCCGGATTACCTATAGCCGTTTACATGTCGATCTCGGTATTTTAAATTACACTGATAGTATATAGCTGGTCTCACCTGAATTCTTGATCACTGACTAGAATCATCTTGTACTGGATTTATCTTATATTAGATTCATCTTGTACTTGATTTATATTGGATTTACACATGTCTTATATTTACTATCTGGACTTATCATGTTACTCTAGTTCAGCTAGAATCTTATTTTACAGTCTTCATTGCCATGATTCTTCTCTTATTTTTAGTTATCTTACTTTCCTAGTATCTTAATTGTTTCTCTATACCATCACCTGAATATAAACTACCATGTTCATCAATAAAACTATCTATAACTGCTTTATAGTTCTCTGTCATTTACTTGGATTTTTTAGATGAATTGTGCTCGTTCCTGTCCTGATTGGACCTGTTGAAAATATTACAGATGATTGCCCTGAGGACATTTGTCCTACTTGCCTTGGAGAATGAGATAGCTTAGCTACCTTTGGCCCCGACACCCAGGAGTGACCGGAAGACTAGCTAGTAGACTTGGTTTAGCTTTCATGTTTTAGAACTTGAATTGTAGTAACTTGAGATATGAGTTTGTATTTGAGTTTGTTTGAGATATTATTATTTAGTAGTTGATATTTGTTATTGTCTGGTCATTAGTTATAAACTTCTGTGTTATTTTATCGTGCTTAGACTATGATTGAGATTTCATTATATCTATACTTGTCCTCCGTTCGGAGTTGAGATTGACAAGTATATTATATAATTGCGTGAGTTGTTGATTAGATAGTAACCTAGGACAGCGTTCTACCGCCGACACTGCGACGTAGGCTGGACGTACCCATTTCTTGTACCCCTACACTGGTTGTGGGTCATGATACATTTTTAGTGGTGGCCCATGCAGGTCGAGAGTCGTATTGGTACGATATCGTGGTAGTGCAACGATTAGTTGTACTGCTGCGCGCCTGCGATAGGAACTAAGGAATAGGCTTTAGCAGATAGATTACTCAGTCATAGTTCGGACTACTTGAGAAGATTCCTGGGATGACCCTTGAGAATATCATTATAAACTATCTCGAAATTCGATTCCGACAGTTTCTGTCTACTTCCTTGTTCATCATTGAATTTGATTCTTGGTATTCCTTATTGACTTAATTTTCTACCAAGATAACATTATGGGCTAGGTTACCTCAGTCATGGAATCTAGAGTCTTCTACAGCCATATTAGTTGGTTTGGCGATGAGATACAGTTCGATTTTGGATGTATTTCTCGGGTGTGGGAATTTAAAGTTTTTGCAGCCAAGCTAGCGGCAATGCGAAAATTTTAAATACCATGATTCTAGAGGTATGTACCTTAGTTGCGGACTCTATGGATTATCGTTGTTATACTTACTGGTGTAACGAGGATTCTGGTAATATGGTTCTGGATAGACGGGTATGATTAACAAATTTCAGAATAGATACCATATAGATGGTGCCCTACTATAATGGAATGGAATATCAGTGTGGGTGTTACTTGAGTATCATAGATTATATAGAGGAAGTTAGGCCATTTGTAGTTCAGCACCGTGTCCCGCACCATCAGAGGGATATACCCCAGAGGGGCAGGGCATTTGCGCTGACTGTCGAGTAGACCGACGCTACGGATGACAGGTTAGCAGGTTTGTCCTTCTTGTTCTTCTTCCCCACCTTCATGTGTGATTTCCATTAGTACCTATCAGGATATGCTTGTGATATGTTAGATAGCGTAGTTATCCTGATCGAGACCGTAGAATCGCGACCAGTAGGATTGTGTTGCATGTTATCTATCGACCTTGATTTGATTAGGGGTTTGACCTAGTAGGGGTACGATCTTCTTAATTTCGAGGACGAAATTCTTCTAAGGGGGGTTGACTTGTAACACTCAGTTTTCTAAATGAGGATAATTTTAAAATTTTGTGATTATAATCATTTAATAATGATATTTAAATTATATTATGATTTTTGGTAATTTTTAATCAATTTAAAACTATTTAAAATATTAAATTGCAATTTTGATGGTTAACTAGTTAAACCCTAGTTTTGCTAAGCCTAAAGACTAACCATGACCAAGGGAGCCTAGTCATGTGATTAGAAATTCAAATTACCAATTTTTAGCCTAAAGGTATTTTGGTCATTTTTGACTTTTAATTAAAATTTAATTAAATATGTGCTAATTGTTAGGTTAAGCCTTAACCTAGAAGTTTAACCTAACCTAGATTAGTCTTGAGGTTAGAATCATGGTTAGAACATTCCTACTAAGTGCCATGGTTAGTAATATCTAGATATTCCTAGGTAGGATATTTTTCTTTTGAGATATTTGTAAAAAGAAGCCTTGGGACTAATTGAACCAATAGGAGGACTAGAAATTGGGTGGAAGAACCTCAACCACTCATCCAAAACCCTAACCCTAATCTTTTCAATAGCCATACAATCCCCCCTCCTATAAGTGTCACACTAAGAAGCCCTTGCCTCTTTTTAAAAACCTAGAAGAACCCTACTTTGTTCTTCTCTAAACTTCTTCCAATTAATCCAAATTGAGCCCAAATTGAGTCAAATCAATTGCATCATCATCCCCAACAGTAGAGGAGACTTGTGGGTGCTTGCTAGCGAGGTTTGAGGATGTTTGAACCGTAGCAAATCGAGGAAGACGTCGTGGCTCTTTACATTGAGTTTGAACTCTCAATAGGTAAAACCCTATAAACCGTAATAAATTCCTGATTTCTTCCCATAGATGGATTAATTTAGGATCCCCCTAGGTGTAGCCTAAGTTTGGTAGGATCTCGTGTCCGTTTCGTGTCCGTATCAGTGTTTTTAAAGAAGTGTTTGGTGAAATGCCATATAGAAATGGATTTTAGTAATTTGTAAAACTAATTACATGTATTTGTAGCTAATTAGGTCTATATTGTATGTCAAATTGACTGAGTCAATTTTAGGCAGGTTTGGACACGGTTTTAGGGCTTGGACACGCAGCACGAGATACCGCACGGGGCTCGTGCGGCTCCCCTACTGTTCGAGTGTCCTAGCAGACACGACACAAATTATTATGACACGAAACTTGGTAGACACATGGGCCTAGTGACTGACACGACACCCATAAAATTTTGTGGGTCCTCGTCGACTGTGCGCAAAGAAATCGAGGCTGCACTGTCTTGTGCTCCCTGTGCACACACGTGAAATCTCCGACTGATACATACTCACACAAGCATACTGACACGACTTGGTCACAGGACAGACACTTGGACATGAAGACCTATACCTAGGCTACCTCTGGACACGAGCACATGACACAAGAGGGTGTGTGTCGTGTCCTGTGATGCCCGACACCTCTGCATGGGACCTAGCCTACTGTATGACTGATACAAATTTTGGGAATGTTTGGACACTTCGTGTCGAGCTATGTGGACATGAAATAACACCCATGACACGATCACATGTGGGTGACACATCTGCACTCGAGATTTGGGTTCTCATTGGGTTTTCGGATTTCGAATCTCCTCTAAACCTCATGTTCTGATACTCAAAAATGAGTTCATATTGAAACAGTTGAAATGTACAGTTAATGAGAACTTGAGATTGGAAAATTGAAATTTAGAATTGTGGATTTGTTTTAGTATGAAACTTAATTAGACTTTGACTTAATCTACACATATGGTTGTATGTTAACTATTATCGAAACTGGAAACCTGAATTGTTGCATAACATTAAACTGGGTTGGGGGTTTGAAGGAGTGAAAACCTGAGATATCACTTGGTTGAAATCTGAGAACCTGAGGTTATTTTTGGTTCACTGAGATTTGATAAGCATGCATGTATGCTCTGTAGATGTGAACAGTCCCTTTTCCTTCTTTGTTCTCCCAATTTTTCCCTCTTTATTTTGATATATTTATGCATCATTGTAATGTATACATATAGATATACATGTAGGATATGCAAGTATGTATTAATGTATACATGTAATGTTTTGAAGGTATATATAAATGCAAGCATGAGAGTATCTATGTATGCATATTTAAAACTGAATGCTAGATATGCATGTAGGTTATGCATTGAGTGTCAAACTGAAATCTCAATTTTCAGTCCCCTCTCTACATTCAGTCTTTCCTTCCCTCTATGAATGATATATATGAATGTAATGCATGTATGTAGGTTTACATAGGTTAGTTGATTTTCTTTTTATGATATGCATATATGTATCAGTTTGGGGGTTTCCTCTAGCGGCTCAGTGTTTATGAGCGAGTAGAGTATGGGGTATGAGATTGGGTGGGGGTTAGATGTACATGGACATCTATAATATATAGCTAGCTAAGGTATGGATAATATGTTGATTTGGCTATATGTGCAGAGTGAGGACTATAGATATAGTAGGGGTAAGATAATACATGCTTAGCTAGCCTAGGAAGGAAAGGGCAAATCTAGACTTGAGTAGATATTTTAGTAGAAATGGAAATAGGCATAGACTATATATATAAGGCTATATTATATATGGAATATCCATGCATATATGGAATAGGGTGATATAGGAAGGTTAGTGTATTGCACTTGTACTTGCTGGACTCATCTCGATTCTCGTGTTGGATTTTGGATTCACTTGTACTTGTTGGAAGGAAAAATACTTGAGTAAGACATGTAGACATATCCCAAATCTGGAATCACCCAAATGCTGGAATCAAACTGGAATGATAGCCATCTCACTCCCGGCCGAGTATGTGATGTGCCGGATTACCTATAGTCGTTTACATATTGATCTCGGTATTTTAAAACATAATGATAGAATATAGCTGGTCTCACCTGGATTCTTGATCACTGACTAGAATCATCTTGTACTGGATTTATCTTGTATTAGATTCATCTCGTACTGGATTTATATTGGATTTACACATGTCTTACATTTACTGTCTGGACTTATCATGTTACTCGAGTTCAGCTAGAATCTTATATATTTTACAGTATTCATTGCCATGATTCTTCTCTTGTTTTTAGTTACCTGACTTTCCTTGTATCTTAACTGTTTCTTTATACCATCACCTGAATATAAACTACCATATTCATCAATAAAACTGTCTATAACTGCTTTATAGTTCTCTGTCATTTACTTGGGTTTTCTAGATGAATTGTGCTCATTCCTGTCCTGACTGGACCTGTTGAAAATATTACACATGATTGCCCTGATGACATTTGCCCTAATTGCCTTGGAGCAGGAGATGGCTTAGCTACCTTTGGCCCCGACACTCAGGAGTGATCGGGAGACTAGCTAGTAGACTTGGTTTAGCTTTCATGTTTAAGAACTTGAATTATACTAACTTTAGATATAAGTTTGTATTTGAGTTTGTTTTAGATATTATTATTTAGTAGTTGATATTTGTTGTTGTTTGGTCGTTAGTTATAAACTTCTGTGTTATCTTATCGTGCTTAGACTGTGATTGAGATTTTATTATATCTATACTTGTCCTCCGTTCGGAGTTGATATTGACAAGTATATTATATAATTGCGTGAGTTGTTGATTAGATAGTAACCTAGGATAGCGTTCTACCGTCGACACTGTGGCGTAGGCTGAACGTACCCACTTCTCGTACCCTACACTGGGTGCGGGTCGTGACATGCTGGCAGCGAAGATGTGTATCGGGATGGACGTAAGGACATGCCTAATTCCCTTTCGACGATAAGGTCTTATTGTGCCACCAGTCGATCCTCCTCCTGATTTTGTGAATGAGGGGTTCGAATACGAAAGACGTGCGTCACCCACAAGATAGCGGGCATCCCAAGTAAATGAATGGAGGAGTCTCCACTTGACACCCCACGACGAGCAAAATCTTCCGCCGCCGACTCTCCGCAAGCGAGTGGTGTACATAAGCGACTGTCTTCCTTAAGTTGATCGACTGGCCCGAGCATGAAGTGAACTGATATAGGTGCTTGTTAACAAGAGAGAGGGTTACCTTGTCTTCCGTACTAAAAATGATGACATCATCGGCATAGGCCAAGTGTGTCACCATCGGGCACCCTGAAGAGTATAGAATCTTCCGAAGCTCTTGTGTTTGGCCATGCTGTTCAGGCTATGGCTCAGAACCTCAGCGGCGATCACGAAAAGTCTCGGGAAAATGGGAACCCCTTGACGCACTCCCCAAAAAGGATTAAAAAAATCCCTTCTCTTCTCCGTTGATGCAGACAGAGAACCAACAGTTGCTGATAAGCCTCCAGATGATGTTGATCGCCCTTTCGTCATAGCCGAACCTTCTCATCACCCAAATAAGGAATTGCCAATCCAGCTTGTCATATGCCTTCTCCATGCCAATTTTAATGGATACATTCCCTCCCCTATTCTTTTGCTCGATAGAGGAAATGATCTTTTGTACAAGTAGAATGATATCGAGGATCTCTCTGCCTTTTACGAATCCACTTTTTTCTTTGGAGATAATACAGGGAAGTGTAGAAGCAAGCCTGTTGGCAACCATCTTAGACAAAATTTTGTTGAAAAAATTGCAAAGACTGATAGGACGATAATCGGCAAACTCACCAGGCTTGTCCCTCTTTGGGATGAGGACTAGAAGGGCGTGTGTGATCGCCTTGGGGAGCGCTAAGCCCTACATGAACACAATCGCCGCCTTCATGATGCCGGTGCCGATAATCCCCTAACAACTTTTAAGAACCGCCCCGAGAACCCGTCCAGCCCGGCTCTGCCATCGCCATCGATGTTGTCTATGCTTTCTTTGATTTCCTTGCTCGTAGGATCCTAAGATATTGTCGCATTCTCGTTGTCAGTGATGAGCATTGGAATGAGATTAAGCAGGTCCTCGTCGGGGGAAACTCTGGTTTGGCGAAGAGGCCGCTGAAAAACTTGGTCGCCTCGTCTCCAATCTCCTCCGGAGTGGTAGCCATCGAACCGTCCCCCTCTTAATAGACTGGATGGACAGGTTCTTCCGCTTACTATTCACGTAGGAGTGAAAGAAACTCGAGTTTTTTTCGCCATCGAGGTCCCATCTGATGTTAGCTTTTTTGTTTCCAAAATTTCTCTTCGATTTGCAGCCTCTACTTCAACTTGGCCTGAGCGAAGGGCATGGCTTCCCCTTTCTCCGGGCTACTGTCGGAATCGAAGTCCGCCTCTGCCTCTGCGGCAGCCAATTCCGCAGCTCTGGCCTCCCTACGAAGATCCCCGAACGTGTGCCTGCTCCACCCTCCCAATGCCTGCCTAGTAGCTTTCAACCGCTTCGTCAACTGAATAAGAGGGTTCCTGTGCTCCTTCGATAGCCAAGCGCGCTCCACCAACGGAGAATGGTCGGATTCCAGAACGCTGAGGTGCTCTACCGTCGTCGTGAAATCCTCCTCTCCCCAAGCGTGATTAACAAGCAGCCGGTCAAGACTGGAAAATTGGCGGTTGGGAGATGCTCTTTTGTTGCACCACGTGAACGTGTTCCCTTTGGTAGTCGGAGAAGAGAGCGCTGCTGCGGAGATGAAGTCAGAAAAATCCCGCATCGAGTTGTTGTCGGGTGTCCGCCCCCTTTCTTCTCGCTCATAGAGACAATCGCGTTGAAGTCTCCCCCGATTGCCATATATATATATATATATATATATATATATATATATATATATATATATATTATTAAAATACCTTAATGTATATTTTAATATATTAATTGTTGTATTTTATTTATCATGGCCATTTGGTGTCCAAACCTAGCATGGGTTTTTGGGCCCAAATGTGTCTAAATACATTCAAGGCATGTATGAGTCATATCGGACTTGATTCATGGCTTTGGGTCCCGTATTTTGACTTCGGTTCAATTTCAAATATGCGGACAAAATATTAAATAATTAAATAATTATTTTTCAGAAATTGTCACTTGCTAATTTTGAATTTTTATATATATATTAAGTGCTGTAAAAATCTGGGAATTTTTTTTATTTAAATGCTATGTTAATTTAGCTAATTTAGTATAATTTTTTCAGTATTTAATAAGTACTTTTGTCATTTTATAAAAATAGGAAAACTGAACTAATTTTCAGGATACTTATGTTTACTAATTTCTATAATTAACAAGAATCATTTTAGTACTTTATTTTATGTATATTTGAGTCTTTTGTCTATCTTAAAAATTGTTGGAACACAGTGTACAGTCTGATATAATTATTGATTAATTACGACTTGCGATGTATTGTGTGATTTTGGGATATTGTAGTATTGGACCTCACTTTACCATAGTGTAAAGGCCCTAGAAAGTTAGTTTAGGTATTGTGTCACCCTACATTGGTCTCCTATGCTAAAGTCATCATTTGGCTAGGTGTCCAGTCAGAAAGTTGTGTCACACAACTAGTGTCTCAGTGTTCAACTTAGTATAAAACTAAGTTATATATTATTTTTTACAGTGACGAGACACCAGACATCTATAGCATTTTATTTACTACCTTGCTTTGCTAGAGGCAAGTACCTCTACAAACTTTATTTACAACATATAATGAATTGTGTATAAACCATGTTAATATCTAAACTGCAAGTCGTATATCACCATGTTTCATATGCTTCATACTGCTCTCAGTATCCACCATGCTTCATACTGTTCACCCACATGTTATAAAACGGGTAAAGGAAAAACTGTTAGTAGAGTACGTGATCATGCCCCCTTCTCCGTGTATTTACCGCGCATGGTAACATTCTATATGTAACTTTGTCGTAGGTCTGATCCAACGTTTGTGTATGGATATACATTGATGTCGTTAGTGCACGTATGTGCATTCCAAAAAAATTGATATGTACCACTGTACATCCTATTTACCTATTGACCGATCACGTACATGCTACGGTTTTAAATTTTAAACGAACATATATTGCCATTTCTAAAAACCAATTAAAACATGATATGCCATGATTCCAGTTTATTACACTTATGTTCATTTCATGTTTCGTATACTTAGTTTGTTAGAATCAGTGCTTGCTCCCATCCTGACAGGATAACGTTGTAGTTATACTTACCGAGGAGGAGTTACTATGCGATTCCTATTATGGAGTTGCTGTCGAGGATCAGTCTTTACTTTACGAGGATGCACCTGCGGGGAAACACGTCTAGTTTGTGTAGTTGCCCGGGACTTTGAGAGTTGTCATGTTGTTAGACTAAGTATTTTATAACTGGACCTGTATCCAGCTTTACATTTTGGCCATGTACTTGGAACATATTTATATACGAGATAATTTTGTGTTTGGATATATTTTGACTTATTATTACATATAGAACTGTTAGCACACTTTGGCCTTATTTTATTTGTCTCTAGAACAGCTTACTACGCTTTATCTCAAGCGTAGGCTGGACATAACTCGGTCCGGCCCAACAATTTGGGTAGCGGATCATGACATATTTTTAGTAGTGTCCCATGCAGGTCCTGACTAAATTATTTGGTTACGTCATTGTACCAAGCATTCCTGCAATTTGGAACTTAAGGTAACTAGATAACACTAGGAATAATATTTAGGACACCTAGAGGATTACTAGGATTATAATATAGGAAACTCATCGCAGCATATGGTCGTTATTACAAGTTAGACTTTCTTGTTGTTTATGATTGTTTACTTACAAGAGTTCTTATTAGTTCTTTTATTTATTAGATGGTGCTCACACGCTCGTCCCAGTATACCATACCTGAAAATGGCACACTTCCTACCCAGTCGGTTGACCAGTTGACCGATCCACCTCCACTTCCACCTACTATACTCCCCCACTCCACGAATCCACCAACCCAGACGCCTCTACCACCTTCCACATCATAGTCCCAGCAGGACCCAATACTCCCACCACCTCCTATTACTATACCTGTCTAGGCTTCCGTCACTCTCGACGGGAACCAACTGCTCACTCTGATCCAGGGGTTCCTAATGACCCATCAAGAGCAGACCACCCTACTCTGCCAGAGCATGGAGCGTTCTGAGGAGCATACCGTGGTCCCACCATCGGTAAAGCCACGGCAGAGAGCGTAGAACGTCAAGGACTTCATGGGTTTGAACTCCAAGGAGTTCATGGGGACCGAGGGCATCGTAGTAGCAGATGACTGGCTAGACTCGGTAGAGAAGAAGCTCCTTGGAGCTAGGTTACCGGGTGACCTCCAGGTCGAGGCAGTGAGATTTCTGCTGACAGACTTGGCAGGAGTTTGGTTCAGGAATGAGCCGCTATTCGCGAGAGGGAAGGCCACCTGGGGTCAGTTTAAGATCCAGTTCAAGAAAAAATTCTTCTCGACCACCGCTAGGGTAGCCATGGGGATACGATTCCAGAACATCCAGTAGGGAAACCGTTCTGTTGACGAGTATACAGCAGAGTTTAGTCGATTGAGCCGTTTCGCTCCTAGTCTGGTTGTAGACCCAGAGGAGATGACGCGTAGGTTTTGCCATGGTCTAGTTCCAGACATCGATATTCTCATAGTAGCGAACAGTACGACTGACTACTACCAGAGCCTAGAGTTGGCCCGGAGCATAGATGAGCATCTTCGGTCTTGCAAGTGGCCGGCTTTTGTACACCTCGAGGGACCTTCCAAGCGTCAGGTTTTCCAGCCAAGAGCACCGATGCCGCACCAGCAGACTTACCGTCCTCCCACACCATATCACCCAACCCCACCAGTTAGAGCCCCGGGACCCCGACAGCAGAATGGAGGGGTGTGTTCATTCTGTAAAAAGCCAGGCCATGACGCTTTCGTCAGTAGGAAGAGGTTGGGACAGTATTTAGCTTGTGGGTCTACCACCCATCAGCTTCGGGACTGCCCAGTAGCCAGGGTACCAGGTGCCGGACCCCCATCTAGAGGACCGCCGCTTCCGACTCAGCAGCAGAGGTTTAGGCAAAATCTGCAGCAGCAGAAGGGACCCAGGGGAAGGCTTATAGTCTGGCTCTTGAGGAAGAACCGAAGCAGGTTTCGGAACCAGATTATTTGGCTTACGTTATCACAGGTCATGTTTATTTGTATAATTTTCTAGCTCTATGCTTGTTTGATTCTGGTACATCACATAGCTTCCTATCATTAGAGTTTATGCATAAACACCACTTAGTAGCTACACCTACCGAGGAGATGAGAAGAGTAATGACGGGGGCAGACCAGTACCTATTAGGGCTATCTATAGATGCTCTATTACTATAGCTGGAAGAGAGTTTGGAGGACAATTCTTTGTGATGCCACTCCCCGAGTATGATATCATATTGGGGATGGACTGGCTTAGCTATGCTCATGTAACTATAGACTATCATGAGGATAGCATTATGTTCAGTCCTCCAGGCATGGCACCATTTAGTGTCAGGAGGACAGGGCCGGAGATCAGCCTAGAGCTGAACTGTTGTACGACAGTTGGGGAGTTAGCACCGCCACACCCTATCATTAGAGAGTTTATGGTTGTATTCCCAGAGGATCTTCCAAGACTTCTGCCTGACAGAGATGTGGAGTTTACTATAGATTTAGTACCAGGTTCATCACCAGTATCCCGGGCTTGCTATAGAGTAAACCCCAATAAGGCCGTAGAGATGAAGGAGCAGATTGATAACCTGTTGAAAAAGGGTTTCATTCGATCTAGTGCTTCTCCATTGGGAGCGCCAGTACTGTTACGACCTGCACCCGCTTTTTCGATACGAGACGTGTCCAAGCGCAGCCTATGCCGCAGAGTCGGCGGTAGAACGCTGTCTAGTACATAAACAAGTCACAGAATCTAACAAGGCAGTCTAGATCTCATCTACAGAAATATGACACAACAACTAAATATAGAATAAATAAACTGAAATATCAAACTCATCATGAATCCAGGTCACGTCCGGTGGACACAAATCTACTACCAGTAGATGGAATAAAAGAATACATAGAATGGAAATAACTGCGTCAAAACTGCTAATCATCAAAGTAACCTCAGCTGTAGTGGCACCGTGGTCCAATGCTAGCTCCAACTGCTCGTGTGCACCTGGCTCAATACTCGGCTAAACCTGAAAAGATCATCAGGTCCTCAGAGGACTAGCAAGATACATAATATACAAGCTAACATGTAACAATACAAATATACAAATAAGTAAGAAACAATCAAGGATATCCAACGAGACAAAATGAACTAAGACACAAGATCTAAACACAAGGATCCTAAGACACTGGCATGCCATGCTAGAAATGGCTAATAGGTCAAAGCTAAGACTACAGTCAAGGCAAGTACTCACAATCTATAGTGTCTCAATCGCAGTCAAGGCAAGTACTCACAACCAAGATGGTATCCAATCCCAGTATAAAATCTTATAGACCGTAGTCAAGGTAAGTACTCACAATCTATAGATTGTCAAAGTCATGTCCTACTCAAGTCATGTCAAGTCAAGTCAAGTTATAATCAAGTCGAGGGAATCGTGGTGTAGGACTAGACGACTCTATCAAGGAATACATATGAAACTAACACAGTATAACAGATAGAAATATCATAACGAAAAGGAACAAGAATGTGCAGGCAACTAGAAACATGTAAAATAAAACTATAACAGGATGAGTGTACAAGACATGGAATAAAGCAATCACGAAGGTAAGGAAAAGAACAGCAGCGAGATAATGAATATGCATATAAATTGTATTGTACAAGTTTACAAGGTATACTTGCCTGGGGTCCTGAGCTGTTGATATGGATCCCAGTCCGTACCTCGGTCAAATTAACCTATTTAATAGTAAATGCTGTTAACAGTTATAAAAATGAATCTAAACCTACTTATTTAGCTTTAATCTGTAAAGGCTCTTATGGGGTTCCTAGTTGGATTGGTATAACTCTTACCCTTGTGATAGCTTGAACATTTATCCATATACATGCCTAGATAGTTAATTAGGCTATACTTCCCTCTCTTGACACAATTTTCTACTTGATTCCCCTTAATGGAGTAACTGCCACTCCTAATCCTTCCCAAGGGTGGGGTATGCCATCACTCAGACTTAAAATTCCTGGTTATAATGGAGAAACTGATATGGAGGAGCGGCTACTTCAAGTAAATCACAGCTTCAACTACTACCAGGTACCTGAGTATGGCAGGGTCAGAATCTGTTATGTACAAATAAAGGGAACAGCAGCATTTTGGTTTGACTGGCTTATGAGGATCAAAAGAGGAATACTGGGATGGGAGAAGTTCTGCCAAGCCATTAAAATGGAGTTTGGACCTTCACAGTTTACTAATCACATCATAGAACTTAAACTCTGAAGCAGGAAAGCGCAGTCCAAGCTTATGATTCTCATTTCCACAAATTTCTAAAAAGATCCAGGGAATCACTGAACCATGCTTGGTCAGTCAGTACATAGCGGGTTTGAAAGATGAGATCAGATATGAATTGCAGATAGCAAACCCAATCACTTTACCAATAGCAATGCAATTGGCAAGGCTCTATGAGGCCAAGTTAATGGCTCTCAGAAAGGGGAATAAGCCACAACCATTCCAGAACGAATTCTCAACTGTCTGTCACACTTTTAGCTCATCAGGAAATAATGCAGTTAAGAAAACTCAGGATCAACCCACAGCTTTGTGGATGGTCAGTTCAGTGAAAGAATGGGATTACCAGTGGATAATAGCAAAGCATTTAAAGTCATGGTTGCTAATGGAGATAAGCTACAGAGTCAAGGACTGTGTGAAGGGGTGGTTATAGATTACCAAGGGAAGTAGATCATTGTTGACCACCTACTGTTGTACATTATTGGATGCCAAAATGTGTTGGAAGTCAACTGGCTAAGTACACGGGGAGATATAGTATGGAACTTCAAGGATTTAACCATGAAGTACACAGATAAAGGGGAAGACTGCTTGTTTAGAGGAGTAAAATTTCCTAAAGACTCCTTTACTAAGCCTCTTAACAAAGACTTCAGGCAGAAGCCTCAACTCTACAAATTAAACTCAACTTCCTACTCCCCAATGCCATTGGTACGCAGGTCCTGTCCAAATATGGGCTGAAAATTCATGTCCAATAGTTTGAACTACCCTGGTGATTGCAGGACTGAACGGAATTCACATCAGGACTAAACACATGGATGAGTGGACAGTTTTGAAAGTCCAAGACTGCTACTAGAATTAAGGATGTAGGCCCTGTATCTTTGGGACTGACATCAAGGGATTGAATCTTTAGTTCAAAGGGACTGTCTCTAATGAGCCAATGAACCTGAACAAATTAATGGTTGATATATGTAGGTGATATGGGCATTTTTAGGGAGACTGAACACAGTATACAGGGACTGACCAAATTTCTTCCTATATGCCAAAGGACTGACATTAAAGTATAGGACTGAAACACTATACAAAGAAATGTAGGACAGGAAATTAATATTAGGGTTTAGGACAGGATAGTATATTTAGTTACCACTACATAGTGAGGTAGGCTAGTCCTACATACACAATAGGAACTGAAATGAATGGACTGTAATTTAAATATGTATGGTTCAACCATGCATCCAAGTGAAATGAAGAACACTTAAATACAATGCAGGAAAATAAGCAAGTTGGATGCAGGGCAACAGTGAAGGTGGAAATGACTGCAAATGAATTTCCAAAGGACTGATCTGTTGTAAGGGGAATGGAACCCCCAAACCATCCCACATCAGTTACTCCTATGTGCAGTCCTGTCTATTTATGTTAAGTATATAAAGGCCTAGTTCAGGGTATTACCTATAGGCTACACATACTCTATTTGTTGCCTGTCGCGAGCAGGGTAAATTGTTGACAGGTACTAGCAACATGTGAACATTTGCTTCCCATGACTGCTTTCAGACTTCATTGCTTGTGCATTGGGAACTAATCCCATTGTACTAGTCATATGTTAAAGTTCTAACTGGACAGTTCCTTAAGGTGTCTATATGTGGTTTCCTGACTCGATATTACCATAATTAATATGAAATATGTATTCTCTGTTTTGCCTTTAATCTGTGGGTCTAATACCTACTTATCCACACCTAGGTTCCTCTCAAGTCTCATATCCACCACCTTATGTGCACCCAGCTTCTGAATGTATGAGGGGCTTGATACTCGAAACCATAGACAATAACCACCCTTAGGTGTGTCTGATACGATAGGGTCCTCACAGGATATCGAGTACTCAAATGATACTTAAGCTTACAAGCTTGATACCAAGGCCCAATCATGCTACCAAGTGTCTACCTGCCACTCTACATGTTTCCTGGAGAATTTTATATAGGGACAGCATCAGCCTTGCACTATAGTTTGACACATTCTCATGTATCGATTGATTCTAAACCAAGTCGACTCAACCCACATTCTCGTTCTTCACGAGATCGCTTCTAGGCTACAATTGGTCTCGTTTGAACCTATAGAACCATCAGCCTCTCCTCCACATTCCTCTCAGTAATTAACTCAAATACTTCTAACCCAATTAATCGTGGTAACTAAATAATTTTAAAGGATTACAAGAGTTGATCGATGAAGGAAAAGGGGTTACCTGCTAATGGTTTGATTTGCTTCCACCCTTCTAGCAGTTCCTCGATGCAGAGCAGGGAAGCTGGCGGCAGAGAATTAGGGTTTAAGGGAGAGGCAAGGTCATGGTGATCTCTCCTATTTATACTAGGGTTTGCGTAGGTCGAAGAGATAGAATCGAATCCCTAATCCTTATCGAGAGTAGGATTTGAATCCGACTCTTCAATGGATTTGAATCATATGGCCGTTAGGTATTAGGATTTAAATTAGAAGATTTTGCAATATAGCCCCTCCTACTGTGATATTTGGGAAACCCCCTTTCTTCCCTTTTTATTTACAAAGAAGTCCTAAAATATGTATATATTACATATATACTTAATTATTCAATTACAAATATGCATAAATTAATAATTCAGCAAAAATAATAATAAAAAAATGGTAATTTCGGGTCAAGGGCTCACAAGTACTCTTTGTACCAAAGAAGGATGGTACTGTCCAGTTGTGTATTGACTACCGGGTGTTGAATACCATCACCATTAAGAACAGATATCCTCTGCCCAGGATAGATGATTTGTTCGACCAGTTGAGTGGGGCGAAGGTATTTTTCAGGATAGATTTGAGATCCGGTTACCACCATGTGAAAGTCAGGACTGCAAACATCTAGAAGACGATGTTCAACACGAAGTACGGGCAGTACGTGTTTTTGGTGATGCCATCTGGTCACACAAATGCGCCAGCTGATGAATAAGATATTTCACCAATACCTGGATAAGTTCGTCGTAGTATTTATCGATGACATCCTGATATACTTGAAGACGCCGGAGGAGCAGCAGAGCACTTGCGGACAGTTTTGGGGATTCTGAGGCAGGAGAGGTTGTATGCCAAATTATCGAAGTGCGAGCTCTTTTCGGACCGAGTGGAGTTTCTCGATCATGTGGTCACTGGAGAGGGGATCTCAGTGGATCCCAGGAAGGTTGCTGTCGTAGAGACATGGAAGGCTCCGACGTCAGTTTCAGAGATCAGGAGCTTCTTGGGTTTTGCAGGCTATTATAGGACGTTCGTCCAGGACTTGGCTAGGATAGCTGAACCCATGACGAAACTGACGCGAAAGGACGCAGAGTACATCTGGTCAGAGGACTCCCAGGCAGCATTTGAGGAGATGAAGAGGAGGCTGACGATCGCTCCAGTTCTGACATTACCTTCAGGGTCTGGAGGTTTCACCATATACAGCGATGCTTCAGGAAAGGGGCTAGGATGTGTCCTACAGCAGCATGAAAAAGTGATTGCTTATGCATCTAGGAAATTATGGACTCATGAATGGAACTATCCTACCTAAGACCTAGAGTTAGCTACGGTGATCTTTGCTTTCAAGTAGTAGAAACACTACTTATACGGAGAGCGAGTGGAAATCTTTACTGACCACCAGAGCTTGAAGTATGTGTTCACGCAGAAAGAGCTGAACATGAGGCAAAGACGATGGTTGGAGTTGATGAAGGACTTCGACATCGATTTACAGTATCACCTCGGGTAGGAAAATGTGGTGGCGGATGCGCAGAACAGGCATCCGATATTGGCATGGTATCTGATGATAGATCGACATTTGTGGAAAGATCTGAAGAAGCTCGGTATAGAGATAGTTCGGCCAGGATCAGTGATACAGATGATGGCATTAGACATTTAGTCAGGTTTGATAGAGCAGATCAAGGAGGCACAGTCTACAAATGAGAGCCTCCGCAGACTCTGGGCCCAGGCTTTAGCTAGATTGCTGGATGACTTCACCGTAGCAGAGGATGGATCCTTGAGGCATAACAGCAGGTTAGGCGTGCCAAAGGGAGAGCTGATAGAGGTAGTCTTGCAGAAGGCACATCGATCACAATATTCTATTCACCCTGGTGCCAACAAGATGTACCGTGAATTACGGAAACATCTTTGGTGGCACGGGATAAAGAGGGATGTATCACGTTTTATTTCGAGATGCTTAGTTTGCCAGCAGGTCAAGACGGAGCGTCAGAGGCCAGCTGGTCTATTGCAGCCGTTACCCATTCCCGAGTGGAAGTGGGAACACATTAGGATAGACTTCGTCTCAGGGCTTCCTCATTTCCAAGGAGGGAAGGATGCCATTTGGGTCATCGTTGATAGGCTGACGAAGTGTGCGCACTTCATACACTTCAAGGTGGGGCTCTCTACCGAGAAGTTGGCAGAGCTATACATGCAGCAGATAGTTCGCTTGCACGGAGTACCAGTGAGCATCGTATCAGACCGGGATAGCATATTCACGTCCTACTACTGGAGGAGCTTGCAGGAAGAGTTGGGCAGTCGACTCAAGTTCAGTACAGCATACCACCCACAAACAGATGGCCAGTCCGAGAGGACGATACAGACGCTAGAGGACATGCTGAGGACTTATGTGCTGGACTTTGGCGGATCATGGGACAGCCGTCTGCACTTGGTAGAGTTTTCATACAACAACAGCTACCAAGCCAACATTAGTATGTCTCCTTTCGAGGCACTATATGGACGACGATGTCATACACCGCTCTTTTGGGATGATTGTCACGCCCTAAAACCAGAATACTGGAGAGCGGGGGAATGACTCAGCCAGCTACGTATTACGGGTAGATGAATACCATATAATACGAACAATGCTGTCTAAAAGATGAGGGGGTGCATACTACATGAAAGTCTCACTATGGTCACTTCACATCTATTGTCTCAATCATTCAAACAAGAAATAGTAATAGAGAACATGTAAGATAAAGCAGTAAGGCGTCCCAAATGCTCAGTCAAAATGTTCTTGATATCTGGCTTTACAAAACATAGCCAGATGATGTAGCAAGATATACACAATTGTTTATCAGCTGCAGCCTGACTTTAGTTACAATTATGTAATAGTAATTACAAGACAATCCGACTAACATATCGGTGCCAAACGATAAAGTATAAAGTAAGTTTCAAAACGAGTGGGGGAGTAAGGAACCTACTCGAGTCCTCATACGATCATCCTTCTAGTATTGACCATCTTGGAGGTGGAAGTAAGCTGAGTCCTCGGGAACCGGATCTAAATTCGGCCATGCTAAACCAGAGAGGTTAGACCTCTAATATCAAGTATCGCAATGAAGCACGATATGAGAAATTGGAACCAGTAATAAGAGAATAGGATATATAGTTCTCTGCTTACTACTGGGATTCATAACACATCACGAAACTTCGAACCAACTTTCCAACCAAACAAGGACCGAAGTTGGTCCGTCATATCCTGACATTCTGATCATCTCAGTTAGTTAATAGAGTAGATACAGTACACAAACAAGTCAACTTAAACGGCCATGCAACTACTAAGGCTTGCTACGGTGAGTTCCAAGTTATCTTGGAAGTATGCAATAAGGATTCCTCAGTTCTTACTATATGCAAGCAAGGCTAGTTTACCCAGTCAATCAATTGCGCCAATCATGAATTAGACGAGTCCCAGCGGGACGCCCGTCATCAATATATAATATACAATAAATAATAAAAGCAGATACAGCTCCATCCCCGTGTGGCAGATTTGCAGTATCTGTGGGGACCAGCAGTCCTGTCGGGCACTAATAGTCCTAAGGAAGGCTGCCATGTAGGAACTCGGGAATCCATTCTCTCTATGCAATCATTATTTTATTTAACTTAGTAACCTCTATGTTAAGTGAAATCCCATGCCGTGGATCATGGTCATTCAGAATGAGTACTTCCGTACAAAGTACGATATGCCCAACTCTACAACGATACCTGTACGGTTAGGTTGTAGGTCCTACATAGCATAATACAACAATTAAAACTACCACGGAATAATCATGCCTTGACCATAAAGTACACATGTTGCTTTTGTAAAATAAATAAATAAATAAATAAATAAATTGAAGCATGCATTTGCCTGTATGCCAATATTCAGGATCAGCCAGTCGATTCAATAGTTCATCATATGAAAGTGTCTCATTCATTCAATTCAATAAGACGACTAGCCAATCTCTTAGTTCCAACTAGGAACGCATAATCAATCATTAATCAAGATAATAATTAATGTTAATTAATGTCAATATGACAATTAAAGTTAATAAATGTCAAAATAATCAATCAATGTCAATCAGTGTCAATTAGGGACAAAAATCGGCCAAAAAGGGTATCAGGGCCAGAGTTCATGCGGCCAGGAAATTATTGGTTCATGCGGCCAAGGAAACTAAATTCATGCGGCCAGGGTAACATACACCTATGCGGCTAGCAAAACAAGTCTATGCAGCTGAGACAAATATTGCTCATGCGGTGGGGATTAAAACAGTCCCATGCGGCTCAGCGCTGCCAAGGCCATTCAGCTAGGAAAGATTACGGTCTCATACGGTCGGGTAGAACTCGACCCATACGACTGGGATTAGCAAGGCTTATACGGCCAGAAAACATGCGGCAGAGCCATGCAGCTCGGGGAACTCGGGTTCTACGCGACTGAACAAAAATGATTCCATGCGGCTGGGAACGATAGATCATATACGGCTGGGAAATGACTAGCTGCATGTGGCTGAAATAGGTGCAGTATATGCAGCTGAGAAATCATCCCGAGTCATGCGGCTAGGAAATACTGGCACCCCCATGCGGCTAAGAAGGGAAACTTCATGCGGCTACACAATCCTGAGCTCATGCGGCTGAGAAATTAAAAGGGTCTCATGCGGCCAAGCTGAAAGGCGTTCATACGGTAGGGGAAATAATATGCAGCCAGGATATGTCATGCGACCAAGGAAGACTTGCCGCATGAAAACTCACACGGTCAAGCACTGTTCTTTTTCTCCACTTTCTGAGAAGAAAAACTATGGGAAGCCATTGCTTCCAAGCTATCTAAATCCTTCATTCCAAGCCCAAATCTGGACTTTCATAGGTCAAAATAGGGTATAACAAAATCCTCTATAACATGGAACCATCAAAACTTGAGAAATAACAAAGTTACTAGATCAAAACCTAAGAAATCCAAAAATGCATTAAACATAGATCTACAGGAAATAAGCCATAGAAATTATAAATGCTAAATACTAAAGTATCTAAGAATCTTGAAAGAAAGACAATGGAACAACAGAAATGGAGATCCATTAAGAAGCAAGTTGGCACTTGCCTATGCGGCTAGGTAGGTGGGGGAGAGTTGAAGAGGAAGAAGAAGAGTAATAGTAAAGTAATAAAGAGAGAGAAAGGAAATGGGGCTTTAAATGAAGGAGTGGTGGTAGGTGTGTTGTTGGGTTCATGTTGAACCATCCAAGGCCAAAAAATAAACCAATTCGGGCCGAACCCAAAAGCAAAGCAGAAAGTAAAATACAGAAAAAAATAATTCGTAGGAAATTAACGGAAATTTAAATACAGAACAATACATGATAAATATTAAATAAATACATTCTAGCAGTACATGTATTAGAATACGTATTCCAGGAACGGGAAGTGACATCTCTACCCTCAAAAAAATTTCGTCCTCGAAATTTAAAATCCAAGCAGGATAGAAACATCAGAGCCAAACTAATCTAAGTACAAGCAATTGGAGCAAGCAATCATTTTACAATGATAATAACAAGTAACATATCTAAATCTAACAATCTACAACATCAAGTAATTCTACTCATAGGGTGACAAGCATGAGGAGTTAAGACAATCAAGGTATACAGAAAGAGAAAAAGATATACCTTGTGAGTCAAACAGGTGCGGATACCGTGATCGGATATCATCCTCACGTTTCCACGTTGACTCCCCTAAAGAGTGATGAACCCAAGCAACCCAGACAAGACTAATTGTTCGGTTCTTGAGTATCTTCTCTCTTCGGTCCAAGATAGACACAATCTGTTCTTCGTAAGACAGGTTGGTACCAACAACCAACTCAAAATTATCAAGGATATGGCTTGGGTCCGATACATACCTTCGCAACTGAGATACATAAAATACGTCATGCACCTCTCGTAACAAAGGTGGAAGGGATAAACGATAAGCAACATCGCCTATCCTATCAAGGATAGCAAATGGGCCCACGTATCGCGGACTCAATTTCCGCGAACGCCAAATCTAATGACCCCCCGGGTAGGTAAGATCCGCAAGAACACATGATCCCCATCGGAAAACTCTAGCGATCTACGATGTTGGTCCGCCCAATGACGATGTTGATCTTGCGCAACTCGAAGTCGCTCTCTAATTCCCTTAACCACTTCAACTGTCTGGACAACCATTTCTGGGCCTAGCATCTTCCTCTCTTCGATATCGTCCCATACTAGTGGCGATCTACACTTCTTACCATATAGTGCTTCAAATAGCACCATCTGGATACTCGCTTGATAACTGTTGTTGTGTGAGAATTCGACTAAGTGCAAGTGGCTCTCCCAAGACCTTCCAAAATCTAGGGTGCAAGCTCGCAACATATCTTCCAAAGTCTGAATTGTTCTTTCTGATTGCCCGTCTGTCTGGGGATGGTAAGCCGTGCTAAATCTTAACTTGGTACCCAGGCTATGATATAAGCTCTTCCAAAAATGTGATATAAAACAGGTATCTCTGTCTGACACAATACTGACAGGGACTCCATGCTGTCTGACTATCCTTTGTATATACAATTCTGCCAACCTTTCTATAGATTGCCTTAATCTGAAAGGAAGAAAGTGTGCCACCTAGCCGATCTACTATCACCCAAATAGCATCTTTACCACTTGGTGATCTCGGTAAACCGGTCACAAAGTCCATTATAATATGTTTTCATTTCCATTCCGGAATAGCAAGCGGTTGAAATAACCTAGCTGGCCTCTACTGTTCTGCCTTTACTTGCTGACATACCAAGCAACGGAAAACAAATCTAGCTATCTCCCTCTTTATCCCGTTCCACCAGAAGTGCTGCTTGATATCTTGGTACATCTTGGTCCCTCCAGGGTATACAAAATACTGGGAACTGTGAGCTTCTGTCATAACCTCCTGTCTAATATCTCCACTAGGCACACATAGACGTGATCCAAACCTAAGTGTACCATCTTTATAAATTATCATCTCCTTCCTGAGTCCTGACTCACATTATACCCTAAGCTTCTTAATCCTTGGGTCCTGTGCCTGAGTTGCCTTGATCATGTCTACCAAGTCGGATTAAACTTATAAACTTACCAGAATTCCTACATCACTAGGAAGTATAAGTTCGATACCCATCTCCTGAAGGTCTTCTAAAATATGCTTCTGTGTTGTCAACATAAATGCGCCGTCTCTCCTGCTGAGAGCATCTGCTACAACATTAGCCTTGCCTGGATGATACTGAAGCTCCACGTCGTTATCCTTGATCAACTCTAACCATCTTCTCTGCCTCATGTTTAGCTCCTTCTGAGTAAAGATGTACTTCAGACTCTTATGGTCTGTGTACATGTCCACTCGGTCACCATATAAGTAATGCCTTCATAGCTTCAAAGCAAATACTACTGCTGCCAACTCCAAGTCATAAGTTGGATAATTCTTCTCGTGGTCTCAAAGTTGCCTAGATGTATATGCTATTACCTTTCCATGCTGCATGAGGACGCATCCAAGTCCTTTACCTGACGCATCACAATAAACCGTAAAACCTCCGGGTCTAAGTGGCAATGTAAGAATAGGCGCTGATATCAACTTCTGCTTCAGATTCTCAAATGATGCCTGACATTCTGCCGACCAGAAGAATGACACATCCTTCCGTGTCAAGCGGGTCATGGGTGTTGAAAGCTTTACAAAGTCTGCTACGAATCTCTTGTAATATCTCGCCAATCCCAAGAAACTCTGCACATCTGCTATGGTCTTGGGTACTGGCCAACTCTCTACTGTTTCTACCTTTTTGGGATCGACTGCTACTCCAGCTCCTGATACGATGTGCCCCAAAAATGAAATATGGTCCGACCAAAATTTACACTTGCTGAGCTTGGCATACAACTGGTTCTCTCTCAGAACATGTAACACTTTTTGGAGGTGGTTCTCATGTTCCTCCTCACTAGAAGAGTATACAAGAATGTCGTCAAGAAACACAATGACAAACTGATCTCAATACGGCACAAAGATGCGGTTCATCAAATCCATAAATATTGTTAGAGCATTTGTAGCACCCAATTTCTGAAATAAGGGTATTTTTGAAAATTTGTATTTATAAATATTATTTATTGGTATTTAAATCATATTATGATTTTTGGTGATTTTTAATAATTTTTAAACTATTTAAAAACTGCCTTAAGTCATGACTTATGATTTTGACGTGCTGCCAGTGAAACCCTAGAGACTGCATGACCTAGAGCCTAATCGTGTGATTAGGAATATTTAATTATCATTTTTAGCCTAGGAGTAATTTGGTCATTTTGACTTATTTGACTTATTTGATTATTTATTGAATTGGTGAATTCTAGTTGACTTTGACTTGTTGAGACCTAGTGGACTAGCCTAGAACCTAACCCTAGCCATGTAACCCTAGTCTAACTTGAGTTAACCCATTTTAGTTATTATAGATTTGTTTTAGAATGAGGGGATTTGGTTTAGTGAATTTAAGTCATGGCTTATGACTTCATGACTTAATTAATCATAACTTAAGCCCACGGGCCAATTTAGGAAACCCTAAACCTAATTTTTGCAACTTATGACCAGCCACTAGGGCTTCCCTCCCTATAAATAATCTCCTCCTTGTTCTTGCCTCTTTTATTAAATTTTTACAAGTTTGAAGAAAGAGGTAAAGAGCCTTCTTTTCCAATCCATAACTTCCTCATTTCAATTCCGTTTAGGCTCAAATCTTTTGCATTGGGTTCTAATTGATCCCTACTTTATGTTCATGGAGAGAAATCTCAGGTTTGAATCAATTTGGGAGCTTTTTGATAGCAAGGAGGAATCCCCCATTTGAAGCTTTTCTAAGCTTTTTGCACATATAGGTAAAACCCTTTAAATTGCATTAATATTTCATTTTCCTTGCATTTAGGGCTAGATCTAGGAGTCCCCTAGCTGTACCTCGAATTTGGGTGGATTTTGTGTCCGTTTGGTGTCCGTATCGAACACGTATCAACGTATGTATATTGGTGTTCGACGAAATGTCTCTTAGAACATTTTGTTCTTGGTTTTTAAAAAAAATTACATATTTGGAAAGCTTATTATTTTTCGATTGTGTATGTATATGTCTGAGCACGAATCGGGTTGGTTTTCGTGTCCAAAATTGGACACGAACGCGTGCAAGAGGCCCCGGTGCGCTGTCCTGTTGCTCGAGGTCGACATAGGACACGGTACGACCTCTCGTGACATGATTTTTGGTGGACATGAGGGGGCAACCTCTGTCACCACTCCCCTAAAGTTTTAGTTGATTTTGTGGAGTATTCTCGAAGTTATCGAGCTCACAAGGGTTTTGAACTGAACTGCTTGCACACGAAAACCGCGTCTGATACGCGTTGTTTTTTCTGGACACAATTTGATTGGACATAATGCAGACACTTTCTCACGAAGCCCTACTATGGGCGAACCCCTATGCATGAGCTCGACCCACCTCGAGCACTGTGTCGAGCCCACGATGTCTCGACACGCTCGTACGAGGCCTTGGTGCGCTATTTTTCTGATACTTAGGTTTTCTGCTTTTGGACACATCATGTCCACTTTCGTAGACACGAGACAACCTGTATAACACCATGTTATGTTCACACACGATTATCAACTATTTATTTGGAGTTTTAATTGTTTTTCGAATGTGAATTGATTTTTGGGAATAGGTTCTGAATATTGGTTCAGTCCAGTGCAATTTTTCTGAGTTTGTGAATTCGATTAAATGTTAAATTGTAATAATTTGTTGATGCTGATATAGGTTCTTGTTTGGGTTCAATGGTGAAGAGTTTTGAATTTGGTTTGTGGGATTTCAAATGGCTTTTAACACTCCTGTGCATGACTGAAACCTAAACTAAACTGTCAAGTGTACACCACATCATGTATCGCACATACACATCACTGTCATGTATTTACACACACACACCCTTCCTGTTAGTATCACACACATGGACTGACTTGTAAATTTCTGAGAACGATATCCCACTTCACTATCGCACTGAGTTCAATTACATACACACACATTCACATATTTGTCACTGCATATGAGTGTCATGTCCTATATACCATAGGTGTCAGACCCTTATCCATGTGTCTAGTATTTGGTCCAGTTTCAAATGGTTCAGCCCACAAGGTATGGATATCAGTCTTGGCATAGTGTAATTTCCCTTTGCATGAGTTCACCTAGAGTTGTATGCTCAGACCTTGTGTGGCTCTTTATATCAGTTTCTTTTAGGTTATCAATCTCCTTGATTTGCCTATTTATATATGCAGTAGGGGAGGGCCCCATATATATTGTATCAGCCTCATTTTGCATTGATTAGTTGGATTTGAAGAGGGTAGCAGTAAGCACTACATTGCAGGGCAGTAGGCATAGCAGTGGCATTGCAGCAGCTAGTAGCAGTAGAAGGAGCAGTGGGCAGTGGTTAGCACTGTAGTAGCAGCAGCAGGCAATGCTTGCCTTAGCTTGGCCTGGCTTGCATTGCAGCAACTGCAATAGAGTGCAGTTGCAGAGCATTAGAGCAGTAGCAGTGGCTAGGCAGTTGGCCTAAGGCTCACCACATTGGCTACTTGGGGGGTGGTTGTATGGGTCAGTTGGTAGGACTAGGAAGAATGAGGTTTACATTCTATATAAATGTAAACTGGCATTGTTCAGTCCCTTCATACACTTCATGTCCATATTCCATTGTCCCCTGCTCTCTGGCTCCGTGTTTCATATATGTTACCACACACACCCACAAAACTGAGAACATGACACTGAGTCACTTATACACTCACACATTGACTGAAATGGCCCCATTCCCTGTTTTCCCACATTGATAACCTGGGAAATCATGACACCGATTTTCCATTGATTGCTATTCCTGAACACTCTACACACACATGTATCTACATTCCTATTTCCTAGTGACACAATAACACATTGCAGCCCCATTACACACCACTAACTGTCACAAACACTCTTGTCGCACACTCTACACACCCACCCTCACATATACACACACACACATTATTCCTGTCCCATGTCCAATCTTAGACACTACACACACCCTCACATGTTCCATTAAATAACATCACACACACATGTACACTCTATGTGAATGTTGCCTAATGTATATCCTATGATACTAATGTATGCATGATACAATATGATACATGTAGATAGAAGATGATGATTTTATGTATGTATGTATGTACCTCTCTATGTATATATATATATATATATATATATATATATATATATATATATATATATATATGTATGTATATAGATATGCATCTATGTATAAACCTATCCCTATGACTATGTGGGTATGTGCCTATGTATATATCTATGTACCTATATATCTATATATGAATGAAAGGTAGCTGCTTTCATATATGCACATATTGTGATGAATATATACTTCTAGATATGGTATGTGTGTTCTCTGTGACTTGTGAGTGTGCTTGGTTGTTAGCCTAGGCTTGGTTAGGTCTAGTGAGACTTGAATAAACTAGGTTTGACCTAGTTGACTAGTGTAATTGACCAAGTTGACCAAATCTTGACTTTGACCTAGATTAGCCTAGAAATCATGTAGATTGTATCGTAGACTTCATTTACCTTATTTTAAATATATTATAACATGTATTACTCTGTTTAGGACATTGTGACTCCGTTGCAGACATCTGATATTACACTACGCTTTTCAGAGTATCAGGCGAGTACATTCTCTGATAGTTCTTTCATTTACTTGTCAATTACTGTACTTCAGTTCTAGTTAGTTGTATGCGATTCTCTATTACAACACGTATGGATATTCTGGATTCATGTATACGACACACATTTATTATCTGGCCTCTATTACTGGAATCATTCTGGAATCATTTACTGGTATCATTATATTCTGGCTGGACTCATCTTGAATCATTGTATCAAATTTCTGGATTCACTTGCTGGGAAATACTAGAGTAAGACATGTAGACATACCCATTTCTGGAATCACCATATGCTGGAATCAAACTGGAATGATAGCCATCTCATACCCGGCCAGGTGTGTGATGTGCCGGATTACCTATAGCCGTTTATATGTTGATCTCGGTATTTTAAAACACACTGCTAGAGTATAGGCTGGACTCACCCTGGAATCATTGATCACTTTGACTGGAATCGTCCCTTACTGGATTCATCTTGTATTAGATTCATCTTGTACTGAACTTATATTGGAGTTACACTTGTCTACATTGCTGTCTGGACTTTATTATCCTGGTTCAGCTAGTTCTATTTTTACAGTCTTTATTGCCATGATTCTGCTCTTGTTTAGTCATTTACTTTTCTTGCACTTTATCTATTTTTCTTTACCATCACCTGAATATAAACTGCTATGTTCATCAATACAACTGTCTATAACTGCTTTATAGTTCTCTTTCGTTTACTTGGGTTTTCTAGATGAGATGTGCTCACTCCTGTCCTGACTGGACCTGTTGAAATTTTACAGATGATTGCCCTGAGGATATTTGCCCTACTTATTATGGACCTGACCAGGATTAGCTACCTTTGGCCTCGACACTCAGGAGTGATCGAGATTTTGTTTAGTAGACATGCTTCTGTTTCTATGTAGAGCTTGTTGTATAGAATTGAGATTTGAGATTGTTTGAGATTGTTATTATTATTTCAGTAGTTATTGTTGTCTTCAATTTCTTAGTTATATTTCGGTGTTATCTTATCATGCTTAGACTGTGATTGAGTTATACCATATCTTATACTTGTCCTCCGTTCGGAGTTGATCTTGATGAGTACATTATATACTTCATGCGTTGATGGTTAGTTAGAGACTTAGAACAGCGTTCTACCGCCGACACTGCGGCGTAGGCTGGGCGTTGTTACGCACTCGTACCCTCACAGTGGGTGCGGGTCGTGACAAGTTTTTAGTGGTCGCCCATGCAGGTCGAGAGTCGTATTAGTGCGATATCGTGGTAGTATGACGACTTAGTTGTACTACTGCGAGCCTGCGATAGGATTGAGAGATAGGCCTACCGGAGAGGCACTCAATCACAGTTAGGAAAAATTTTAGTTTAATTCATGCCATCTATACATCTTGCTATTTGTCTTTCTTGAAATTAACTGTCCTCCTTTGATTTATCGCTTCTATCTCAGTATTGATTCCTTATTTGATCTGTCTCCAAGATGGTCGAGACTAGATCCCATCGCTCCGGACTGAGGGACGCTGCAGAGGGGTCTGCCACCTCTCGTCCTCAGCAGCCAGCCCCTGGTACCGTAACCCAGTCATGCCAGCTGGGGTAGGCGTTTTAGCTGCCTTCGGAGGAGCCCCTCCACCTGTGAGGCATGAGCCGAGTCTGGTGATTCCGGATGTGCTTTAGCAGCAGCAGCAGCAGCCACCTGCGGGGACAGTTGATGCCGTTCAGCTGTTAGCCTTCTTCCGACAGTACATGGAGGGTCAGCAGATCCAGGAGCAAAGGCACACAGCAGAGCTCATACGAGGCATTGAGCTGGCAGTGACTACAGTAGAGAGAGTTGTAGCTCAGCCAGCGGTAGCCCCGCAGCCACACTAGCCACGAAAGAAGGGCATACAAGACTTTCAGAAGATGCACCCGAGGGACTTCCGAGGGACAGAGGGAATCTTGTATGCCGACGAGTGGATTGAGCACATGGAGGAGGTATTCAGGTTGGCTAAGATTCCGAAGAGGCTCCAGATTGAGGCAGCGGCCAAAATGATGCAGGATCTGGCCCGTACATGGTACCAGACCGACCCAAGGGTCAGTACAGTAGGACAGACTTGGGCAGCATTGAAGAAGCTGTTCAAGGAGAAGTTCTTCTCGGACGCTGCGCTGGGAGCCCTCGAGACTCAGTTCAAGGCCCGTAGTCCAGGGGAGCTAGTCTGTGGAGGAGTATGTAGGGGAGTTCTGCCGTCTGAGCAGATTTGTCGAGGGGTTGTCTGAGGCGACGAAGGCCCGGAGGTTCAGGAAGGGGCTGGTCAAGGAGGTGAAGTCCTATACCAAGAACGCCCGTGGTGCCACTTTTGAGGAGATCTTGGTGGGCGCCTTGGCAGCAGAGGATGATCTTGAGCTGAGGCTCAAGAAGGGACGGGACGCTCACGGTACAAGCAGCAGCGGAGGCCAGGCCAAGAGGCCTCATGTGCAGATTCAACAGACGCTGGCACCAGTAGGAGTTCAGCAGGTGCAAAATCAGTATCGGAGTCAGGACCCGAAGGTGATCAGTTGTTCCTACTGCAAGAAGCCGGGACACATTTGGGAGCAGTGCAGGAAGAAGTTGATGGTTTGCTATTTCTGTGGGTCAACTGCCCACCAGAAGATAGATTGTCCCATTACACCTCCTTTTGTAGGGGCTAGGCCACCTGTAGCTCAGCACCAGAAAGGTGGAGCTTTTGCGATGACAGTCGAGGAGACTGACGTTGCAGGTGATGGATTAGCAGGTTTGACTTTCTTGTTATTCCTCCCCACTTTCATGTGTGATTTCCCTTAGTACCTGCCAGGATATTGCTTGTGATTGCTAGATAGTGTAGCTACCCTGTTCGAGACTGTGGAATCACGACCAGTAGGATTGTGTTTATTCGACTATGACTGATTGGGGGTTTGACCTAGGAAGGGTACGATCATCTTAATTTCGAGGACGAAATTCTTCTAAGGGGGGTAGACTTGTAACACCCAGTTTCTGGAATGAGGGTATTTTTGAAATTTTATATTTATAAATATTATTTATTGGTATTTAAATCAAATTATGATTTTTGGTGATTTTTAATAATTTTTAAACTATTTAAAAATTGTCTTAAGTCATGACTTGTGATTTTGACGTGCTACCGGTGAAACCCTGGAGACTGTATGACCTAGAACCTAACCGTATGATTAGGAATATTTAATTATCATTTTTAGCCTAGGGATAATTTGGTCATTTTGACTTATTTGACTTATTTGATTATTTATTGAATTGGTGAATTCTAGTTGACTTTGACTTGTTGAGACCTAGTGGACTAGCCTAGAACCTAACCCTATCTATGGTAACCCTAGTCTAACTTGAGTTAACCTATTTTAGTCATTAGAGATTTGTTTTAGAATGAGGGGATTTGGTTTAGTGAATTTAAGTCATGGCTTATGACTTCATGACTTAATTAATCATAACTTAAGCCCATGGGCCAATTTAGGAAACCCTAACCCTAATTTTTGCAACTTATGACCAGCCACTAGGGCTCTCCTCCCTATAAATAATCTCCTTCTTGTTCTTACCTCTTTTATTAAATTTTTACAAGTTTGAAGAAAGAGGTAAAGAGCCTTCTTCCCCAATCCATAACTTCATCATTTCAACTCCTTTTTGGCTCAAATCTTTTGCATTGGGTTCCAATTGATCCCTAATTTATGTTCATGGAGAGAAATCTCAGGTTTGAATCAATTTGGGAGATTTTGGATAGCAAGGAGGAATCCCCCATTTGAAGCTTTTCCAAGTTTTTTGCACATATTGGTAAAACCCTTTAAATTGTATTAATATTTCGTTTTCCTTGCATTTAGGGCTAGATCTAGGAGTCCCCTAGCAGTACCTCAAATTTGGGTGGATTTTGTGTCCGTTTGGTGTCCGTATCGGACACGTATCAACGTATGTACATAGATGTTCGACGAAATGCCTCTTAGAACTTTTTGTTCTTGGTTTTCAAAACAAATTACATATTTGGAAAGCTTATTATTTGTCGATTGTGTATGTATATGTCTGAGCACGAATCGGATTGGTTTTCGTGTCCAAAATTGGACACGAATGCGTGTATGAGGCCCCGGTGCGCTGTCCTGCTGCTCGGGGTCGATATAGGACACGACACGACTCTCGTGACACAATTTTTGGTGGACACGAGGGGGCAACCTCTGTCACCACTCTCCCAAAGTTTGAGATGATTTTGTGGAGTATTCTCGAAGTTATCGAGCTCATACGGGTTTTGAACTGAACTGCTTGCGCACGAAAACTGCGTCTGATACACGTTGTTTTTTCTGGACACGATTTGATTGGATACAATACAGACACTTCCTCACGAAGCCCTACTATGGGCGAACCCCTATGCATGAGCTCGACCCACCTCGAGCACTGTGTCGAGCCCACGAAGTCTCGACACGCTTGTACGAGGCCTGGGTGCATTATTTTTTTGATACTTAGGTTTTCCGCTTTTGGACACATCGTGTCCACTTTCGTGGAAGCGAGACAACCTGTATAACATCATGTTATGTTCACGCACGTTTATCAACCATTTATTTGGAGTTTTAATTGTTTTTCGAATGTGAATTGATTTTTGGTAATAGGTTCTGAATATTGATTCAGTCCAGTACAATTTTTCTGAGTTTGTGATTTTGATTAAATGTTAAATTATAATAATTTGTTGATGGTGATATAGGTTCATGTTTGGGTTCAATGGTGAAGAGTTTTGAATTTGGTTTGCGGGATTTTAAATGGCTTTTAACACTCCTGTGCATGACTGAAACCTAAACTAAACTGTCAAGTGTATACCACATCATGTATCACACATACACATTACTGTCATGTATTTACACACACACCCTTTCTGTTAGTATCACACACATGGACTGACTTACAAATTTCTGAGAACGACATCCCACTTCACTATCACACTGAGTTCAATTACATACACACACATTCACATACTTAGTCACTGCATATGAGTGTCATGTCCTATGTACCATAGGTGTCAGATCCTTATCCATGTGTCTAGTATTTGGTCCAGTTTCAAATGGTTCAGCCCACAAGGTATGGATATCAGTCTTGGCATAGTGTAATTTCCCTTTGCATGAGTTCACCTAGAGTTGTATGCTCAGACCTTGTGTGGCTCTTTATATCAGTTTCTTTTAGGTTATCAATCCCCTTGATTTGTCTATTTATATCTGCAGTAGGGGAGGGCCCATATATATTGTATCAGCCTTATTTTGCATTGATTAGTTGGATTTGAAGAGGGTAGTAGTAAGCATTGCATTGCAGGGCAATAGGCATAGCAGTGGCATTGCAGCAGCTAGTAGCAGTAGAAGGAGCAGTGAGCAGTGGTTAGCACTGCAGTAGCAGCAGCAGGCAATGCTTGCCTTAGCTTGGCCTGGCTTTGCATTGCAGAAGTTGCAATAGAGTGCAGTTGCAGAGCATTAGAGCAGTAGCAGTGGCTAGGCAGTTGGCCTAAGGCTCACCACATTGGCTACTTGGGGGGTGGTTGTATGGGTCAGTTGGTAGGACTAGGAAGAATGAGGTTTACATTCTATATAAATGTAAACTGGCATTGTTCAGTCCCTTCATACACTTCATGTCCATATTCCATTGTCCCCTGCTCTCTGGCTCCGTGTTTCATATATGTTACCACACACACCCACAAAACTGAGAACATGACACTGGGTCACTTATACACTCACACATTGACTGAAATGGAACCCCCATTCCCTGTTTTCCCACATTGATAACCTGGGAAATCATGACACCGATTTTTCATTGATTCCTATTCCTGAACACTCTACACACACATGTATCTACATTCCTATTTCCTAGTGACACAATAACACATTGCAGCCCCATTACACACCACTAACTATCACATACACTCTTGTCGCACACTCTACATACCCACCCTCACATATACACACACACACACATTATTCATGTCCCAAGTCCAATCTTAGATACTACACACACCCTCACATGTTCTATTAAATACCATAACACACACATGTACACTCTATATGAATGTTGCCTAATGTATATCCTATGATACTAATGCATGCATGATACAATGTGATACATGTAGATAGAAGATGATGATTTTATGTATGTATGTAAGTATGTATTATATGCATCTATGTATAAACCTATCCATATGACTATGTGGGTATGTGCCTATGTATACATCTATGTACCTATATATCTATATATGAATGGAAGGTAGCTGCTTTCATATATGCACATATTGTGATGAATATATACTTCTAGATATGGTATGTGTGTTCTCTGCGACTTGTGAGTGTGCTTGGTTGTTAGCCTAGGCTTGGTTAGGTCTAGTGAGACTTGAATGAACTAAGTTTGACCTAGTTGACTAGTGTAATTGACCAAGTTGACCAAAGCTTGACTTTTTGGCCTAGAAATCATGTAGATTGCATCGTAAACTTTATTTACCATATTTTAAATATATTATAACCTGTATTCCTCTATTTATGACATTGTGACTCTGTTGCAGACATCTGATATTACACTACTCTTTTCAGAGTATCAGGCGAGTACATTCTCTGATAGTTCTCTCATTTACTTGTCAATTATTGTACTTCAGTTCTAGTTAGTTGTATGCGATTCTCTATTACAACATGTATGGATATTCTAGATTCATGTATATGACACACATTTATTATTTGGCCTCAATTACTGGAATTATTTTATTCTGGTTGGACTCATCTTGAATTATTGTGTCAGATTTCTGAATTCACTTGCTTGGAGGGGAAATAATAGAGTAAGACATGTAGACATACCCATTTCTGGAATCACCCTATGCTGGAATCAAACTGGAATGATAGCCATCTCACACCCGACCAGGTGTGTGATGTGCCGGATTACCTATAGCCGTTTATATATTGATCTCGGTATTTTAAAACATACTGCTAGAGTATAGGCTGGACTCACCCTGGAATCATTGATCACTATGACTGGAATTACCCCTTACTGGATTCATCTTGTATTAGATTCATCTTGTACTGGACTTACATTAGAGTTACACTTGTCTACATTGTTGTCTGGACTTTATTACCCTGGTTCAGCTAGTTATATTTTTACAGTCTTCATTGCCTTGATTCTGCTCTTGTTTAGTCATTTACTTTCCTTATACTTTATCTGTTTTCTTTACCATCACCTTAATATAAACTGCCATATTCATCAATACAACTGTCTATAACTGCTTTATAGTTCTTTGTCATTTACTTGGGTTTTCTAGATGAGATGTGCTCGTTCCTGTCCTAACTGGACCTGTTAAAATTTTACAGATGATTGCCCTAAGGTTATTTGCCCTACTCATTATGGACCTGACGAGGATTAGCTACCTTTGGCCCCGATACTCAGGAGTGATCGGGATTTAGTTTAGTAGACATGCTTCTGTTTCCATGTAGAGCTTGTTGTATAGAATTGAGCTTTGAGATTGTTTGAGATTGTTGTTATTATTTCATTAGTTATTGTTGTCTTCAATTTCTTAGTTATATTTCGGTGTTATCTTATCGTGCTTAGACTGTGATTGAGTTACACCATATCTCATACTTGTCCTCCGTTCGGAGTTGATTTTGATGAGTACATTATATACTGCATGAGTTGATGGTTAGTTAGAGACTTAGAACAGCGTTCTACCGCCGACACTGCGGCGTAGGCTGGGCGTTGTTACGCACTCGTACCCTCACAGTGGGTACGGGTCGTGACAGTATAGGTCAAACCAAACGGCATTACCAAGAATTCATAATGCCCATACTTCGACCTGAATGCTGTCTTGGGAATATCCTCCTTCCGAACCCTCGCTTGATGATACCCTGAACGAAGATCTATCTTGGAGAAAACTCTAGCGCTGCTCAACTGATCAAACAAGTCGTCGATCCTGGATAGTGGGTACTTGTTCTTTACTGTTGCTGCGTTAAGCTTCCTGTAATTGATGCACAATCTGGATGACCCATCCTTCTTCTCCACAAGTACCACTGGTGCTGTCCATGGTGATATGCTAGCTTGGATGAACTTCTTCTCCTTCAGTTCCTCTATGTGCTGAGATACCTTGTCCTACTCTGAATCTACCACTCTGTAAACTCGATCTGATATCGGTTTAGTTCCAGGTACCAATTCTATGCTGAACTCAATATCTCTAACTGGGGGTAAACCTGGAAGTTCTTTGGAAAATACGTCTAGAAACTCTTCAACTACCTTCGGAACTTGAACTTCTCTTATTGCCGTCACTACTCCCTGCTCCTGTTGAGTTGCCTCTGATCTGACTAAGGTAAACCGCTTCATTCCTGGAATATCAAAAGATACACTCCCTCTATGACAATATATTGTCGTATGACTGTCTTTCAGCCGGTCCATGCTTAAGATAACATCGAAATTTCTAACAAGAAATTCTATCAACCGGGCGGGTAAGGAATGCCCGCAAACTACAATGCTACAGGCTAGAATAACTCTTGTAACTCCTACGAGCCCATTACCAGTGAGTATATTCAACCTCCCTGGCAATGCCTCAAACTCCATTCCTAGCCGTGTTGCAAATTGTGCAGATATAAATGAGTGTGATGCTCCCGAATCAACAATGCTACTGTAGGATATGAGGCAACGAGAATGTTACCTGTCACAACATCTCCTGATGCCAATTCCTCTTCCAAGGATAGAGTGAATGCCTGCCCTCGACCTCCTTGTTGGTTCCCATGTTACGACCTAGCTTGGTGCTGCTGCTAGCCCTGCCTTGGTGATACTGGGGTGGTCTATGCTGGTGTTGTTGTATCGACGGTCCCTGCTGCCGAAACATCTGAGGTTGTGTCATGAATGGGCGCTGTGCCAACGGTCACACTGCCACCGCTGGTCCTCGATACTGGCCTGCCCCTGGTGCTGGCAGAGCAGGAAATTGTTGTACTGGTCCTCCTGACCTCGAGTTCATGAGACAGGTGGTAACCCGATGATCTGGATTTCCACATATCAAATACTGTCTGTTCAATGTCCAACACACATCCCTAGTGTGTCCTACCTTCCCACAATAAGTGCAGCCCGCTGGGGGTTGCTGGTTCTTTCTGTGTTGCTGTTGCTGCTGCTTCCTGGATGGTGGTGCTGGCCCTCGCATTTCTACATCGTGAATGCGAATGCCAAGGGACGGTGCTGTTGTTCGGGGAGCTGCTCCCCCTCCTCCTTCAATCTGACTGTGGGATCTCTTCTGACCCCCAATCCTTGCTGTGATCCTCTGAATGGTGATCTCATGCCTACGGGTTGTCGTCAATACCTCATCGAAAGTCTGGTAGTGGTGCCTCTCTATCAATTGCAAGAGCTCAAGATAAAATCCTTGTTGGAACCTCATAGCCCTCTGGCTCTCCGTTGCTACCATCTCTGGGACGAACCTACTCAATCTGCAGAACTCCGTTGCATTAGCATCTACTGTCTTGCCGGCCTGTCTGAGGCTGATAAACTTCTGTTGTAGCTCAAACTGTGCCACAACTCTATAATATTTTGTCCTGAATCTTGCGGTAAAATCGTCCCAAGCAACAGGACGTCTGATGCCTACTTCTTTTGATTCCCACCAATCACGTACGAGATCCTGAAGTAACAACTTCACTTGATCCACACGTTCTTCTGCCGGCACCTTACTGCTGTCAAAATAGTCTCAATGTCCTTAAGCCATACATTTGCTGTGATGGCATCTTCCGTGCCCTCGAAACGGCGGGGGTTGTACTTGCAAAACCTAGTTGATGCTCCTGAATCTGTCCTTGCCCCTCTTTCCAGAGCCGTCTGCAATCCTTGGTTGAGAAATACATTCTGCTCTTACAACTGATCGTGCATGCGCTGCTGGGCTAACATCTGATGTTGCTGAGTAGCCATCATCCCTCTTATGATCTCCAGAAGGGCCGGTGTGTCCACTTCCACAGGGGTCGGTGGAACTATTGGTGGTATAGGAACCTCCGGATACTGCGGTCCAGCTGCTGGTTCCACTATCACTTCTTCTTGGATAGTCTCTTGAGGTAGTACTGGCCCTTGTAGATGACCAACCTGGTCATGTTGTCCATGTTGCCCTTGTTGTTGCTGTCCAGTTCTGACAGATGCAGACGAAGTGCCCATAAGAAAAGGGACAAGAGAGTAATCAAACGACCGGACATAAAGGATCAATGAAGTCGAAGGAATGTTAAGCTAGGGTTGAGAACAATGAACCATAAGATCAAGGGGAACATGTGTGATTGAGACATCATATAAATCAAAACACCCCACAAGTCTGAAATCAGACCTGCATGGGCCACCACTAAAACCTTGTCACGCCCCTGAACCAGAATACTAGAGAGCGGGAGAATGACTCAGTCAGCTACGTATTACGGGTAGATGAATATCGTATAATACGATCAATGTTGTCTAAAAGACGAGAGGGTGCATACTACATGAAAGTCTCACTATGGTCACTTCACATCTATTGTCTCAATCATTCAAACAAGAAACAATAATTGGAGAACATGTAAGATAAAGCAGTAAGGCGTTCCAAACGTTCAGTCAAAATATTCTTGATATCTGGCTTTACAAAACATAGCCAGATGATGTAGCAAGGAATACACAATTGTTGATCAGCTGCAGCCTGACTTTAGTTACAATTATGTAATAGTAATTATAAGACAATCCGACTAACATGTCGGTGCCAAACGGCAAAGTATAAAGTAAGTATCAAAACGAGCGAGGGAGTAAGGAAGCCACTCGAGTCCTCCTGCGATCATCCCTCTAGTATTGACCATCTTGGAGGTAGAAGTAAGCTGAGTCCTCGGGAACCGGCTCTAAATTTGGCCATGCAAAACTAGAGAGGTTAGACCTCTAATAGTAAGTACCGCAAGGAAGCACGATATGAGAAATTGGAACCAGTAATAAGAGAATATGATATATAGATCTCTGCTTGCTACTGGGATTCACATAACATCACGACACTTCGAACCAACTTTCCAACCAAAAAAGGACAGAAGTTGGCCCGTCATATCCTGACATTATCATCATCTCAGTTAGTTAATAGAGTAGGTACAGTACACAAACAAGTCAACTTAAACAGCCATGCAACTACTACGGCTTGCTACGGTGAGTTCCAAGTTATCCTGGAATTATGCAATAAGGATTCCTCAGTTCTTACTATGTACAAGCAAGGCTAGTTTTCCCAGTCAATCAATTGCGCCAATCATGAATTAGACGAGTCCCAATAGGACGTCCGTCATCAATATACAATATACAATAAATAATAAAAGTAGATACCGCTCCATGTCCGTGTGGCAGATTTGTAGTATCTGTAGGGACCAGCCGGCCTATCGGGCACTAATAGTCCCAATGAGGGCTGCCATGTAAGAACTCGGGAATCCATTCTCTCCATGCAATCATTATTTTATTTAACTTAGTAGCCTCTATGTTAAGTAAAATCCCATGTCGTGGATCATGGTCATTCAGAATGAGTACTTCCGTACAAAGTACGATATGCCTAACTCTACAACGATACCCGTGTGGTTAAGGTTGTAGGTCTTACATAGCGTAATGCAACAATTAAAACTAACCACGAAATAATTATGGCTTGACCATAAAGTACACATGCTGCTTTTGTAAAATAAATTAATTAATTAATTAATTGAAGCCTACATGTGACTGTATGCCAATATTCGGGATCAGCCAGTCGATTCAACAGTTCATCATATGAACGTGTCTCATTCATTCAATTCAATAAGACGACTAGCCAGTCTCTTAGTTCCAACTAGGAATGCATGATATATCATTAATCAAGATAATAATTAATGTTAATTAATGTCAATATGACAATTAAAGTTAATAAATGCCAAGACAATCAATCAATGTCAATCAGTGTTAATTCGGGACATGAATCGGCCAAAAAGGGTATTAGGGCCAGAGTTCATGCGGCCATGAAATTATTGGTTCACGCGGCCAAGGAAACTAAATTCATGCGGCCAGGATAACATGTACCTATGCGGCTAGCAAAACAAGTCTATGTGGCTGAGACAAATATTGCTCATGCGGCTGGGATTAAAACAGTCCCATGCGGCTCAGCGCTGCCAAGGCCATTCGGCTAAGAAACATTATGGTCTCATGCGGCCGGATAGAACTTGACCCATGCGGCTGGGATTAGCAAGGCCTATGCGGCCAGAAAATATGCGGCAGAGCTATGCTGCTCGGGGAACTCGGGTTCTATGCGGCTGAACAAAAATGATTACATGCGGCTGGAACGATAGATCATATGCGGCTGGGAAATGACTAGCTGCATGCGGCTGAAATAGGTGCGGTATATGTGGCTGAAAAATCATCTTGAGTCATGCGACTAGGAAATACTTGCACCCCCATGCGGCTAAGAAGGAAAACTTCATGCGGCTACACAAGCCTGAGCTCATGCGGCAGAGAAATTAAAAGGGTCTTATCGGCCAAGCTGAACGACATTCATGCGGTAGGGGAAACAGTATGCGGCCAGGAAATGTCATGTGGCCAAGAAAGACTTGCCGCATGAAAACTCACGCGGTCAAGCACTGTTCTTCTTCTCCACTTTCCGAGAAGAAGAACCATGGAAAGTCATTGCTTCCAAGCTCTCTAAATCCTTTATTCCAAGCCCAAATCTGGACTTTCATAGGTCAAAATGGGGTAGAACAAAATCCTCTACAACATGGAACCATCAAAACTTGAGAAATAACAAAGTTACTAGATCAAAACCTAAGAAATCTGAAAATGCATTAAACTTAGATCTACACGAAATGAGCCATGAAAATTATAAATGCTAAATACTAAAGTATCTAAGAATCTTGAGAGGAAGACAATGGAACAACAGAAATGGAGATCCATCAAGAAGCAAGTTGGCACTTGCCTATGCGGCTAGGTAGGTGGGGGAGAGTTGAAGAGGAAGAAGAAGAGTAATGGTAAAGTAATGAAGAGAGAGAAAGGGAATGGGACTTTAAATAAAGGAGTGGTGGTAGGTGGGGAGTTGGGTTCATGTTGAACCATTCAAGGCCAGAAAATAAACCAATACGGGCCGAACCCAAAAGCAAAGCAGAAAGTAAATACAGAAAAATAATTAGCAAAAAATTAACAGAATTAAAATACAGAACAATACATGATAAATATTAAACAAATACATTCCAGCAGTACATGTATTAGAATATGTATTCCAGGAATGGAAAGTGACAATGATGTTGGGGATAGAGTTATGCTTGGGCTAGAGATGATCACGGATGCTGCAGAGAAGGTCGGGATGATCAGAGACATGCTCAGAGTCGCTCAGGACAGGCAGAAATACTGGGCCGATGCTAGTCGCAGACCGATGGAGTTCGCCGACGGAGATATGGTATTGGTGAAGATATCACCTACTAGAGGGACGATCCGATTTGGACGAGGCGGCAAGTTGAGCCCCAGATACATTGGGCCGTTCGAGATACTTGGAAGGATCGGAGAGGTAGCTTACAGGGTTGCACTTCCACCCAAGATAGCAGGAGTTCACGATGTCTTTCATGTGTCTCAGCTGAGGAGATACGTTCCAGACCCCAGCCATGTGATAGATCATTCAGAGTTGGAGATCGGACCGAGCCTTGCAGTTACTGAGCAGCCATTGGAGATATTGGACATGAGGGAGAAGAGGCTGAGGAACAAAGTCATACCCTTGGTACGAGTAGCTTGAAGCTGTCACTCTCCGGAGGAATCAACTTGGAAGAGGGAGTTGGAGATGAGGGAGAGATATCCTTACTTGTTCGATTCAACAGCCGCGAGGGAACCACACGTTCCCGCTTGATACCTTACAGGTTAGTCTTAATAGCAGCCTTAGTCTTTGTTTGCATTTTTTGCTATATTAAATGTTTGTAGAGTCTTCTATCCTTATGAATTTCGAGGATGAAATTTTTCAAGGAGGGAAGATTTATAAGCCCCTAGATTTTAAAATACTATTTTTATAATTTTAAATAGCATTTATATCCTTAAATTAATTTATTATAATTATTAGAAATATTCTAGAATCTGTAAATGATTTTTAAAATGATTTTTAAAGCTAAAAATATCAATTTATAATTTATTAAATTGTTTTAATATCAATTTCTAATTATTTTAATTATTTTATAGCAGTTTGTAATAATCGATTTGTCTGTGCAAATTCTAATTTGCACAGAACGACAGCGGGGGGCTATTTGTAATTCATAAATTGTATTTTATAAGGCGACGAGGGACTTATGTAAAATAGTTTAGTCTGAGGGTTATTTTGTAAAATGACCTTTCGTCATCGGCTGGCCATTGGCTGAGCGACCACCGACTTCGACCGAAACCCTAACCATAATCCCTAATTTTTCGGCCAAAACCTTAATTTTCCACCGCCTTCCCATCCTATAAAACCACCCCGACCAAAACTCTAGCCTAGAACACCACCCCGACAACCCCAGCACCACCCTGACCCCCCTTCTTCCCCGACGAGCTTGCCGGAGTTAACGCAGAGCTAGCGCCACCCTACAGCCCACGCTACCGTCTCCAACATCGCCATCTTGTTCGCCTCGACGAGACGAACCCAGCGCCACCCTTCGCCGTCGACTCTGACGTCTCCTCCGCCGTGTAGCACCCCCGAAAGCCACTGCTCGACGGACACGTACGTATCTTTTCTTTTGTGTGTCGAGTCGTGTCTCGTATACGCGTGTGTGGACTCGCCTCGTGACAAGAAACACAGTGGTGCACGTGGACACGCGAGATTCGTGTCGTGCGTGTCGTGCTCGTCATGGACACAAGATTCGTGTACTCGTGTCCTTAACTGTCAGGACACGAGTTTTATAATAAATGTTTAATGGGTTAGGGTTGAATAGTAACGGGTTTAACCCGCATAGTAATAGGTTTTAAATTAATGGGTTTACTGTGTATAACGGGTATGGATTTGGGTCCAGTAGGTTTTGGGCCGGATTATATATATATATATATATATATATATATATATATATATATATATATATATATATATATAGGTTTTGGGACCGGAAAAAAAAAAAAAAATATATATATATATATATATATATATATATATATATATATATATATATATATATATATATATATATATATATATATAAAATATATATATATATATATATATATATATATACGTATTTTTATATTTATATATTATTATATGTATACTGTTATATATAATATATATTGTATTTATATATATATATTTTTTATATATTAAGTATTTTTCTATATATGTATATGTTTATATATATTTATTATATATATGTATATGTTTATATATATATATATATATATATATATATATATATATATATATATATATATATATATATATATTTGTTATATATGTATATATATATTTCAAATATAATTTTATGCAAAATGTTATTATGTGACTTGTATATTTCACTACTTTAATATATATTATTAAAATAACTTAATATATATTTTAATATATTAATTTTTGTATTTTATTTATCATGGCCATTTGGTGTCCAAACCTAGCTTGGATTTTTGGGCCCAAATGTGTCTAAATACATTCAAGGCCTGTACGAATCATATAGGACTTGATTCTTGGCTTTGGGTCCCGTATCTGGACTTCGGCTCAATTTTGAAAACGTGGATAAAATATTAAATAATTAATTAATTATTTTTCAGAAATTGTTACTTGCTGTTTTTGAATTTTTATATCTATATTAAGTGCTATAAAAATCTAGTATAAAAATTGTATTTAAATACTATGTTAATTTAGCTAATTTAATATAATTTTTTCATCATTTAATAAGTAACTTTGGCATTTTATAAAAATAGAAAAACAGAACTCATTTTTAGGATACTTATGTTTACTGATTTTTAATAAATATCTATGAGGGTTTATAAATTCCAGACAAATTAGTATAAATTTTTATAAATAACAAGGATCATTTTGGTACTTTATTTTATATATAATTGAGCTTTTTGTCTTTCTTAAAAAATTTTGGAACACAGTGTACAGTCTGATTTAATTATTGATTAATTACGACTTGCGATGTATTGTGTGATTTTGGGTTATTGTAGTATTGGACCTCACCTTACCATAGTATAAAGGCCCTAGAAAGTTAGTTTAGGTATTGTGTCACCCCACATTGGTCTCCTATGCTAAAGTCATCATTTGGCTAGGTGTCCAGTCAGAAAGTCGTGTCACACAACTAGTATCTTAGTGTTCAACTTAGTATAAAACTAAGTTTATATATTATTTGTTACAGTGACGAGTCACCAAACATCTATAGCATTTCCTTTACTAGCTTGCTTTGCTAGAGGCAAGTACCTCTACAAACTTTATTTACAGCATATAATGAATTATGTATAAACTATGTTAATATCTAAACTGCAAGTCGTATATCACCATGTTTCATATGCTTCATACTGCTCTCAGTATCCACCATGCTTCATACTGTTCTCGTATCACCCACATGTTATAAAACGGGTTACAAAAAAACTGTTAGTAGAGTACGTGATCATGTCCCCCTTCTCCATATATATTTACCGCGCACGGTAACATTCTATATGTGTAATGCCTGTGGTTCGTATTACGTATTTTGGAAATACGTGTACGTGTCTTTTTTTGTGTTATTCCTTGTTTAGCTCTCGGCTTGGTTTAACTCTCGGTTTGGGTTGGCTTGGTTCGGTCGGCCCAATGCTTGGTTCATCATGGGCCAAGGGTGGAACACCTTAGCCTATGCTTCTCCTTCATTTCCACCACAACCCCCCCTCTTTATTATCCCCACCAACCTTCTCTCTCCTCCATAATTGACATTTACTTCTCCTTCCCCCACCATTACTCTTCTCCACCAACCAAGAACACCATAGGCAAGTGCAACTTGCTTCCACAAGAGAACTCCTTTTGATAGTTTCATTAGCTTCTCCTCATGATTCTAAACCACATTAGAACTTGTCATTTTCCATTTTGAGGCTTTAATTCTTGTAGATCTAGAGTTTTGCTATTTTCGAATTTTTTGTGTTTTGATCTATCAAACTTACTTGTTTTCAAGTTTTGATGGTTCCATGTTTTAGAGAATTTTATTCTACCCAATTTTGACCTTTGGAAAGTTGGATTCGGACTTGTTTTGACCAAGATATGGTCAATTGAAGCTTAGATTCAACTTTAGAGTTCTTGCTGTTCTTGCCATTTGGAGAAGACAGTGAACAGTGAGCTAGCTTTTAGCTTATGCCGCTGAGCTTCGTACGCTGCTGTTTAGCGAGCGTACGCTAGCCTTCGTACGCTGCTGTTTAGCGAGCGTACGCTAGCCTTCGTACGCTGCTGTTTAGCGAGCGTACGCTAGCCTTCGTATGCTGCTGTTTAGCGAGTGTAAGCTAGCCTTCGTACGCTGCTCTTTAGTGAGCGTACGCTCACCTTGATACGCTGCCTGTTGGCAGTGTGTCTTGAGCGTACGCTAGCTTGAGCGTACGCGTGCCTTGGTACGCTAGCTTAAGCGAGCAAGGCGTACGCTGGCCCCTTTCGTACGCTAGCTCGAGCGAACGCAGTCTTGAACGTACGCTAGCTTGAGCGTACGCTGACCTGTAGCTTGAGCGTGCCCTTGTGTACGCTGACCCTTGCGTATGCTTCCCATTGGAAGTGTATGGATCCTTTGGTACGCAGACCTGGGCATACGCTAGCCTGAGCATAGCCTGGCTTGAGCGTAGCCTGATTACCCTTGATCTTCTATAGCCCTGTATATTGATATTTTATTAGATATTTAACGTCCATTTTATATCCTTACGCCTTTTGTCCTGAACTTGATAATCACGAATTTACTTAATATGTTTGGAATTGATAATTGAACATGACATGATAGTGACCCGTAGTGGTGCACTCCTGACATAATAACCTGACATGACTTGATAGTGGCCCGTCGTGGCACGCTCCTGACAAGAACACTTGACATGATAAACCTGACATGATATATCTGATAGCTGTTGCGACGGCTACCTGACATGACATGACCTGTATAATTAATCCTGGACACCGTGGGCGATTGTGCTTGTACAAATAATCCAGTCCTGTCTTGCATCATGTCTAGGAGGGGACTCCTGAGTACCACGGTCAGGAGTACCTACTAAAATGGACTAAGGTTAACAACTAGATTAATACATTAGTCATGAAGAGATTTTCCAGCTACAGGCAATCCCGTTACCTGGGCGCGCTTGGGATCTGTAGCCTGCCGTCGAGTAGGGCACATTTCCAGCACACTGTCATGTGTTGCACCCTTCAAACTGCTTAAGGATACATGCGTTTCCTGGACGATGTACCCACCTGAATTCAACCCTAATCTCTCGACCTGGGTGACCTGGATGGGCTGCAGGGCTTGTGGCTGTGGAATAATCTCACTGCATCTTGTTAGTAATTAGGCTTGTGACAACCCTAGTTAGTTAAAGTATCAAGCCGTAATTCTTGCTTGGCCGTGAAATGATTGGATGGAGTCTAACCAGTCTAGTCTTACCCTGATCTTGTTCCAGATTGCTGCACGACCTGAATGCTGTATTTATTTTTATCGATAAATGGTGAGAAACCAAGCTCCGTTCAGACGAAGGGTACAACCCCGGTCCTTGTTTGGTTTACGGGTTGTAACCTGGCTATCTGAATAGTTCCATGGTTATCTCGTCGTATATCATCCTGATATGTTTCCTTTTATTCCAGTCCTTATTTTTATTTATATTTATATTCCTGTGTTGATTGTTGGTTTTAGTTCTTAAGTGAAGCCTCCTTTGTGGCACTTGCTCTTTCTGGGGTCTGACCCAGCTGGTTTTGTGTGGCCAGATTTTGGAGCAGCTCCAGAGGATCTACCAACCTTCCTGCCAGATGGTGAACACTAGAAGGAATCCTGGCAACGAGTGGGTTATTTTTGGCTCTCCCGCTCTATTGTAAAAATATTCTTTTGAGGCGTTTAGCCGACGAGCACCTGTTTAGCTCGATTGCACTTATTTACTGTCTGCCTACGGGCTGTAACATGATTGACAAATCCTAGGATTGATCATGTATGACTAAACTCTTGCTAGTCCTGACATTTTGTAACGACTAGCTTCATGATCAGCTGAATATGTAATGTTTGGGATGCCTTACTATTGTATATTTAATGATCATACATCTTGTGACTTTTACTTACTTGCTTGTGATTGAGACACTAGGCTTGTTCATGACCTTAAGAGACTGTTGGCTTGTAGATAAACCCTCATGTATCTAGACAGCCGTGACCGTATATTGAGATGGATTCCATTTCATATACGTAGCTGGCTATGACTGCCCCCGCTCTCCAGTATTCTGGTTCTGGGGCGTGACATGGTTTAAGTGGTGGCCCATGCAGGTCTTGTAAATCAAGATATGTGAGGGTTTACCGAATAAATGTCTCAATCAGTATTCGTCCTTGATCAATGTTCGTATCTTCTGAATCCCTGGATTCTTGTCCTGATCATATGCTTGTATCGTTGCTCTGTCCTGGTCCTTCCTTATTGTTTCCTATGTCGTCTTCTTCAGCGGCATTGTTCATAGTCCTACCGACCAGCAAGGCGGAGCACCTCCTGCGGACCAGCAGCTACCTGAAGATCAAGCCCAGCATTCCGGAGTAGCCTCCAGAGTCGTGCCTTCTGGCGGAGAGTCACCAGTCCAGCCAGTTCAACCTGTAGAACCTGATGATGGTACATTAGTAGGACTCATCAGGACCTTGATAGCTTCTCAAGATCGTCATGGAGACGCCTTGCAACAGGCAGTGACGGATGCTTTGACCCGGGGTGGTCATCAGGGTAACAGCGCTGCCAACAGCTTCAAGCGCTTGAACCCTCCCTTCTTTGACGGTAGTGAAGATGCTATCACCGCAGATGCTTGGCTTCAGGACACAGAGGTGATTCTAGAAGCAGCCAGGACCCCAGAGGACGAGAAGGTGGCCGTTGTGCGCCTGCAGTTGTTAGATCTTGCCCGCAGCTGGTGGACAGCGCAGGCCGTTGGATTAGCAGCACCCATTGCTTGGACAGTATTCAGAGAGAGATTCCAGACCAAGTATTTCGATGCCGTGGCTCGGTATGATCTGCAGATGAGGTTTACCAATCTGAAGCAAGGAGGCAGGACGGTCGACGGATATGCGGCCGAGTTTTCCAGACTCAGTCGGTTTGCTCCCACTTTGGTGGCAACCAAGTATGATAGAGCCCAGCGGTTCCAGCAGGGACTTCACCTGGAGATCTTGTTGGCAGTCGAGCAGTTTGAGCATCAGACTTTTGATGCAGTCTTGAGAGCAGCCCGGAGGCATGAGTATACCTCCCAGAGGATTGTGGATAGGGCCGGGGGTCGGAAGAGATCTCACGGCCAGATGAATCAGTCTTCAGCACCAGCCCCGGCAGCCAGGGCTTTGACTATTGGAGCTCCGAGGCGAGCGGCCTCAGTAACGTCGGTTCAGCATTCCACTCCGATGCACCCTCAGCAGCAGCAGAAGCAGAAGCAGTCTTCCGCAGTGGGATGTTCTCATTGTGGGAAGCCAGGCCATGTGGTGGCAGAGTGCCGTAGGGAACAGGGATTGTGTCTGGCTTGTGGAGCACCAGACCATAGGGTTGGATCCTGCCCGAACAGGGGTGGTTCATCCTCGTCCAACCTTTCTAGTTCTTCGGTGAGAGGACCCGCACCGGTCCAGCAGCAGCAGCAGCAGTATCCATTGACGAGGCCCTTGCCGCCTCAGTCCCAGGCGTTTCAGCAGCAGAGCCCCCAGCAGTATGTGCAAGCCCAGGCCTTGAGTCAGAATAGGCAGCGAGGAATACAGCAGAGGGGACCAGCACCCCGAGGGCATGGTCAGGCTATGGTGATGACCATGGAGGAAGGATTGGCACCAGGAGAGGTAGTGGCAGGTACTATTCTCGTCAACTCCTTTCCAGCTTCAGCTTTATTTGATTCTGGTGCATCGCATTCATTTATGTCTGCACGATTCGCGACACGGGTAGGATTGGAGCCCGAGTCATTATCAGTAAGGCTTAATATACTTACTGGTAACGGACTTGTGGGAGTAGATAGAGTGTTTTCCTCGTATCGGATCGTAGTTAGCGGTAGAGAATTCCCCGCTAGATTGATAGAGTTCCCGATGGCCGATTATGATGTGGTCTTAGGGATGGATTGGTTAAGGAACCAGTATGCTAGAATAGACTGCCATATTGGTAGGGTTGTTTTTAGCATTCCAGGAGAGCCAGAGTTTTCTTTCTCTCGAGGCGAGGTTGAGCCTTCTCCTCTAGTATTGCGGATGGCAGTAGCAGCAGTGCAGTTGCCCAGGATAGTCGAGGAGTTTCCAGATGTTTTCCCAGAAGAACTTCCAGGTATGCCTCCGGAGCGGGAGATCGAGTTCACTATATACTTGATTCCTGGGACAGCCCCAGTGTCAGAGAGAGTCTACAGGATGGCGCCGTCAGAGTTGGAGATATTGTACAAGATGATTGAAGAACTTAGAACCAAGGGATTCATTCATGCTAGTGGATCACCTTGGGGAGCCCCGATGCTTCTTGTGAAAAAGAAGGATGGTACATCCAGGTTATGTGTTGATTATCGTACCTTGAACTCAGTGACAATCAAGAACAGATACCCTCTTCCGAGGATAGATGACTTGTTTGATCAACTCAAGGGGGCTTCAGTATTCTCGAAGATTGACTTGCGCTCAGGATATCACCAGATCAGAGTCAGAGAGCAGGACATCCCGAAGATAGCTTTTAGATAGAGATATGGACATTGGGAGTTCCTTGTTATGCCTTTTGGAGCAACCAATGCGCCGGCAGTATTCATGGTCCTCATGAATCGCATCTTCATGCCTTACTTGGATCAGTTTATGATCGTGTTCTTGGATGACATCCTAGTCTACAGCAAGAGTGAGGCGGAGCATGAGCAGCATCTCCGTATAGTTCTTCAGACTCTCAGGGAGCACTAGCTGTATGCCAAGTTCAGTAAATACGAGTTCTGGCTCGACCGCATTTCGTACTTGGGTCATATCATCACCAGAGGAGGAGTAGAAGTGGATCCCCAGAAGATTGTAGCTGTTGAGTCATGGCCAGTACCCAGCACCGTTGCAGAAGTTCGCAGTTTCCTTGGATTGGCTGGCTAATACCGGCGATTTGTTTCAGACTTTGCTCGGATTTCAGCGCCATTGACCCAGTTGACCCGCAAGGATGCACAGTTTGCTTGGACAGCAGAGTGTCAGAGTTCTTTTGAGCAGTTGAAGCGAGGCCTGATAACAGCTCCTATTCTCACGCTTCCAGATGGGACCGGAGGATTCACAGTATACTGTGATGCTTCAGGCAGAGGTTTAGGATGTGTTCTGATGCAGCATGGGAAGGTAATAGCTTATGCGTCACGACAACTTCGTGATCATGAGAGGAATTACCCAACCCATGACTTGGAGCTGGCAGCAGTAGTGTTTGCACTTAAGTTGTGGAGGCACTACCTGTACGGAGATAGGGTAGAGATTTTCACCGACCACAAGAGCCTAAAGTATGTTTTCACCCCGAAGGATCTTAACATGCGTCAGAGGAGGTGGCTGGAGCTTCTTGTGGATTATGATGTCAGCTTGCAGTATCATCCAGGGAAGGCCAATGTTGTTGCGGATGCATTGAGCAGGAGAGCCGGAGCTTATTTTCTAACAGCGCAGCTAGAATTGTTAGCCGATCTTCAGAAGATGGGTATAGAAGTTGTTCTCCCTTCCAGTGTGGCATTGATGGCCAGCATGCAAGTTCAGTCCACTATAGTCGAGAGGATCCGGATGGCACAGTCAACAGATTCTAAGCTTCAGCGACTCAGAGCAGAATGTGAGGCGGGACGAAGACCAGAGTTATGTATTCATGAGGATGGTACACATAGACATGGTAAGCGTCTTTGTGTACCCAGTGGAGATATCAGACAGGAGATCATGTCAGAAGCGCACAGTTCGCAGTATTCCATCCATCCTGGCAGTACGAAGATGTACCGTGATATCCGTCAGCACTTCTGGTGGAATGGTATGAAGCGGAAGATAGCTCGGTTTGTCTCTCGGTGTTTGGTTTGCCAACAGGTTAAGGCCGAACATCAGAGACCGGCTGGACTTCTTCAGCCCTTGCCGATTCCGGAATGGAAATGGGAGCATATAACCATGGATTTTGTGACTGGATTACCTAGATCCCCAGCTGGTAGAGATGCTATTTGGGTCATTGTGGACAGGCTTACCAAGGTAGCGCACTTTCTCCCGTTTAGAGTTGGTCAGTCGACGGCTCAGCTAGCGGAGATGTACCTCAGGCAGATTGTCAGATTGCACGGAGTGCCAGTCAGTATCACCTCGGACCGAGATTCAAGATTTACGTCGCACTTTTGGCGTAGCTTGCAAGAGAGTTTGGGGACTCATCTCCAGTTCAGTTCAGCATATCACCCGCAGACAGATGGCCAGTCGGAGCGCACAATCCAGACTCTTGAAGACATGTTGCGGTCTTACACACTTGACTTTGATGGTTCATGGGAAGATCATTTGCACCTGGTGGAATTCTCATACAATAATAGTTTCCAGGCCAGTATCCAGATGGCACCGTTCGAGGCACTGTATGACAGGAAGTGCAGATCCCCGTTAGCCTGGGATGATGTTAGAGAGAGGCAGATGCTTGGTCCAGAAATGATTGCTCAGACCGTTGAAGTAGTCAGGCGAGTCAGAGATCACCTTCGAGTTGCCCAAGATCGCCAGCGCCATTGGGCCGATTCTCATCGGTGCCCTCTCGAGTTTTTGGTCGGCGATCATGTATTCCTAAGGATTTTGCCTAACCGTGGCGTCATTCATTTCGGCGTACGGGGCAAGCTTAGTCCTAGGTATATAGGGCCGTTTGACATTCTGGAGCGAGTAGAAGATATATCCTATCGTCTCGCTCTTCCACCGTCGCTAAGCGAGGTGCATGACGTGTTCCATATATCCCAATTACGACGGTACATCCCGGACCCGAGCCACATCCTGGATCATTCGGAATTGGTTGTTGGTACCAACCTTTCGTATGAGGAGAGGCCCGTATCTATATTGGATCGAAGAGAGAAGATCCTCAAGAACAAGACTATCAAGTTAGTCCGAGTTGCTTGGGGTCATCACTCTTTGGGGGAGTCAACGTGGGAGCGTGAGGATGATATCCGATCACGATATCCCGACTTGTTTGACTCGTGAGGTATAATGTCTTTCTTATGTCTCATGCCATCAATTCCTTGCTTGCATGATTGATTGATTGCCTAGTATAATTGCCTGTGAATAGTGTAGCTTGTTCTTGTCCCTCTAGCCTCTTAATTAAATTTCGAGGACGGAATTCTTTTAAGGTGGGTAGAGTTGTAATGCCTGTGGTTCGTATTACGTATTTTGGAAATACGTGTACGTGTCTTTTCTTGTGTTATTCCTTGTTTAGCTCTCGGCTTGGTTTAACTCTCGGTTTGGGTTGGCTTGGTTCGGCCGGCCCAATGCTTGGTTCATTATGGGCCAAGGGTGGAACACCTTAGCCTATGCTTCTCCTTCATTTCCACCACAACCCCCCCTCTTTATTATCTCCACCAACCTTCTCTCTCCTCCATAATTCTCATTTACTTCTCCTTCCCCCACCATTACTCTTCTCCACCAACCAAGAACACCATAGGCAAGTGCAACTTGCTTCCACAAGAGAACTCCTTTTGATGGTTTCATTAGCTTCTTCTCATGATTCTAAACCACATTAGAACTTATCATTTTCTATTTTGAGGCTTTAATTCTTGTAGATCTAGAGTTTTGCTATTTTCGGATTTTTGGTGTTTTGATCTATCAAACTTGCTTGTTTTTAAGTTTTGATGGTTCCATGTTTTAGAGAATTTTATTGTACCCAATTTTGACCTTTGGAAAGTTGGATTCGGACTTGTTTTGACCAAGATATGGACAATTGAAGCTTAGATTCAACTTTAGAGTTCTTGATGTTCTTGCCATTTGGAGAAGACAGTGAACAGTGAGCTAGCTTTTAGCTTATGCCGCTGAGCTTCGTACGCTGCTGTTTAGCGAGCGTACGCTATCCTTCGTACGCTGCTGTTTAGCGAGCGTACGCTAGCCTTCGTACGCTGCTCTTTAGTGAGCGTACGCTCACCTTGATACGCTGCCTGTTGGCAGTGTGTCTTGAGCGTATGCTAGCTTGAGCGTACGCGTGCCTTGGTACGCTAGCTTAAGCGAGCAAGGCGTACGCTGGCCCCTTTCGTACGCTAGCTCGAGCGAACGCAGTCTTGAGCGTACGCTAGCTTGAGCGTACGCTGACCTGTAGCTTGAGCGTGCCCTTGTGTACGCTGACCCTTGCGTACGCTTCCCATTGGAAGTGTATGGATCCTTTGGTACGCAGACCTGGGCGTACGCTAGCCTGAGCATAGCCTGGCTTGAGCGTAGCCTGATTACCCTTGATCTTCTATAGCCCTGTATATTGATATTTTATTAGATATTTAACGTCCATTTTATATCCTTACGCCTTTTGTCCTGAACTTGATAATCACGAATTTACTTAATATGTTTGGAATTGATAATTGAACATGACATGATAGTGACCCGTAGTGGTGCACTCCTGACATAATAATCTGACATGACTTGATAGTGGCCCGTCGTGGCGCGCTCCTGACAAGAACACTTGACATGATAAACCTGACATGATATATCTGATAGCTGTTGCGACGGCTACCTGACATGACATGACCTGTATAATTAATCCTGGACACCGTGGGCGATTGTGCTTGTACAAATAATCCAGTCCTGTCTTGCATCATGTCTAGGAGGAGACTCCTGAGTACCACGGTCAGGAGTACCTACTAAAATGGACTAAGGTTAACAACTAGATTAATACATTAGTCATGAAGAGATTTTCCAGCTACAGGCAATCCCGTTACCTGGGCGCGCTTGGGATCTGTAGCCTGCCGTCGAGTAGGGCACATTTCCAGCACACTGTCATGTGTTGCACCCTTCAAACTGCTTAAGGGTACATGCATTTCCTGGACGATGTACCCACCTGAATTCAACCCTAATTTCTCGACCTGGGTGACCTGGATGGTCTGCAGGGCTTGTGGCTGTGGAATAATCTCACTGCATCTTGTTAGTAATTAGGCTTGTGACAACCCTAGTTAGTTAAAGTATCAAGCCGTAATTCTTGCTTGGCCGTGAAATGATTGGATGGAGTCTAACCAGTCTAGTCTTACCCTGATCCTGTTCCAGATTGCTGCACGACCTGAATGCTGTATTTATTTTTACCGATAAATGGTGAGAAACCAAGCTCCGTTCAGACGAAGGGTTACAACCCCGGTCCTTGTTTGGTTTACAGGTTGTAACCTGGCTATCTGAATAGTTCCATGGTTATCTCGTCGTATATCATCCTGATATGTTTTCTTTTATTCCAGTCCTTATTTTTATTTATATTTATATTCCTGTGCTGATTGCTGGTTTTAGTTCTTAAGTGAAGCCTCCTTTGTGGCACTTGCTCTTTCTGGGGTCTGACCCAGCTGGTTTTGTGTGGCCAGATTTCGGAGCAGCTCCAGAGGATCTATTGACCTTCCTGCCAGATGGTGAACACTAGAAGGAATCCTGGCAACAAGTGGGTTATTTTTGGCTCTTCCGCTCTATTGTAAAAATATTCTTTTGAGGCGTTTAGCCGACGAGCACCTGTTTAGCTCGATTGTACTTATTTACTGTCTGCCTACGGACTGTAACATGATTGACAAATCCTAGGGTTGATCATGTATGACTAAACTCTTGCTAGTCCTGACATTTTGTAATGACTAGCTTCATGATCAGCTGAATATGTAATATTTGGGACGCCTTACTATTGTATATTTAATGATCATACATCTTGTGACTTTTACTTACTTGCTTGTGATTGAGACACTAGGCTTGTTCATGACCTTAAGAGACTGTTGGCTTGTAGATAAACCCTCATGTATCTAGACAGCCGTGACCGTATATTGAGATGGATTCCATTTCATATACGTAGCTGGCTATGTCTGCCCCCGCTATCCAGTATTCTGGCTCTGGGGCGTGACAATATGTAACTTTGTCATAGGTCTGATTTCGCGTTTGTGTATGGATATACACCGATGTCGTTAGTGCACGTATGTGCATTCCAAAAAAATTGATATGTACCACTGTACATCCTATTTACCTATTGACCGATCACGTACATGCTACGGTTTTAAATTTTAAACGAACATATGTTACCATTTCTAAAAACCGACTAAAACATGATATGCCATGATTCCAGTTTATTACACTTCTGTTCATTTCATGTTTCGTATATTTAATTTGTTAGAATCAGTACTTGCTCCCGTCCTGACAGGATAACGTTGTAGGTATACTTACCGAGGAGGAGTTACTATGTGATTTCTATTGTGGAGTTGCTGCCGAGGATCAGGCTTTACTTTACGAGGATGCACCTGCGGGGAAACTCGTCTAGTTTGTGTAGTTGCTCGGGACTTTGAGAGTAGTCATGTTGTTAGACTATGTATTTTGTAACTGGACCTGTATCTAGCTTTACAATTTGGCCATGTACTTGGAACATATTTATATACAAGATGATTTTGTGTTTGGATATATTCTGACTCATTATTACATATAGAACTGTTAGCACACTTTGGCCTTATCTTATTTGTCTTTAGAACAACTTACTACGTTTTATCTCAACGTAGGCTGGACATGACTCGGCCCGGCCCAACAATTTGGGTAGCGGATCGTGACATGACTGTCAACTTTGTTGGCAGTCCTATCTAAACTCTCTGCTAGGACCTAGGACGTCAAGTAGGACTGCAAAAAAGTTGACAATCCTACTTTATGTTAGTACTGCCAACTTGTTGGCAGTTCTAACATAAAGTAGGACTGTCAACTTGTTGCCTGTCATACTTGGTGTTAGGACTGTCAACCTGAAGAAATTGGGCTAGTCTTAACAAATGGAGTGGCAAGCTTGTAAATTTTTTGAAATTTTTTGGCTGCGCACTTGTGGTGCCTATAGAATTTACTTTAGCAAAGGCCTTACGTCCATACATACATAGTTCTTGCATTTTATATTTTGGGTTCACAAATAGGTTTTGCATATCTCCATCATGTAAATCCTCTCTACCTTCTGAAATTATTTTTTCTTCATTTTCTTCTTTTATTTAATTGTTAGACATAGCGTTCAACATATATAAAAATTAACTTGAACATTTTGATAAGGCGAATACTACATTTGGTGATCTATTTGAAAGGGACAAACTTAAAATAATAACATTCTTTTTAGGGATTTTTTTAGATAACTTATATATATATATATATATATATATATATATATATATATATATATTTGAAAGAAGGTAATTGTGGCGAACGCTCCCACCAGGAATCGATCTCCTGACCACTCAGGCCGCATGCATCTCTTTTAACCGCTAGGCTAGAGGTCATTTGCTATATATATATATATATATATATATATATATATATATATATATATATATATATATAAAAGGAAGGATCAAGATCCCCACACTTTTTGTATCCCCAAGCATCCCTCATATTTGCACCGTTGGATGGTGTTTTAAGTCATTTAATCTTAACCGTTGATTTATCAATGGTTAAGATTAGATGACTTAAAACACATCTAACGGATGTGAACATGGAGATGCTTGAGAATGCAAAAAATGAGAGAATACCTATCCTTCCTCTCTATATATATATATATATATATATATATATATATATATATATAATGTTTTTTTCTCCCTTTGTCTACATATAATAATAGAACCTAGCTGATTTCTATATAGTAGCAGTATAGTAAGCTGTTTGTTTGTCGTTTGACATCATAAAAATCATGACACGGGAAGTGTGCAGTGCGCACAGTGCTGTGCGGTGCAGAGGTCTGCATCTGCACATGTTTGCAAGTCAGAAATTGTAGATCTCTCTGTTATTTGTGGGCTCCTCCATGCATCTTTCTTTCTTCTATGTGCCTGCTGCAAATTTACTGTGAGTATATAATATATATATATCTATATGATCTATATCTATATGATCATCAGCTTTTCATGATGAAGCGAAGGAGGACGATATATGTGATTCTTGTCAGACATGCATTTGAAAACTTGAATAAAAGTTGGCACTGCATTTACCAACAATATATGCACTTTCATCCTTTCCCTTTCCTTTGTTGTGCTTTCTGTTTCTTGATGGAAATGGAACACCCCTGTCATCACGATTCGACCGACAGTAAAAGCACTGGTTTTATTCGATCCAAGCGAGTGACTACAATACAGTACTATACAGTATAAATAAATCAAAATAATTTGATGACTTTTACTAAGTTATAACATGTATTTTTTAGGACCGGCCCTAACTTAGAACAGACCGAACCATTGTCCAGAGTCCAAAATTTTAATTATACATAGTGCGGTATGTGGCCTTGGTGGACGGAGATCGGAATAAATATTATTCTAATCGAAAAGCCTACAAGTTTGTCTGAAGGTCTATAACAAATCACGAAGGCCTACAACAAATTTCGACCGAAAGGCCTACAACCCAGCTCGAAAGCTACATCCCGACCCGAGGGCTATATTTCGACCACAAGCACCTCACTATACGTAGTGTGGAGACATGTGGGGCTGGTGGACGAAGTTATCAACAAATACTATCCTAACCCAAAGGCCTACAATGGAGTTTGAAGGCCTACAAAGCAGTTCGAAGGCCTACATCCGAAGGCCTACAACCTAGCCCAAAAGCTACATCCCGGTCGAGGGTCACATCCCGACCCAAAGGTCCCGCACCAGCACCGTATACGCACCGCTCCGCATACGCACCCGGGCTGTACTGTCACATCTCGATTTTGCCAAATCGATAAGTTGCTATCGGACGTGATGTCGTACAAGCATAAGTTGCGCTTGTACAAGGCACGTGTTCGTTTACATTTGAATATGGAGGTACAATAATAAAAAATTAACAGAGATTATGCAGAGAAATTGAACAATACGATTTGACACATAAATAATTATTTATCATTGACAATGTACATCTTTACAGAGATTTGAACAATGGAAATAATGGTACAACTTTACATTACAAAAATGAGATACATTGTTTCATAGATCACATCCAATTACTAAAACAAAACCTAGAAGCACCTTGAACTTGAGTCTTCTTCTAAACATCTAGAGCGGGGCTTTAAAAGAGTATGAACAGACCTTCAAATACGAGCAAGGCTTAAAAAGGAGGGAATACTTTGGTGCGGCTAGGCGACGTTCTTCAGCTCATCGATGCGCCTCCTTGGTTTGCAGCACTTGTGGAGACGTGGGTTAGTATATTACCAGGTACTGGTGAGCAGCTATTTAAATCCCACAATAATTGTTATCGAAATTATGTGAAAGCATACAATATTATAAGTTGTCTTTCGAGCCATTCCTTAGTTCAATTTACAGAGCATATAATTCTTACCTACGGCGGAGTATCCTTTCCTGCAATAGAACTTACCATGTTCTTCCATGTGAACCAGATATTGTTAGCTAAATAATTTATATATGTAAGGGTCAATGGTACCACAAGCCATCCTGGACTACAGCAAGCCATCCTGGACTACAGCATGGTTAGACGACAATCCTTTCAGCGTGGGTAGCGAGCCCCACTGAAAGTTCTCGAATCACCCGTACCGGTACATCAGCACACCTATCCATATTTCTCCTAGGCTGAATCGACTCCGTGGCCTCGAAAATCGTTTGAGAAATTAAAATATTGTGCACGAGTTTTCCATGACCATGCATGACTAAGAAACTTAGTTATTCAAGCATAGTCTACGAGTTTATAGAAAACTTACATTGTAAGTGTGTTCTACTATCATTCTTCACAAGACATATCCCATATTACATTTGCCACATTCATTCATTAATTAAATCGCTATTTAGCGCAGTACTATAGCATGCATATCATAAAGTCATCATTCAACATTACCACGATTTACAATTCTATACGACAAGCATGCAACATCAAATGTTTAACTTCTTTATCTTGTTTTCTTATAATCGATATCATTGATTGATTAAAAAACAAGATAGTCAAGGAAAGAAGGGCCAAGCCACTCACCATTAGAGAATTGCCGAGAAAAAGAGATTTTCGACACTTCAATCAAGCTACGCCTATGCGATCACGGCCTGAAGTCGCATCAACAGAAGATCAATACTCTTCTATCATTCTTCCAAAATTCGATATGAATGCGTAAATCAATGAACGCAATAATGAAACCATAAAAAAGTCCATGAAAATGCATTCAAAAACTAACAACAAAAATGAACATCGAAAACGAACAGTAAAAAGGTTTGAGGAAAGGACTCTGATATAGAGCTCTTCTCCAAGACACGATCCATTGCCTATGGAACCTCTTTCCGAAGAGCTAATCCAAATAGAGGAAGGGTCTTCTTCTTCCTCCCTATATCAATAAAAAATAGAATTTCCAAATCCCCAATTTCTCTTCTTCTACTACCTTAATTTTTTTCAAATTTATAGCTAATTCGAATCAAACTACTTCTTCACTTAAGTCTTTTACGAAGAGCTCTTAATAGTTTCTCTCATCTTCAACATAGGGGGATAGGGTTAATTAGGGCTTGTGCTTTTTTTTTCGGGACTTAGAAATAGTCAAATCGAAGTAGATAGGATTAGGGGCCGATTTACCTTTGTCAGAGGAGGCGGAGTGGAGGAGTCAATCGTAGGTCGGAGGAGTATCGATGCTGGGAAGAGCGTCGTCGGTTAGTCGAAGAAGGAGAAGAATTTTGAAATGATCGATATTATTTAACGTTGGACTATTATTAAATTTTTAGCAACGTCGATATCGTAATGTCACTAAATTTTAAGAAGAGTTGCTATTGACGTCACTAGTATGGCCTAATTTGGTAGTGAATTAATTTTTATGCTCTTTCTAGATCATCTCGCTTTTGTATCCATGGTCAATAAATTTGTGGAGTGTAAAACCCATTCTAAAAAAAAAATCAAATCCTCACCCACTCTCAACCACAAGACCTATCCTCTCATTCCCTCTTTTTTCTCACATGTTCACACACCTTAATTTCCTATTTTCCTCCAATATTAACAACCACCACCTTTACCTATCTTCTATACTTAAAAAAAACCTCACCATCACTCTGTTCCCTCCAGACCCCTCTCGCTTCCCCTCCTCTCAAACATACCCCTTCCTTCATCCATCTGGCGTCGACCCCAGATCTCTTTCGGCCGATCCCTTGCGTCGAACCCCATGTCCCGTGCGTGCTCCGCCTCTGCGACTGCCGCTGGGCACCCTCCACCCTGGATCCCTGCGGCCCTGACCGCACCTTTTCGGCCGCCCCCGCCTTCCCGCAGCCCTTGTGAGCCCGATCCACGACCACCCTGCACCCGATCCGTTGCCAGTCCCCTCATCGGTGTACCCCGCAGTCCCCTCCATGGCTGATCGCCTTCGCGGCGTCCAACCTTCGTGCAGGACCCGCAGCCCAAGCCGTTGCTGCTGTCCCGACCGTCCATAATCCAAGGTTAGTCCCGCGACCGCCCGTGGCCGCTGTCGTTCCCGTCTAGAAGAGTCTGAGGCCTTCGAGCCGGTGATGATGCGCCGATCCGAGTCCGAGGCCACCCTTTGTATTCCGTCATCAACTTTCAGTATAATTTCTAACAAATTAGTTCGTCCCTCCCCGTCGTAGTTTATGATAACGTGATCTCGATCCCCTTCGGGATTCGATGATTCTATTTGTCGTTGCTTGTGTGTGGATACGTGGAACGATCCCTGGATCGTTTTTATGATCTGTGCTCAGAACTTTATTATGTTAGAATCGGCTTTTTTAGTCCGATTTCGGACTCGGGTTTTGATTATGTTGTGTCTGGGAGTTATTATGTGAAGTTGGCTTGGCTTCGGAAAAAAATTCGTGAAGTTGTGTTTTGTGTAGTTTGCTGGGCTAAAATTTGTGTTTGTTAGAATTAGTTTTATAATTCTGTTATTGTATGTGTGGTTTTAATAAGTGTATAGATATATAGATATGTTTAAAAAGGAGGATTGTGCTCTTTTCTTTAGTTATAAATATAAGTGTTATATTTAGTTTATCGTTTAGTGCTAATATATATATATATATATATATATATATATATAAAATATATATATATATATATATATATATATATATATATATATATATATATATATATTAGCACAAAAGTGTGATTTTGTATATAAATATACATGATTTAAAAAGAAAATTATGTTTTATTTATACTCTTAATATTGTGACGCATTTAAAATATATATGTATATATTATTGCTATATTCGAAAAACTGATTATAACAAGAAGGTATACTTTACGTATTTTACTTTTATTTGGTTCACTTATGTTTGGCGTAACTGAGACTTTATCATATCCACCTTAGGCGACGACCAAAATGGTAATAGCAAAATAGAAATGCTACGGGGTATTCCCTTACGTTGAGGCATAAGCTATTAGCAACGTGTGACTGTGTGATCAAGTCTAAGACTCTGGTTGTCCCTGTCTTGCAACTAGTTTATTTTAGACTTGTCGAACTTGTTACTTGGCATGCTATATTTTAGGTGCAGGGTAATCGTGCCTTCAGACCGGACTGTTCCCGGCTTAGAAGATCGCCGCAGCGTAGTTTATGATTTTTATTTTATTCTTTTTTATGTAAAATATGTTGTAAGGGTATAAGCCTATTTTTTCTTTCTTTCTCTGAGCCTTGTATTGTGTAGCTTAGGAGTAGCGTAGCCCTTTCTGTGTTTTATGTGTTTTAGGTCGATAATATCACACGTTAGTTTATCTACATATGAAATTGGAAACATTTATTTTCTAAAAAGAAAATTAAGGTTTTATCACATTTAGAACGCTTTAAAAGTACAATTTTTATAATTATATTAACAATCTCACGCTTTTATCATTAATAAAAAATATAGTTTTATATATATTATTAAATACAAGTCTTTTCCCATAAATTGTGTTGCCTACACTTTCCAAATAAAGTAAGAAAAATTAACTCTTTATGCAAATTGGAAATAACGTAATGGCGTTAGAGTTGATTGATCCTTAGACTAATATGTTAAACAAATAAAATTGACTAGGACCAGTATTAGTGATTGCAACTAGAACACCGTAGAAATAATTGTATTAGAACTAAGACATGTTTCACTAATGTAGGGTTCAGTTCCGGACATTAGCTTGAGAATTTTTTTGTCGTCACCTACAGCACCAAAAAACCAAGGCAAGTTTTGTATTATTCATGTTCGTATTATATTGATAATCAAATACATTGCATCATTGGGACTATATACTGTATCGACACTGACTCACGGGATCCCTCTCGGACCCAAATTGATTGCTTGATTGACTCATTGACTCGAAAATTGGGAGAGTAGTATAGCAACTGTGACCAAAGCCATGTTACTAATATTGCCTCTCTCGCGCTAACCCCTATTCCACAGGGGGTTGAGCCGTATCGTATACTAGCATTTGGCCAAAATATTAGTATACACATTGAATCTACCAGCCGGTGACAGATCTGCTATACGCTCAAATCACTATTGAATTATTATAGATTGCATAATTGTATCTCTTGAGATTTTATTACCTTGCTGATTCTTTATTATTATTTAGAAAAAATATAATAATATTTTTAAACTGCCTTTGCATCATTTATTATTATTTAGAATGCTGGATATGGATATATGTTCTTGCTCCTCTCCTGACTGGAGGCCAAAATTTTTAGGTGATTGCGATGATGAGGATCTTAATTTTAGTACATACTATGGACCCGAACTGATTCATGAGGAGATAGCTAAACTCAACCAGGAGGCACCTGAGCCGACTACTTAGTAGCCTAGTCAGCATTGCATTTAAAGCTGTAAACCTTAGTAGAACTTAAGTTTCTTCCGACATTGTGTTTGAATTATTAAATAAAAGTTTTTTAAATTTTAGTATTTTAGAATGTTGTGCTTGAGTTACTACTGATTGATACAGTTTACTGCCGCCGTCTCACAACGGTGCAGGCTGGACATGATCCGACTGGACCCAGTATCTTGGGATCGGGTCATGACATGTTTTCAGTGGTGGCCCATGCAGGTCCGACAAACAACTTTAGGAAAACTGACTAGAAATAACTAGAACACTTAGAACATTGAAATATCATGACTCTTCACAACAGAGGACCAATTTTATTCAAAATATTTTTCTATGTGTGTAACTTAGTTGGATTGCATTGCTTATGTTGCTTCCTAACCATTCCAGTGAATGGCTAAGGAGATGCAAGTAGTGATTCTAATTCCACGGTCTATGAAGGATTATGTTTTTTCTATCTACATATTTCTTAGGGTCTAGGTCCATTTACTATTTTAGAAGTTGACTTCTCTTTTAACTAACCTACCATCAATGACTAATATCCCAAAACTATTCCTTTGTTGGCTTTGTTAAATCATTTCAACATGACTTCCTTGAACCAATAAGACTAACTTTTTAGCCCACCTTACCTAGCAAATTCTTGAACTTTCATTGGTCATAAGGAATTATTTTTTTCCCAAAATAATTTTGATAAAGGTCAGTATTCTCTAAGTGTTTTGTCGAAAATATTTTCATTGGCTTCTTCTACTCAACTCGAAGCTGTGATGCTTCTATCTTGTCTTGTGCCTAACTTAATTAGTCAGAATCAAGTTTGACCAATTCCATAAGTTTAATCATTAAAAGAAAAATGTTGGAGAATAGATACTCCTCTTGACTTCAAACTAACCCCTTGATTCTCAAAAGCTACTAGAACACGTATTTATCCTGATAAATTTCTATGATTCCTGAAGAACAGACATCTACATCTTTTTCTATCATGATTAGAACTTTAGAACATGTTTGAATTTTTTGGAATCTCGTTGGAATTCCTATGAATAAAGTGGAGAGAGTATTTGTTGACCTATTATGGCAGGGTAGCTGCGTACTGCAGTCATTTATCTGAATCATGAAAACTACGAGTTTACTGCAGCCAGCAGTGCACTGGCAAGGCATGGACCCTAAATTAAGTGGTTTCAGGTATTCATAGGTTTTCGGATATTATTAAAACTATGTCCTCAATATCTGACCTCTTGAGTTGTTCCATCAACAGAGGATAAAGTTGATAGAAGATTCGGTGATCTATCATTATTTGAGTCATAGAACCAATGGTTCACTGTAGCCAGATGTACTCTGACGGGTCATGAACTCTAGGTAAAGTGACTTCAGATATGTATGGTTTTTGGATACTATTGAGACTATATCCCTGTTATAAATATATCATGTTTGGTCTCTTATCGCCATTGATAACTTTACCAGAGTTGTCTTGATTCGTTAACGACTAGTTTAAATTTTCAGATCATTTCTATAGAATTCATATAGGAATTCTACTTGATTTCCTAGGACTGTTTATCAACACCTATTGGCCCAATCTCTTTCCTGGTTCAACTTTAGTACATTGCATATATTTTGTTACATATTTTGGAAGCTATAGATAGTTGTGATAGCTTTATATATTAAATAGTTGATATACATCTTGTGGATGACTATATGTATATAGTTGATAGCTATGTGCGGGGGAAACATAGATTGTTACCTATCTTATTTCTAGTAAGGGCATCTTTGGGATCAATATTAGTTAGCTAATGGGTAGAAAATGTAGAAGAATAAGTAAGCTAGTCTTGAGAGAGTGGTATATCTTAGCTTGTGACTTACTTGGATTAGAACCGTTAGTAGTGCTCACTAGTGTATAACCCTCATTCGAACAAATGAAGGTATTTGACGATTTTGAATTTTATGATTAAAGAAAGAGTTATGGAAGATAGAGGAAGACGTTGGTAGAGTTAGCGAGGAATGTTTGGGAATTGGTAAGGTCCTCCCATGGAGAAAGTGAATTTAGATAATATATAAACATGAGAATATGATGATCAAGTAAAGAAACACTTGACGGGGATCAACTTTTATGATTAGATGACCATTGTACCCAGAAGGGACGGATATACCATGGAAGGAATCTCACAAGCAATGGAATGATAGATTCTAGAGAAGGAATAAGCAATGAGGAATTGATATAAGACCATTGGCATGAAACTTTGGAAAGGAGCAATTGGGTTTGCAATTTCTACCAAACATTGGAGACTCATATTAGTTACGGTAAGAATGATTGAGATTTTATGATATTTTAACGTGTTTGGATGAGAACGATTGTTAGGTGCATGGTTAAAGATTAAAATTTGATTAGTGATTATAATTTGGTCAATTGATTTCAAGAATTGGAAATTCTCGAATATAGATCATGGATCAACTTTAAAGAATTTTTTCAGGATTTACTATAACAAGTGAAGATTGTGACTTTGATGTAGTCAGTTTTGAAAGAATGGCTGACAATTGGAAATTGATGTCTGTAAAATAATTTGATCAAGAGAAACACTTGAAATTTAAAATACATTTGTCATACGAGTTATATACAACGACGGATGGATTTAGATGATTTATGATTCCAAATAGATTTAGTTTTAGTACCTTAGCAGCTACCTTAGTTTTATATAGATACTAGGAGTTCAGCTAGTTTAGCGAGTTAGAGATTGATTTTTGCATGGTTATTAATAAGATGGTTATCTTATAAGTCATTTTTTCGGCATATCCTATCTTCTGATCGTTGAAATAGTGATACGATATTCTTTCTATCTCCTTTGATCATCACTCAGTCCTTAATGAAAATATCTTATCCAATTACATTCCTATCATAGCTATATTATTCTAATCACCCTCGCTATCCTACTATCATACAACTTGTTGATTTTACCTGAGTCACAAACCTTTATACCCCATTCCAATTTGATTTGAAATTTTTTTAGTCCCTCATCTCAGAAGATTTTATTATTTTATGTCTTCTCAATAAACTGTTGACATTCATTTTTTTCTTGCCTTTTCTGTTTCACGAGACCTTATTTGATTTTTTCCCTATTTTATGATTATTTGATTATATTTTAATCATACCTAGATTTTACTCGGAGCTAAAATGATTTTGATCACAACAATATTCCAACTATACCTCAGATCATATCTAGATAATTCTGATCATGCCTATATTTTATAATTGTACCCAGTGATCATGCATAGAATTCGATCGTGTCTAATGATTTAAAATTCGTTTTTTTATCAAGGCTAAGTGATTTTGATTGTACTCCGGCCCTTATCTTTGAAATTTTGAGGACGAAATTTTGTAAGGAGGGAAGGTTGTAAAATCCATTCAGACTCTCACCCACACAAGCTATTCTCTTATTCCTTCTTTTTTTCACACGTTTACACACCTTAATTTCCTATTTTCCCCCAATATTAACAACCACCATCTTCACCTATCCTCTACACTTTGAAAAAAAAACCTCACCATCACTTTGTTCTCTCCAGACCCCTCTCACATTCCCTCCTCTCAAACCAACGCCCCCTACTTCATCCATCCGGCGCCGACGCCCCGCACCGAACCCCATGTCCCTCACGTACTCCGCCCTCCACGCCGGCCCCCTGCAGCCCTGACCGTGCCTTTCCGACCGACCCCGCCTTCCCGCAGCCAGTGTGAGCCCAATCCGCGGCCACCCCGCGACCGATCCACGGCCAGCTCCCTCATTGGCGCACCCTGCAGTCCCCTCTGCGGTCGACCGCCTTCGCGGAGCCCCACCGACATCCGACCTTAACGTCGGACCAGCGGCCCAAGCCGCTGCTGCTGTCTCGATCGTCCACAATCCGTAGTCAGTCCCGCGACCGCCCCTGGCCGTTGTCATTCCCATCCAGTAATGCCCCAGTCCCAAAATACGTAGGGCCAGGTATACGAATACATGCCAGCAGCACTTCACCAATGGGCCAAGCTAAACAATAAGCCCATTAGCAAAATACTTAAGCTGTAAATCATGATAACACCCCGAAATATAATACAGTCCATAGGTATATACATGTAATCACATCCACAGAGTCCACAAAGAGATCAAGAATAAATAAGAAAATATCTCAAATATCCAGCAAAAAAAATAATAAAGTCTATGTGGATAAAACATCCTGAAACCACAGAAATAGAAACAAAGTACAAATCAACTAGAAGTCTGATGAAAAGAAAAAAAAATATTGTAGAAAGACTAAATATGAAGATAACATGATCACGAAAAATCCACTGGCACTATCTCGTCCTCCTGTGCTGGAACGCCTCCGGTCTCAGCTCCCGAACCGTAAACCTCCGGGTAGTCTTCAGCTTCGTCTAAGCCTGGAAAATGGCCATGTCCTTAGAGGACTAGCAAGGTTCATAATTTACATGCCAAGGTACAGAAATAAAAATATGAACTAAGGCAATATACTATATCCGTCTATGTGTTATGCACGTAAGATACTTTTCTAGAATACCAGACCCCTTCTACTAAGGCTCACTAGCACCTCAGCAGGGTATTGTCCCAGTACCTGTGTCGCGGCACCAAGGATAATCAATTCTCGACAATGATAATCCTTTACTCTACTACAGAGATAAAGGTCACTAAATAACGGGCTACACGGTAATAGGTCTGATATTGTAGTCAAGTTTTTCCTAATTCCTATGTCTAGAATCTCAATGTCAAGTCTGTATAGTTATCTCAAAAGTAAAAACAATCCTGATAAAGAAATCTAGAATGATAACACAAGGTCAATACCACTAATAGTCATGTAAACCTTACATCATGAATGTGTCGGTGTCCTGTAGTCAATTGTGTCAATAGACACATAAGTACGTACGTAATGCCTAATATCAATACTCTATGTCACTATCATGACATCGGCACCCGTCTATAACTATACACTAAGTATCAACGTCCTACGTCATGCAATGCTAATAAAAAAAGAACAACAAAACAGAAAAGAATAATCTGTAACGAAGGCAAGGCACGCTTGCCTATAACTGTTGTCTGCGGGTAAGCCTGTCCAATTCTGGTGTCCTTGTCGATCCTCCCAAGCTCACCTATAATAATATACTATATTTAATATTCTATATCAACACACCATATATAAATTATATGAGTATCTACGCCTCCTAGTTGCTATAACGTTGTTACGACACTACATCTATTATATAAGTACATATAGGTAACAAAACCTCTCGTAAATACTTTACAATTACAATAGAATAATATATTTAAACTCTAGAATTTATACATAAATACTTATATATTGCTATAATTATATTTTCAGTAGGGAAACCCTTTCACAAGTGGTCTTATGTCAATGCCACATATTACTTCCTCAATTCGACACATTAATTTAGCCCCAAAACAACGATTAAATAAAACTAATAAATTCAGTAAAAATCCCAAAAATTAGTTAAAATAGTACTTATAATGTTAAACTTTGCACAACATGAAGTTTAATATAGATCCATAGAGTTTTGACACTTTTGGACACAAGTAAAGCATAATTTTTCGGAGTTTGGTGACACGACAAATGTCTTGAATTTTTATAAATAGTAAATGGATGCGAAACCGAAATTTTAGATAAGTTTTGGAAAGGTATCGACGTTTAGATTCTGAATAAAAATATAATAAAATTAGAATCTGACCTTTGATGAGCGAAAAGTGGCCCGCAACAGAATTCATCGGTTCTAGATATCCTGTCGTAGAATTGACACACCGGACAAACCGCTTGGAACTAGAGGATTCGGAGATCATAGATTGGAGTAGACACATAAAGGTAACTCTCAGATTTGGTTTGAGGAGAAACGGATGAGAAAAAGTAGGTGAAACATTATCTACAAGTCGACTAACCTGCTGTGACGTTTCAAACTTTGATTCGACGGAGTTTCGGCCCAAGTAGCATGTCGTGCACTTCTCTAACGGCCGCAAGGTTGCTCCTACACTTGCTAGGGTGGAAGATGATGTTGAGAGGGTCGTGTTAGTGGTGGTGATGGCGCAGAAATTGAGAAAAAATTGGGATTTTGAGAAAGAACGGGGGTCGACTAGGGTTTCGGGTTTGGAGTGGAGGCTGCTAGGTTTGGGAGGATTTATGGAGTATTGAGCGGTTATGAGAGAGGAGGATGGTTAGGGTTTGATAGGTATATATATTTAGTGCATGGGCTTTGGTTTGATCTAATTTGGATAAGATTTGGTTCACCAAATCATACTATTATTATTAGGTTTCCTATTTTGGTTAGATGTTTGACCAAGCCAAATATGTAAGGGAATATTACATATAGCTGCAATTAAACCTCTAAAATTCCTTTAAATATATGTATACTTGGTTTTGTTACTCCTAGTTAGGCTCTAAGTAGTAGGGTTGACTAGGTTAGGGTCTGAATAACATTACTAGTCAAATTGGACCCGAAAATCAATTTAATGAGTCTCATGTGCCATTTACAAATAAGTAGCACATGGGAACTTGGTTAGATGGTACACCATAGGCATGTGCACTTTGACTCAAAATGGATCAAAACAATATATTAGGTCATACGGTTTTGATCTATGTCAAGTCCCAAAATCAATTTAGAAATTGGGCCTAGAATTACGATAAATGATCAAATAGCCTAAGTTGATCCAAAATTGTGTGAAGCAAAAAGAATGTTAAGAAGCAAATTTGGATAGGATATGATATATCATACTAGAAGTGGACAAGTCTAGAATTCCAATATGGAACTGAATTTGAGAAAACAACATTTGTTGTGCTTCAAAAGTCAAAGCTACGGTAAACTACTAACATAGCCATTATTGACTTTAATAAATTAAAATATCCATATAAAATAATTAAAAATAAAATACAAAAATCAAGAGGCTTACAACCTACCCACCATAGAAAATTTTGTCCTCAAAATTAAAAATAACATAATTATATAGAAAATTTCATCATATGAATAATTAGGCAAAGACTTACCAGTATCTACGAATAAGTGGGGATAACGCTCACACATAGAATCTTTACACTCCCAAGTAGATTCTCTCGAAGAATGATACCTCCATGCAACACGAACCGGTCTAATCATCTGCCCTCTGAGCGTTTTTTTCACTCACTACAAAAAAGTGGCCTTTTGGGACAACCAAAAATCGTTCTTAAAAGAACTTTTACCGTCCTAAACATTATTTGGGACGGCAGTTGGGACGGATTCAAACGGTGCTATTAGGGTGGCGTGGCAAAAGCTTATGGGACGGATTTTGTCGTCCTAATTATTGTTAAATGACGGATTGGAACCGTCATAATAATTTAGGATAATAGTCACAAAAGAATATAATTTAATTTTAGGATAGTTACAAAATCGTCCCAAAAACTTATAACAACTGTCCCAATTATTTTAAAATTATTGTTTCCTTGTTCTGCATATAGAATATACAATTAAAAGACATATATAACAAAAACAATATATAACTAACTATTTAAGTTCAAAAAAATATTGCAAACTCTAAAGTACATCAACAAAGATTAATTTCATTAAATGTTATATCCCATCGTTTACAAAATGAACTCAAAGCGCTTTACATCATTGGACGTCTTTCCATCATTTACAAAAATGAACTCAAAATGCTTTACATTATTAAGTGTTCATCTGCCATCATTTACAAAATAAATCTAAAATTGTTTACATTATTAAGCATCATTTGCCATCATTTAAAAAATGAACCCAAAATGCTTTTTCATTAAGCAAATCTTCCATCATTAGTAAAATCAGTCCAAACTCTTTTGAAGGACCTGTAAATAAAAATAAAAAATAACTAGTTAACAAAAGACCATATATACATCAAGAATTTATGCAGAGTATATGAGAATACCATGAACCTTCTACTCAAACACAACCAAATTTTTCTCCGGTTCTACCTATTGTTGGCTGGCATACAATAAGCTCATTTTAAAAGGTAAAAGTAAGGCTTTTGAAAATTAAATGCCAAGACACATTACAAAGAAGAACGATGCAAAGGCAATCTAGAAAAATCAAAATCCGTAACCGCAGTGCAGGCAAGCACTCGAAGGAGCTCTAGATGGGTGATATCCTATATTAGATCTTGCAGTTGTAAGATGTGGTCATATTATGCATACTGCAAAGAGGGCCTATTGAATATTAACCCACACAGGCACAACAAAGTCTAAGTACCAGCCAAAACTATTACGTTTCAAGCTATTTTCGATCAGAATTGAGGTCCGAAAGGGAACAATTCAAAACAATCGACACAACCAAAAAAAGACAAGGATTATTAGATAAGGAGGAATAGGTATCAATCAACCAAAATTATAACCGATCTCAGCTAACATATGGATACGGGATCAAAATTTCTGTAAAAGTATAAAAAGATACATCATGTTGGCTTTTGTATGACTCAAAAGTATATGATTAAGGGGAAACATTCGTATACCTGTGAATCTATAAGTCCTTGAACTAGACTTCTGAAGTTCACTAGCAATCATAATTTCTTCCAGTATATAATATGCATGTCTATTTGAAGGTCCATTAAAAGATTGATGGCTATGAAAACAAACATGAAAAAGAACAAAATCTCTAAAGAAACTAATGTCAGTATTATATGAAAATTAAAGATCAAATCAAGCTCGTACACTTGGAAAGTAAACAAGGAAAGACGATATAACAAAATGACTATCACAAAAGAAGTTATTTATACAATATGTAATCAGAAGGTAGTGTTCTCACACTGCCAAAATATCGGTCCAATATCTCGAAAGAAAGGTGAAAACTACCAATATTCTGTCCATGTTGCATCATGTTTCATGTCGAACATGAACTTAACAAGATACAAACACACTAAAGTAAATTGAACACTCAAAATTAGTGCCCACTTTCGTGTCTTATTCGTTTCCATGGAACACAAATCACCATGTACAATCACATTTTCGTTAAGCATCCAAGATTTCTACTATATAGACCAAAAATGAAGTGAAATTGAAGCAAGAAACCCAACTTTAAGTAATTTTGGTCTAAAGCAATGAAAAGAAACAAAATAAATGGATATGACCATACTAATTATACTTAGGAAAGAGGAACATAGACCTTTACGTAACAAGCGGTTATTGCATTCCATAACTGGCTTCTAACTCTGTTTTTGTGCCTATAGCAACTTCATATACATCAGGTTCGCTTTACCGACACGGCCAAAGATATAACCCTGACATTCTCTTGAAGTTTCATTTCATAAATTCTGCAAAATATGTCATGTTGATTTTTAAATACATCAAAGTGCTTGTTAAAATTTTAAAATAGTATTATTCTACAATTTAGATGGAAATTGAAGGTAGTTTACAAATTTCAGCAACAAAGTGTTCATTCCATATTTTTGGAGTCAAGTTGTTGGAATCTTTTTCTTCCGTTCAACTCTGTTTAGGGTCAAATTAGTTTATGATTCATGATAAAAATGTTAAGTAGAAACCACCATCCCACCGAAATATAAACCTCATGGGACACAAAAAAATTAAACCAGAACATAAGTAAAGTTTCCATGCAAGTAATGTGCTAGATCAAGATTGCCGACAATCTTTGAGCCTTCAGTCAAAAAGAAGAAGAAGATGCCATCTTTGATTTTTCTTTTTGCTACAGCTCCAAATTCGAGTTAAAAGAACAAAAATTGTTGACTCAAGAAAGAATTGATCCATTAAAAGAGGACATGACATAGTTTAGAATAAAAGCTAAGATGCATGTAGTAAATATTTAGGTTGCGTCTAGATCAGTGGAGGAGATTGGGAGAAAGGAACATGGGTAACCCTGTTACAACAATATAGGTAACCCATATAAGGACTGAAAGAATCATGTGGCCACGTAAAATAAATTAAGTAATTCAGAAAGGAATAAAACAGATTGAAAGAAATAATTACACTCCACATGACATAACCTCGAACCATTTGATCTCCTAACAAAAAGAAAAGTAAAGAAAATTGACTTGCACTAGTAATCCCAAGAAGAACAATAATTACAGTTAAATTATCCAAGAAAATAAATAAATTATTTCCGAATGTGACTCCTTAAATTAAGAAAGAAAATATTGCTTTCTTAAACTACTAATTCTCAAGAAAATATTATGGACTTAACCATTTAGAAAAATAACTATTATCAAAAAATTTACAGCAAAATGGGAATTGCCATGCCAACATCTTTCTATAACTTGTTATCTTCTATACTATTATAAATTTAAAAAATACAAGAAGAAAAATGATTTCATGATAACATTATTTTCTTTTATGTTCTAAAAGTATATTTCTGTCTTCAGGTTCATCTCTTAACCATACATACCATTGTTTCAACAAATCTTACTACAATGTGAGAAAAAAGAGTGCATATAGAACAGTTGAATTACGATATTCATCTAGCTTAAAGGAGGAGTACTTACAAGCATTTGGTCATCAAAAATTTTCGGATCAGTTGATATTTACTTAGTGACAACCCATATTCATATAAAAATCTAGTGACCTACTCAACCTATGACAATGCTGTCCATAGAACCTATCTATATACTTTTTCTTTTATTATCGCGAGGTCGAACATATGTTCTATGCTATAATATTGTTTTTACAAATATTTTGAGGATAACCAACGAAAGAAGCATAACTCTATTAATAGTAATTCCTAGAATTATTAAGATTCAAAGTCATATAGCATTCATTTGGAACCAGAAAGCCCACTATTTTGAATCTCATAAACCACTCTTGTGGTTGATTATCGTCACAAAATTTTAGCATATTAGAATAGGTTTCATAATTGGAAACTAAGGCGTCTACAAAAATAATCCAGGCATACTTAAGCAAAATAAATTTATTTCTTAGTCAAAGAACTAGCTAGTAAAGGAAGGTCGTGCAAAGGTAACTTGAAATCAATAAAAGGAGAAGGAAAAATTTTATATTTTCAGAGAACTAATTTTGCCTTATAGGCAAACGACCATTATGAATCAAAGAGCAGTCACATCTCAGTTAAAAGGACCAACATAACAATAATATACTTTTTCCCCCCTTAAAAATAGAGATCTTTAAAGCATCTCCAAGAATAAAAAGTAATATGCAAATGTGCTTTATTTAGCAACAAGAAGCATAGCCTATTGGATAATAACTCGAATCGTTTGTCAGCCGCTTGAGATTTCACATGTAAAATGGTTAGCTTATAAAAAAAATTTATACACAGTATTTGAGAAAGTCTTGTACACTAGTTTCATGTACCTCAAGTATAAGATTATAAACAAAAGTCAACCTACCTTCTCTCTAGCTAGTTAAACCACCAGTTGTGAAGAGCCCGACATCATTCAACGACGAAAGAACCCCTTTCCTGCATCGATATATATATATATATATTTTATATATATATATATATATATATATATATATATATATATATATATATATATATATATATATAAATATATATATATATATATATATATGTGTGTGTGTGTGTGTGTGTGTGTGTGTGTGTGTGTGTGTGTGTGTGTGTATGTGTGTGTATGCGCGCGTGATAAAAGGTATATGTGTGTGTGTGTGTGTGTGTGTGTGTGTGTGTGTGTGTGTGTGTGTGTGTGTGTGTGTGTGTGTGTGTGTGTGATAAGAGGCAATTTTTCTTGCAATGAAGAACAAATATTGAAATTTTACTAGTAAGCATCTATGGCATTATAACCTCACGACACTAGATGGATATAAAGAGTTTGCAATTATTAATACAAAATTTTCTTACTTTACATGAAACAACTTTAGAGATGTCGATTGTTGTATCGAAAACATTCATGTGGCCAAATTGAACCAATTAGCTACTAGATACATAATTAGTCACATGACTAATATTGTGTCATAATCCATAAAAAAAAGCCAAAATTTAGCAAACCATTGACAGAGTAGCTCTTTTTTTTCTCTAACATTGGAGGAGTCGATGTCGTCGACCGCGAAGTTGGAGTTATCATTGGTGGAGTGGTCGGCCTCGCTTATCTGTCTCTGATATGAAGAATTATTTCTTGCATTTATGTATTAGTTTGTAAAAAATGGTACTTGAAACTAAAAGCTAAAAAAATTAATTACATTAAATCGACCAAATTAGAATAATGTGAACAAGCAGACCTCCTTCGATATATAGTTTGGCCTCAGTTGATTGCCAACTTGCATGACCAATTCGGTCGTTAGATAGAAAAATCATAGGTCTTTTGGAAGTACTGCTCCACCTATTTCATTGCATCTCTTTCATCAACTTTGGAACTTTTATTACAAATATTTGAAAAAAATTAGACCAGAGAGTATCTCATGTTTCGGTGGCATGGAGACACCATTGTTGCACTTCTCGGAGAATGCCTATATTTGACAGATTCAAACAAATTTTTATCGATCAGGAACAAATTAGGGTTTTGTGAATGCTAAAATTAAATTAGGAAAAATTAGGGGTTTGGTGTAGTGGTTCACCATAGAGACTTACCATGAGGAGGAGGATGGCAGTTGCCGAAGTCGGAGGGATGACACCAAAACTCTTCTTAACCTGATCAAGAACACAAAAATATCACCAGGTTTCTTGGAATGGTTTTAAAGAATTTTAAACAATTGGGGATGAACAATTTGATGCAAGCTTCCATTCTTCTCCTAGCCGAATTTCTTGGAATGGTTTACGAAGAGAGAGAAAATAGGTATAGACCTAAAAGCCTAAAATCAACGGTTCAGATCATATAGTTCAGATCACATATTGTTTTGAAGTCTAAAGTAATTGAAAAAAGGCTCAGATGGGAGCAAAATTTTGGCGTCCAATTATTTTCCTTTTCCACCGAAGTTTATTGGGACAAAACTAATTGTCGGTCTTAAATATCCGTCCTAAATATTAGTCTTTTAGGACTCTTCAAAGTAGCATATCTAATAGTGTGCTTCAAAATGTCCTCTTTTTTTGTAGTGACTCGTATCTAATATACCTATCGACTGCTCCTCGTATGAAAAACTGGATCCCATCGCGATCTCAGTGTGATCGACCATATGACTGGGATCAGTCACAGACCTCCTCAGTTGTGAGACATGGAATACATCATGCCCTCCCTCTAGTGATGGGAGTAATGTAAGATGGTATGCCACCTCTCCTACACGCTCAATGATATCGAACAGTCCTATATACGTTGGACTCAACTTCCCTCTACTCCCGAATCTAATGGTGCCCCGCATCGGTGAGATCCTCAGAAATACATGCTCTCCCTCCATGAATTCCAGTGGTCGACGATGGCCCAATGCTTATGTAGGTCTTGAGTTGCCTGAAGATGACTCTGAATCTGCTTCACTTTCTTGACTGTCTGCGTTACAAGCTCTGGTCCAAGTATCTGTCGCTCTCTAGCCTCTATCCTCTCACGAAGTCTTTGAAATATTGCATCTATAGGTAATATTGCCTTTATTCAATCCTCAAGTAATAACTGTACTTCAAGATTGGCAAGTACTTCTTGCTGTCCCGACATAATGACTTCTATTCCAAGCTCCTGAAGATCCTCTAATAACTTGTTGACCCAAACAGGATCGTAGTCAACCTAATCTTGATAATTAACAAATTGATGTTTGACATATCCAACTCGACACATAAATCGTCATCAAGCTACAAATCAGACGACTATAACATATCAAGTCAGACAATCATCATCGATGACAGCTCGACAAATACTGCTGAAACTTATCATCGGAAGTCTATTATTTTTATACTTTTATTGAGTCTAGACTATTGTACGTTGAGTCGTACTGAGTACCTCAACCATAGACTAGATAAATAAAAAGCCCCACAAATAAAAAGCCAAACTACCAAAGTCCAACAGCCCATGAGCATTCTGTCTCCAAGGAGGCAGAGTTCGGGCCGAACACTGCCCCCACACAGAGTTCGGGCCGAACTCTGTCACCTAATTTCCAGGAGATAATTTTTAAGGATTGCTCATTGTATGTTATCCAACGGCCATAATTTTGAATTTTTGGACAGAGTTCTGGCCGAACTCTGCCTCCCAGAACTAGTATATATAGGCACTCTTTTCTCCCATTTCAAATCATCCAATCTTCTCTTCTCTTCTACTCTTATAGCCTATACATCCTAAAGAGCCATACTCTTCTCATCTACTAGCCACAAAACTTTCCAAGCCTACAAGGTGCTCGGTGCGAGTAAATTAGAAGTTTTGTGCAAGAGTCTTGAAGAAGTCACTTGAAAAATTCTAAGTTTTGCCTCAGTGATCTTTCAAGAAGTTGGCGTGCTCTTCTGTGTAAAGGCACGTGGTTGTAAAGCTATTTCACAAATAGTGGATTTCAATCATGAGCTAGAGTTCTCAGGCCTAGACTAGTCCTCCACGAGGAAAACTAGGTTAAAAATTGTTGTGTCTGTGTATGCTTTCTTATCTTCCTTTAATTTTCACAATTATACTCTGATTATTTTTTTGCTAGTTGGGATTGAATAGAGTTGATTTTTTTAATTGAATAATATTGTCGCAAGTACTCTATTCACCCCCCTCTAGAATTGCCTATACGTACTTCAATTGGTATCAGAGCCCTGTTATCTTGATTCAGGATTTACATCCTAGAGTTGATCCATAGCAACCACACAACCCATCTCTACCAACTATGGTGAGGGTCAATCCACAAATAGGCCACCCCTATTTGATGGAACCAACTACACATATTGGAAGACTAGAATGAGTTTTTATCTTAAGTCTCTGTACTTAACCTATGGACTGTAGTCACTGATGGCTACAAGAAACCTTCCAGAATAACTGTCGAGGAGAGTCTCATCGAAAAACACCACGACAAGTATACTGATCAGGAGAAGAAACAGGCAAGTCTAGACGCTAGGGCTATTAATGCTCTTTTCTGTGCCATAGGCAGGACTGAATTCAACAGGGTCTCCACATGCACCATCTCGCACGAAGTATGGAAGCTTTTGGAGGTGACTCATGAAGGGACCACTCAAGTCAAAGAATCAAAAGTCAGTCGTCTGACACAAGAGTACGAGGCTTTCAAGATGAAGCCAAATGAGACGATCCCTTAAATGTTCACCTGATTCATCGACATCGTCAACCCGCTATCTTCTCTTGGAAAAGATTATTCCAACCATGAGAAGATACGCAAAGTGCTACGAGGATTGTCGAAGGTCTGGAACCCCAAAGTCTTGGCGATCATCGAAGGCAATGATCTCACGACAATATCACTAGAAACGTTGATCGGCAAGTTAATGACGCATGAGCTCGATCGAAAAGATTTTGAAGAAATAGCTCCAAAAGAGAAGGAGATTGCATTGAGAGCTCATCGCCGAAGAACCAGCCCAGAAGACACTGATGACGACGACTCCGAAGGTGATGATCAAGCTCTCTTACTTCGAAACTTTCAAAAGTTTCTATGCTTCAACAAAAAAAAAAGAGATTAAAAAGGCAATAAGGAAGAACCCACCTGCTTCGGATGCAAAAAGATGGGACATGTCAAAAAAGATTGTCCCTTAACAAAGAAGGGAAGCAGATATAAGAATCCGTACAAGAAGCCAACTACAAGGTTGTACGCCAACACTAGCATCTGGCATGAAAGCGAGGCTAGTGATTCAGACGAGGAAGAAGACTCTCCACAAAAATGGCTAACGTATGTCTAATGGCGACTTCAGAAAAGGTAAAAGATTTTTTTGATGATTTCTCATTTGATGAACTTGGTGATGCTTTTGGTGATCTACTTGTAGATCATAAAAAGGTAATCAATAAATATAAACATACAAAGGATAAGATCAAGGACTACGAAACCGAGAACCATAGACTTTTATGTTTATTAGAAGATGTTAGAAACACTACACCCATAAAAAACACTGAAGAGGTATCCAAGCTTAAATTAAGCTTACACGATGTCGAATCAATCATTGAGAAACAAATACTTGAAATCACGGCTTTAAACAAAGAACTTGCTAAAGAGAAAAACAAGTTCAAAATTACTACAGGTAGAATACACGGTCTTACTGCTAAATGTGATGAGTTGAATGTTATCTCTAAGAAATTAGAGATTAATCTGGGCAAGCAGGTTATTCAACCGCAAGTTTAGTCTTATAGTCACAACACGTACAAATACGTGCCAACTCAACAAAAAAAGGCACGCCACCACAAGAACACTCATCCACGTGCTACACAAAATCATGCTTTCATGTACACCTATTCATATGCAGCACGTAAAACACATACACATAATTATTATCATCATCATGCTGCTGCACACAGTCACTATAATCATTATAATTACCCTGCTGCTGCACACAGTCACCATACTCACTCTACTGCTGCACGTAGCTATCATCACCCTACTTATAGATGTCACTATCAACATGCTCCTAGTATAAACATGCATACAAGATGTACATATTGTAACCTACAGGGACACATTTCTCCATAATGCAGGATTAGGAGATTAGTTGATAGAAATATATATATATGCATGGGTACCAAAGTCTAACCTCTCAGGACCCAAAAGAATTTGGGTACCAAAGTTCACATCTACTCGTGGTGTAGGTAAAACTTCCCTCTTCAACTAGAAGCAAATGGATTCTCGATAGTGGGTGCTTGCGACATATGACTGGAAATGCAAAACTATTCGCAATACTATTGATGAAAAAGGAGGGATATGTTTCCTTCGGCAATAATCTTAAAGGCTACATCATAGGTAACGGTACAATTGGTTATCCTCTCTCTCCTGTCATTAACGATGTATGTTTAGTGACCAAGTTAAAGCATAACTTGTTCAACATTAGTCATATTGCTGATCATGGTTATGATATTAACTTCGAAAAAACTAAATGCTTTATCTATGATAGATCAACTGGAGACATCGCCTTTGAGGGAATAAGGGAAGATAATATTTATATTTTCTATCTATCTAGTGATACTAACAGTGCAGGAAGATGGCTCTACGCTCTCAAAAATGAAAAACCCCTATGGCATCAGCATCTTGGTCATGCCAACATGGATATTATATCCAGACTATCAACCAAGATGCTAGTCAGAGGTCTGCCAGATATCATATTCAAGAAAGACACAGTATGTGTCGAATGTGAAAAGAATAAGGCTACCAATCTTCCTTTAAATCCATAAACACTGTAAGTACTATCCGACCATTATAATTACTTTATATGGACTTATTTGGTCATAGTAGAGTAGCCAGTCTTGACGGAAAACTCTACACTTTTGTTATTGTAGATGATTTTTCATGATTTACTTAGGTTTTCTTTCTTATAAACAAAAGTGATACGATTTTTATTTTCAAAGTATTTGCTAAAATGGTCCAAACCGAAAAATGCTACATGATTACTCGTATCCGAAGTGATCATGGTGGCGATTTGAAAATTTGGATTTTAAAAAGTTTTGTGATTCAAATGGTTTTAGTCATAAATTTTCGTCTCCAAGAACTCCTCAACAAAATGGTATTGTGGAGCAAAAGAATAGAACTCTTGGCGATATGGCTAGAGTTATGCTAAATCAATTCTCTCTTCTGAAATACTTTTGGACAGAAGCTGTCAGCACAGCGTGCCATGTTTTGAATAGGGTGTTGATTCGACCTATTTCAAAGAAAATACCCTATGAGCTGTGGTTTGATATGACTCCTAATATTTCTTATTTTAGAGTGTTCGGTTGTCGCTGTTTTATCCTAGATACCAAAGATAACTTAGGCAAATTTGATGACAAAGCTGACGAAGGTTTTCTTCTTGGCTATGCGGCCAAGAGTAAGGGATATAGAGTGTTCAACAATCGCTCCATGATTGTTGAAGAGTCTACTAATGTAACTTTTGATGAGAATAATAGTACAGCTGTCATTTTCGACGATGATGATGAACCGTCAACTTTAACATCCATAAATGTAACGTCTGAAACCAGCTCTCTGAAGGAATTACCAAAGAAGTTCCAATTCACTCCCTCTCATCCAAAGGACATGGTAATAGGTGAAATATCAAAAGGTGTAACTACTCAATCCTCTGTAAGAGACACTATAGCTAGCACTACATTCATTTCTTAAATAGAACCTAAAAACGTTTTAAAAGCTTTTAATGATAAATTTTGGCTTTTCTCAATGCAAGAAAAACTCAACCAATTTGAGAGAAGTCAAGTTTGGCAACTTGTTCCTAAACCTATTGGCCACTCAATAATTGGCACTAAATGGGTTTTTTGTAACAAAGTAAACGAGAATGGTTCTGTCATGTGCAACAAAGCTTGTCTCGTAGCCCAAGGATACAATCAAGAGGAGGGCATCGACTATGATGACACGACTGCTCCTGTTGCACGACTAGAATCCATTCGGATGCTTTACGCATTTACAAATTTTCAAAACTTTAAACTTTTCCAAATGGATGTGAAAAGTGCTTTTCTAAACGGTTTTATCAAAGAAGAGGTTTTGTCGAACAACCACCTGGTTTCGAAAATCACAAATATCCTGACCACGTTTTTAAACTTAGAAAAGCTCTCTATGGCCTCAAACAAGGTCCTCGAGCTTGGTATGATCGTCTGAGTACTTTCTTACTAGATAAAGGTTTTTCAAAAGAAAAATTCGATACTACACTGTTTATAAAATCTCTTGATGACACAATTCTTTTAGTACAAATATATGTTGATGATATTATATTTGGGTCTACTAATGAGGGTCTATACAAGAAATTTACCAAGTGTATGCAAAATGATTTCGAGATGAGCATGATGGGGGAGCTCAACTACTTTCTTGGATTGCAAATCAAACAACTCTCGCAAGGCGTCTTCATCAGTCAGTCAAAATATGTAAAGGACATGCTGAAGAAGTTTGAGCTTGACAGCATCAAACCAATCAGCACCCCTATCGCTACTACCACAAAGTTGGAACCTGATGAAAGCGGCAAACAAGTCGATCAACATAAGTATCGAGGTATGATTGGTAGTTTATTATATTTAACTGCTAGTCGCCCTGATATTATGTTTAGTGTTTGCTTATGTGCTAGAGATACCAAGCCAATCCTAAGGAATAACACATGATCGCAGTTAGATGTATCTTTAGATACCTTAAAGGAACTATTACGGTAGGCTTGTGGTATCCCAAAACTACTTTTTTGACTTAATCGGATACTCCGATACTGATTTTGCAGGATGAAAAGTCGACTGTAAGAGAACCAGCAGTACGTATCATTTTCTAGAAAAGGCGTTAGTCTCATGGTTTAGCAAGAAGCAGAACTCTGTCATACTATCCACAACAGAAGCTGAATACATCGCAGCTGGTCGTTGTTGTGCATAGATTCTGTGGATGAGGCAAACCCTTGAAGACTACAACTTATGTTTCAAGTACATACCTATTTTTTGTGATAACACTAGTGCCATTATTCTAACCAAGAACCCAGTTTGTCACTCACGCACTAAACACATAGAGATTAGACAACACTTTTTGCGTGATCAACAACAACAAGGCATGATTAATTTAGAATTCATAGACACTGAACATCAGCTAGCAGACTTCTTTACCAAACCACTGGCCGAAAAGCGCTTCAACTTTTTTATCGTGAATTAGGAATTTTGGATAAAACGATCATAAAATAAATTGGCCTATGTAGATAACGATTATGACAAATATCTTTATGGTGAATTTGCTGTGGGTATAAGCCTAATGGGTCCTTCTGACAACAAGGCGTAAAAGCCTAAGCGATATGGTGCACTAGTCTTCGGACTACCGCTAGCTGGGATCTAGCCCCTACAGCTAACCCATGGCAGTTTCATCGTAATGGTCGCTGTCTTAAATCCTTATTTATTATATGGTTTAATTACGTTTATGACTTAGTTAATTCAAACTTTCAAATTCTATTCTTTTTTCCATCAACACGTTGCCATTTTTTACCTTTTCTGTGTTTTATGCCCATGGAGACAGAGTTTGGGCCAAACTCTGCCCCACACAGAGTTCGGGCCAAACTTTGTGTTCTTAGTCACAGAACCTTCTCTGATTCTCAGCCACCCATTGTTTTGATCCGACGGTCCAGATTTAACCCGTCTTGCTGCTCCCAAACACTTTAAACCCGAGAGAAAACCCTCTCTCTTCACTTTGTTCTTCTTCCACCGTCCTCCAAACATAATTTTCTCAAACCCGAACCCGAGAAACTCCACTTTTAGGACTCTTTTTCTTCCCAAACTCAAGATCTAAAGCTTTTGGGGGGATCTCTTCCATCTTTTCTCATTTATGTGAGATATAATTTCATATTCTTTTTTATTTCCTTTTAATTTTTCAAATTCTCCATGGCTCCAAGACACTTTGGAAGAGGCAAGAGAAGAAGGAGTGAAGGTGCTTCATATTCCAATCCTCCTCCTCATTTTGCTCCTCCAATACATCCACTTTTTAATCCACCATAACCTCATGACCCCTACACATTCAAAGAAAAAAATTATGTATCATTGGAGGCTTCCAATGAATGGTTTGCCAATTTTTGTTCACGGAGTGTGTATTCGGGTCATCCGATTAATTTTACTATATTTTTGGCTTATGATTCATTGTTCCATGGTCTTTGTTTAGATGAGCTAGTTTCTACCACATCTATAGTTTATTTGATTGTTATCCAAATGTTCTATTGTAACCTAACCTTTGACGAAAGACGGATCTACTCTCGTGTCGCCGGTATCGACATTACTTTTGATGGATTTGAGCTTGCGGAATATCTTGAGATTCCGGAACCCAATTCTTGGGAGAAACTTGTCTATTCCCGTAAGTTTCAATTTTTCGATGGATCCTCACTTGAAAGCTTCAAGGATGATTTATGTACTCCCAACACTCATCTATGCAAGCTACGGGCTAAATATCTTAACTCGTATTTCTACGAACTTCATCGCATCATTTTATCCACGATCTTGCCCAAAGCGGGATCGACCGATGAAGTATCTTATCTTGAGATCTCTGCACTTTATCATCTTCACTTCCATGTTCCTTTTAACTTTTTGCGCACTATGATGAACTGGATGATTAGTGCACGGGAGAGACCTCGATCATTGGTCTACGCCCTATATTTGCTAATAATTTTTCGTGCATTCCATATTCCCCTTGATGAGTGTTAGTTCCTTCCTTCCCCTGCCTATCTGTCTAAGGCACGACAGCTTCTAGCAGCTGTTGAGTCCCCTGCTGAGTCTGAGCACTCCGAGTCTGATGCTCATGCTGATCCTCCTGCTCTTGGCTAACCTGCGCCCGAGCCACCTGCTACCTTTGAGTCTATTCAGACTATACTGCATGATCGTTTTCGCTTGGAGGACGTTCGCTGGACTCAGATGGATTATCACACCACCTTACAGATGACGGCCATCAGCAACACCATGCATGACATCCAGTACTTCCTGGCTACTCATCCTACGGTGTCTTACCCTATGGTATGGGACCCTTCTCGCGAAGGTTACCGTATCGATGACACCTGGATCAGGAGGTATTTGGATCCGGATGCAGCATTTGTTGATCCTCGTCGCTCTGCCAACGGCCCATCTGACTCTGCTGGACCTTCCCGTGCTTCGTGACAGCCGTGATCCCTTTTATAATGCTGCTGATGCTTAGGATTTCTTTTGGTTATGTACTTTGTCATTTTTATTCAGTAGTTATGTAGTTGAACTCTTTGCTTTGTACTACTTTATGATTATATGGCTTTTATTTGGATTATTTGCTAGTTATCTCTTACGTTGGATTTGAGCTTTGATTGTGTGATTGCATATTCTCACCACGGTTATGTTTTTATGGGGGAGCCTCTATTTTATTTTGCTAATTGTCAAAGGGGGAGAATATGTGATATTTGCTTAACCATTGTGGATAAATATTTGTGCTATGTATTGTTTGGACTAGTACTTGTTTCAGGACTTCTCTATTTATGGGGGAGCCAAAATGTCCATTTATGGGGGAGCTATATATGTGTCCAGGTATAAATGTTGCGACACACAAATATTACAATTTTGTCAATTATCAAAATATGAGAGATTGTTGACCCAAACTGGATCGCAGTCAACCTAATCTTGATAATTAACAAATTGATGTTTGACATGATCCAACTCGACACATAAATCATCATCAAGCTACAAATCAGACGACTATAACATATCAAGTCAGACAATCATCATCGACGACTGCTCGACGAATACTGCTGGAACTTGTCATCGGAAGTCTATAATTTTTATACTTTATTGAGTCTATACTATTGTACGTTGAGTCGCACTGAGTACCTCAACCATAGACTAGATAACCAAAAAGCCAAACTACCAAAGCCCAACAGCCCATGGGCATTCTGTCACCAAGGAGGCAGAGTTCGGGCCGAACTCTGCCCCTAAACAGAGTTCGGGCCGAACTCTGTCTCCTAATTTCTAGGAGCTAATTTTTAGCGATTGCTCATTACAAGTTGTCCAACGGCCACAATTTTGAATTTTTGGACAGAGTTCTGGCCGAACTTTGCCTCCCAGAACTAGTATATATAGGCACTCTTTTCTCTCATTTCAAATCATTCAATCTTCTCTTCTCTACTAATCTTATAGCCTATACATCCTAAAGAGCCATACTTTTCTCATTTACTAGCCATAAAACTTTCCAAGCCTACAAGGTGCTCGGTGCGAGTCAATTAGAAGTTTTGTGCAAGAGTCATGAAGAAGTCACATGAAAAATTCTAAGTTTCGCCTCAGCGATATTTCAAGAAGTTGGCATGCTCTTCTGTGTAAAGGTACGTGGTTGTAAAGCTATTTCACAAATAGTGGATTTAAATCCTGTGTTAGAATTCACAGGCCTGGACTAGTCCTCCACGAGGGAAACCAGGTTAAAAATTGTTGTGTCTGTGTATGCTTTCTGATCTTCATTTAATTTTTGCAATTATACTCTGATTATTTATTTGCTAGTTGGGATTGAATAGAGTCAATTTTTTTAATTGATCATTATTGTCGCAAGTACTCTATTCACCCCCCTCTAGAGTTGCCTATATGTACTTCATAACTATGGCTGAACTGTCAAGAAATATGTATTAGGCTTCCTACTTTAAACGGCCGCTACTACGTTCTCCTTGCCATGATGGTACTGCAAATCTATGTCATAGTCTGTCATGAGCTCCAACCACCGCCTCTGTCTCATATTCAACTCCTTTTGCGTGAAGACATACTTCAAGCTCCTATGATCCGTAAATATCTCTACACGCTCTCCGTATAAATAATGACTCCACATCTTCAATGCAAAGATGACAACTGCTAACTCCAAATCATAAGTTGGGTAATTCTTCTCATGTGGTCTTAGTTGCCTCGATGCGTAGACAATGACCTTCCGTGTTGCATCAAAACACATCCAAGTCCACTACCCAATGCATCATTGTATACAATGAATCCTCCCGATGAAGAAGAAGCGTCAAAATATGTGCTGAGGTCAACCTCTTCTTCAATTCTTCAAAAGCCTTCTGACAATCTTCTGTCCATCGAAACTCTTGATCCTTGTGCGTCAACTGCGTCATCGGCTCTGCAATCCGTGAGAAATTCTCTATGAACCTGCGATAATATCCGACAAGTCCGAGAAAACTCCTAACTTTTGCAACTGATGTGTGTGGGCTAAGACTCTATGGTAGCTATCTTTTCCTGATCAACTGAAAGTCCTTCTCCCGAGATAATGTATCCAGAGAAAGGAACTCTATCAAGGCAAAATTCACACTTATTATGCTTGGGCTATCGCTTCTCCTTCCTCAATATTTCCAATAGAACTCATTCTATCGTAGGTATAGCATATATCAAACTATTCAATGATATCCGTTAGTTCACTCCTAGCAATTACTCCTAATAGGTTCTACGCATTCGATATCCGGGCACTCCTACTCGACTCATAATCTTACTAGGATCCATCTCTAAGAAACTTATCCATTTCTAGCTACCCAACATCACAATCACACTAATAATCTAGCTTAATTATATTCTATAATATAACTATAAGGTTTGCCTATTTTAGTCATCTAATAAATAGAAGGTAACAGAAGCATAAGGCTGGGTCAAACAAACCTATATACCAATTTCAAACAACGGTAAGGTCAAGCAAAGCAGGAGGGTTTGTCAAACTATTTTCAAGAACGATGTAAGGCCAAACAAGATGCATAGGACGTAGTCTAGGTATGACTCAAGAACCATATATCTCTATGATTATGTCATATGAAGTTACTGCCACGCCAGTGTGCATCTAGCTGCAAATAACTTTCTTGTTACATAATACGATGGATGGCTGCAGTACACATCTGTCATGCCAAATAATACAGGTTCTTGAGCTTATCTTGGCCAAATCCATAAAATACTTTCGAATTAACCTTTTACGAAAATACAGAAGAAAATGTCAATATGCATAGGATGTAGTTTAAGTAGAACTTGAGAAACATATGTAGCCATGATGCCGTTATCTGAAGTCCTGCCTCGCTAGTATTTCTCAGGCTGCAAAAACTTTGATTCCGTAATACAAGGATAAATATAATTTTTCAAACTTTTCCTTGGACCAATCCATAAGGCAGTTTCCAATAAATTTGCAAAAATGAATGAGAAGATTTACTCAAGAAGTCAATAGGGAAGGGTTTAGTCAAATCTCGAGTAAGGAATAACACAAAAGCAATCATATTAAGAAATAAGATAACATGAAAGCAATCATGCTGATGAGTCTGAGAAAAGTCTATAATCATGTTTGTGGATGTATCCTCAAGTCCAATTCCTTAATTGGTTGCAGGCTCGTAGTAGTACGATTATCCTTGGTATCACTTTGACTCCGCAAAATTCACGAAGACTCTACCTGCACCTATGACTTCTAGTGTCTATGCCTCTACTTTCCTAATGTGATAGTAAGGGAAGATACATCCATTATGAATATTTGTCTTGCTAGCATGAATAAATAAGGATTATGGTAGAACATAATAAAACTGGATGCAAATCAAGAAGTCAAGTGAGAGTTCGAAATGAAGTCAAGGAAGGTATCAAGGGTGTGGATGTGATCATATGGGTCTTTCCTATTCTATTTATAGGCTCACGTCGGAACAGTAACGTAACCGAAGTGATTAACGTAGACTTGTATGGGCCACCACAAAAATATGTAACACTCAAGTCCCAAAATACGTAGGACCAGGTATACGAATACATGCCAGCAGCACTTCACCAATGGGCCAAGCTATACAACAAGACCTTTAGCAAAATACTTAAGCTGTAAATCATGATAACACCCAAAAATACAATACAGTCCACCAGTATATACATGTAATCACATCCACAGAGTCCATAAAGAGATCAAGAATAAATAAGAAAATATCTCAAATATCCAGCAATAAAAGTAATGAAGTCTATGTGGATAAAATATCCTGAAACCACAAAAATAGAAACAAAGTACAAATCAACTACAAGTCTGATGAAAAGAAAAGGTAATATTGTAGCATGACTAAATATGAAGATAACATGATCACGAAAAATCCTCTGGCACTATCTCGTCCTCTTGTGCCGGTACGCCTCCGGTCTCAGCTCCCGAACCGTAAACCTCCGGGTAGTCTTCAGCTTCATCTAAGCCTGGGAAATAGCCAGGTCCTCAGAAAACTAGCAAGGTGCATAATATACATGCCAAGGTACAAAAATAAAAATATGAACTAACGCAATCTACTATATTCGTCTATGTGTTATGCAAGTGAGATACTTTTCAAGAATACCAGACCCCTTCCACTAAGGCTCACTAGCACCTCAGTAAGGTATTGTCTCCAGTACCTATATCGTGACACCAAAGACAATCAATTCTCAACAGTGATAATCCTTTACTTTACTACAGAGATAAAAGTCACTAAAAAAAGGGCCACACGACAATAGGTCTGATATTGTAGTCAAGTTCTCTCCAATATCCATGTCTATAATCTAGCAATGTCAAGTCTGTACAGTTATCTCAAAAGTGAAAGCAATCCTGATAAAGAAATCTAGAATTCTAACCCGAGGTCAATACCACGAATAGTCGTGTAAATCTCGTATCATGAATGTGTCGATGTCTTGTGGTCAATTGTGTCAAAAGACACATCAGTATGTACGTGATGCCTAATGTCATTACTCGATGTCACTATCATGACATCGCCACCCGTCTATCAACGAAAACTAAGTATCAACATCCTACGTCATGCAATGCTAATAAAAAAAGAACAACAAAACAAAAAAGAATAATCTGTAACGAAGACATGACACGCTTGCCTGTAACTGCTGTTTGTGGGTAAGCATGTCCAACTCCGGTGTCCTTATCGATCCTTCCAAGCTCACCTATAATAATACACAATATTTAATAGTCTATATCAACACACTATATATAAATTATATGAGTATCTACTCCTACTAGTTGCCATAACGTTGTTACGACATTGCATCTATTATATAAGTACATATAGGTAACAAAATCACTCATAAATACTTTACAATTATAATAAAATAATATATTTAAACTCTAGAATTTATCTATAAATACTTATATATTGCTATAATTATATTTTCAATAGGAAAACCCTTTTACAAGTGGTCATATGTCAATGCCACATATGACTTCCTCAATTCGACACATTAATTTAGCCCCGAAACAACGCTTAAATAAAATTATAAATTCTGTAAAAATCACATAAATTAGTTTAAAAAGTAGTTATAATGTTAAACTTTACACAACATGAAGTTTAATATGGATCCATAAAGTTTTGACACTTTTGGACACAAGTAAAGCAGAATTTTTCAGAGTTTGGTGACACGACAAATGTCTTGAATTTTTAAAAATAGTAAACGGATGCGGAACCTAAATTTCAGATATGCATTGAAAAGGTATCGACGTCTACATTATGAATAAAAATATAAGAAGGTTAGAAACTAATCTTTGATAAGCAAAAAGTGGCCTGCAATAGAATTCATCGATTCTAGATATCCTGTCGTAGAATCGATGCCACAGAAAAACCGCTTGGAAATAGAAGATCCGACAATCAGAGGCTGGAGAAGGCACAAAAAGGTAAGCCTCAGATTTGGTTTGATGAGAAACGGATAGAAAAAGTGGGTGAAACATTATCTACAATTCGACTAACCTGCTGTGACATTTTAGACTTCGATTCGGCAGAGTTTCGGGCCAAGTAGCGTATCGTGCACCTCCCTAACGGCTGCAAGGTTGCTCCTACAGTTTCTAGGGTGGAAGAGGATATTGAGAGGGTCGTGTGAGTGGTGCTGATTGTCACTCCCGTTTCCTGTTATACGTATTTTTAGCATACAAATACGGATTTCTGACATTTATCAGGTGGACCGTAGTTAGACTTGTCTTACTTAGCCTAGTCTTGGTTAAATCTTGACTTGGTTTATTTGACTTGGTTTGGCTTGGCTTGGCTTGGCTTGGTTTGGTTTGAGATGGAGAGGGTTGATATATAACCCAACTCCTTCTCTCTCTCCTCATTCACTTCTTCATTTACTTCTTTATCTTCTTCATTTACTCCTCCCACCTACCAAGTCCTGGGCAAGTACAACTTGCTTCATGAAGGATCTCAAGTTTTATTGTTTTATTCTCTTTTTGACTTGTTTCTAAGCCTCTTTAGAACTTGGAGGTTTTAGTTTCTATGGATAGATTCTTATATATATAGAGTTAAAGTTTTCTTGTTTTTCTTAGTTTTGATCTCTAAAAACTTGGGATTTCCAAAAACTAATGGTTCTATATTGTAGAGAATTTAATTTCATGTCGTTTTGGCTTTTGTTTCGCTAGATTTCAACTTCGGATGAGGAAGTTATGGCCATAGCAAGTTTTCAAAACTTTCAAGGCCGAACTTGTTGTTGGGCACGATGACCCCCATGCGCCCGGGAGGCCATGTGCCATGAAATCCTGGCAACGCTTTCCTTGACTTCGAGCGTTTCATACGCGTAGTCTTACTACGTGCATGTACTGAAGATGCATCATGAGTTTCTGATGCGCGAATGTGTTGATGTGCGGATGCGCAGGAATTTTGATGCACAGGAATTCTGATGTGCGGATGTGCAGGAATTATGATGCGCGGATGCACAGGAATTCTGATACGCTAATGTGCTGATGCACGGATGTTCAAGAATTCTGATACGCAGGTGCGCAGGAATTCTGATTCGCGGATATGCAGGAATTCTGATGCGCGGATGTGCAGGAATTTCCATGCGCCGAAATTTCATTATTTTGCTGATTTTGCCCGTTTAAGCTATTTTGTAGCTAGAATCTCAAAAAAGTCAGAACATGAAAGTGGTAGATCTTTGTCTCGGCTTCAAGAATCTTCTTGTCTTACATTAATCAAGGTTCATATGTGACCTGTGGTTTCATTCCCATATGGTTGTTCTCGATCTTCTTTGCATGTTTTATATACACGACCTAAATTGTGGCAACCTGAATTGACACTTGATAGTCTTGAGCTAGTAACTTGAATCTGGCACGAGCATGATAACATGAAAACGACATGATAACTCTTGATAGTGACCCATCGTGGTGCACTTTTGATAAGCAACTTGACATGATAATTCTTGATAGTGGTCCGTCATGACGCACTCTTGACATGATAAGTAACCTGACATGACATGATAATTCTTGATAATGGTCCATTGTGACGCACTCTTGACATGATAAGTAACCTAACATGACATGATAATCTTGAACGCTGTTATGATAGCTTCCTGGACTTGCTAAGTAACTCTTGTCTTGACACAGTGGTCGATTCTTTTGGTTGTGCCTGTACAAGTTACATGTCTCATCTAGCATCATGCCTAGAACATGGATTCCTGATTACCACGGTCAGTAATTTATACCGAATCTGACTAGGGTAATAACTAGATTGATCAAGTAGTTCATAAAGAGATTTTTCAGCTACAGGCAGTCCCGTTATCTGGGCGCTTTAATTGGACTTGTAGCCTGCCGTCGAGTAGGACACATTTTCTGTACACTGTCATGTGTTGCACCCCCAAGTCACCTAATCCAACTCTCTCAACTTGTAATTGGATAACATGGATTAAGTCTGCAGGGCTTGTGGCTGTTGGAATATCTTATTGTATCTTGTTAGTAATTAGGCTTGTGATAACCCTAGTTAGTTAAAAGCATCAAGCCGTACTTGTTGCTTGGCCGTGATTGATTGATGGAGTCCAGTCTAGTCTTGTCTAGACAGTGCTAGTTCAGGATTACTTTAGCACATTACTGTTATGCTTTACTCTTGTCGATAAATGAGTGGAGACTAAGCTCCGTTCAGGTGAAGGGTTACAACTCCGGTCCTGGTTTGGTTTATGGGTTGTAACTTGGTTACCGGAATAGTTTCTTAGTTATCTTATCGTTTATCATCCTGATTTCCTTAACCCATGTCCTTTGTAGAAGCATGAAAAATATAGGGTTCATGCGGATCACAACTGACCGCATGAGTACTTTGGAACAAACTGATCCGCATAAAGAAGAGTCGCATGACAGACTCAGCATGCCCCATGCGGCCCATCTTCACCAGACTGATTTTGAGCTGCAGAAAGAATAGTTACTTATGCGACCAAGCTGATCAACCATTCTGATAAAGCTGACAAACTCTGTCAAAATTGGCAAAACTGACAGCTCTAACAACTCTGACAACTCTGAAACTCTGACAAAAAGAAGATAAGATGTGATCAGACAAAGTGTCATGTCACTAGGCTAGACATGGACATGCGGCCAAAAGGACTGCGACCCGAGCCGCATGAACCTTATGCGGCTCAATCTATGTGCTTTATGCGGCCAAGAAGAACTGCAATCTGAGCCGCATGTGCTTTATGCGGCCAAGAAGAACTGCAATCTGAGCCGCATGAGCTTTATGCGGCCCAGAATATAGAACCTATGCGGCTCAAAATGACTCAAGCAGACTGATCCAATCTTGCGATGGGATACGTGGCAGGCTGACCAAGTCTCAACCACCCAGATTTGCTGTAACAATATCTCAACAAGTCACCAGCTGGCGGCCAAAGAGCGGGTCTTTATGTGTTGTTGTAGCCACGTGGCCACATGACCATCTATGCGGCTCAAAACATATATCACTATAAATAGCAGGGTACCACACCCATGCAAAAGGCTGGCAATCTACGAAGGACAATTTCTTCAAGAGCAAGGACTGTGTCAGATAGTCTAAGGAGTAATACAGAGTTTCTACACTTTTTCGAGCCTCTATCGTCACCCTCCAAAATCAAAACTAAACAATTATACTTAGATTGTTTCTTAGGATATCTTTCTTGGCTTTTTCTAGTACAAGCGAGTTTGCAATCAAGTTCAATTCATTTGTAATTTTTGTGCTTGATATTTAAAGGAAAATACTATGGCAACTCTGCTGGGGACATCCTTCTCTTCTGATGAGAAGTTGGTGACGCAATTTGACGCGTCCAAGCTCGGTTCCATGCAGCAAATACTCGTGGTTCGATTTGACCAACGAGCATTCGAAGAAATGCTCTCTGAAGGGAGCGCCAGCCTATCGCAGAAGCGAGCTGACCCAAATAGAATCTGCAGGATGTTAAAGCGCAAAATTGTTGCCCCCGACCAGGTTCTCGAAGAAGCTCTTTCTGCAGCCCAAGATGGTGATAAAGACTCTCCTGCGGCCTTGCTTCTGACCGCAGAGAAATCTACTGTCCCCAAATCCAGCAAAGAAAAACACTACGAAACTGAATTTTGGGAGGCACAAGGTAAATCCATGTGGACGAGGAAGAGGCCACATAAAAGAGATGGGCAGATGACTCATGTGGCAGCTGACTCTAGCCGTAGGCAGATGGCCCATGCTGTAGCCTACTCTGGCCACAGACAGATCGCCCATGCGGCAGCCAACTCTGACCGCAGGCAGGTCGTCCATGCGGCACCCAACTCTGGCCGCAGGAAAATAGCCCATGCGGCAGCCAATCCTGGCCATAGACAGAGTGTCTCATGCGGCTCTGTCAGGAGCTCTATGTTCGACCTTCACTCATACGGGCTCGACTCTATGCGGCCCATTGAGAATGTAGGATATTCTAATCTGGAATCTTCTTATTATGCACCCTCAGGTGCTAAATTGAAGACGTCTAGGGCAGTACGGGCCCAACAAGCCCAGTCAACTTTCCAAGTTACTGACCGTCAGCGGGCATCGTTAACTGTTATACGGGCCCCTGATAGAAAGTTGCACAGAACCACCCGCGTACAGTCCCCCAGGGCTAACGGACAGGGTGGATCTCAAAAGTCTCCCTCCAACGATCGAGATCAAGTGCTTTTACTAGCCTTAAATCAGGGAGCAAACATGATACCTACGCACCCGTGTGCTTGGGATACCCGAGTCCACAAATTGGATGCAAAGGTAGATCAGCCTGCAATCGGCTTGCAAGAGGTGATTACTCACAAATGCAAGAAGAAAGAAGCAACCTTGGCATGTGATGAGCCCCTCCCGGGACGTCGTTGCACCCAAGTCATCATCAACTGCTGTTGTGACAAGTCGGCAGCACCTGAAGATCAGCAGTCCGTTTTCTAACGACTGCACCAGCCAGCACCTTTTCTGACAAAAACTTGAAAAACATGTACAAATTCTGGAAGACGAGGAATTTCATTTCGCCTCCTGTAATTCAACTAGAAAGGTTCTACCCAGCAAAGGAGGAAAGAAGACAGGCTCTTCTAGCCCGGCAATCTCAGCCAGCACTGCAGGAAAACTCTCATATGGAGGATTGTCACCGACAGCCACAGGGGGTGTTTACCTAGGCACTCGATCCAGAAAGAAGCTCCCAACACTTGGTGGTACATCTTTGACCTCACTGGGGGTATATGAGGCCGGAGGTACCAGTCCCCTCAAAGTATGCGATAAGCCGATGTTCCAAGAGCATACACAGGGGGTAGCAATCCATTGGAATTATGCAACGGACATGGACATCCTGTCACGACCCGCACCCTAGAGTAAGGGCACGAGACGTGGGTACGTCCAGCCTACGCCACAGTGTCGGCGGTAGAACGCTGTCCTAGGTCTCATACATCTAACCGTATAAGGCTAAGCAGTTTATACTCCCCGAATGGGGGTGACATAGCAGAATGTAAAGTCAATCACATCTAAGGTAGAGCATAATGGAAGATAGATAAAACATGAAATCCAAAAGAGATACAGCAGATAAAAGTCTAAGTGTCTAAGATACACCAACCCAGAAATACATCTCAAAGCTCAAATACAATAATCCATAAAATAAATACAACTCAAGACGACTGAAAATAAGCTATAAGCAAACCCTAGCTATCTATACAACCTCTACTGTGTCTCCTCTAGGCTAGCAGGCAACCTCCAGGCTATCTGTAAAATTTATCAACAGGTCCAGTCAGGACAGGAGCGAGCACAGTACATCTCAACAAATCATAGCAGGTCAGGATATATAATCATGCTAGAGAGTAAGATACAAGATACTGAAGGAATAACATGATAAAAAGAGAGAGACTGTAAATAAATAGCTACAGTATATAGAGAACTAACAGTGCTAGTGATTCAGAGCACAAGATAGTTATGTAGACGGCACGATGTTGTACACGAGTAATCTATAGAGGTTGTACACGAGTAATCTAATAGATTGAATACATAACCACTTCTACTCCTCCGCCCCAATCAATATACAAGGATCTAGTTAAGTTATGTTATTGTACACGAAGGTCATGTGAATACATGATTATACACGATTTCACATGTTTTGTACACGAATGTCACAAATACAAGGAGTACACGATGTTCACGATAAAGTACACGAACACGAATACCCGATGTATCTGCTAAGGTGATAACATCGCACAACAAGATCCATATAGTACTAATCCGTGTTTCCAACGTGTCAGCATCATATAAAGTAATCTAAAGCAGGAAATATACTCCTAATGCAGGATATGAAATGATCAGAGAATGTACTCGCCTGGTGTCTGAATGTCCAAAGTAAATATACTGTCCGAGGAGAGGTGTCTGGCTCCTAATCAGAACAGCACAAGTCAAAACAAGTCCAAAATGGCAATATGAAGTTCTACTATGCATTCTACATGATTCTAGGTCAATCTAAACCAAAGTCAATTCTTGGTCAACTTGGTCAACCCTGAAAGTCAAACCTAGGTCAACTATGGTCAAACTAGGTCTAACAAGTCTAAATTAGGTCAAACAAGTTATTCTAGGTCTAAACAAACTAAGTATATACAAATCAAGTATCCAAGATAGCTACTAACTCATAGCCTAAGTCACTTGCTAAACCAAGCACAAAACTAAACCATAAGCTAACAAGGCACACAAACTTAGTCATATAATGTATATATATTATTCACATTCACATATTCATATACATAGATATATATAGAAAAGCTATATATATAGGCACATACATATATATATATATATATATATATATATATATAGAGAGAGAGAGAGAGAGAAAGAGAGGTAAAAGAGTAAGTGAGTATGTGTGTGTTTGGCATGTGTGTGAAAGGATATGTGTTAATGTTCTAAAATTTAGTGATAGGTAGGTGTATGTGACATGGGATGCATGATGTCAAAGGGTGTATGAATGCATGTGTGTAAAAGGTTATAGGTTAACTCAGTTTATAGAAATACATACATACATACTTACCTTGTATACATGCATACATACATATCATGTATATTATATTTACATGATACATACATGTATACTTGTATTATATTATACTTACATTCATGTATATTAGATACTTGTATTTATATTAACATATTGCAAACATTCATTTCATTCATGCATCTATGCATTACCTACATATTTTATACATATGTATATATTGTATATTCATATCATTTCATGCATTAACATAGAGACATACAAACATGCACACATCATATATTTCATACCTTGTATTATCCTACATATCATGTTATATATTATCATTCATTCCTTTCATATATTACATTATCTTTAAGTTGAATACATCATATATGGATATAATACATTATCTTGCATGCTTGCATTCATATATTACATTCTATATTACCTATATACATGTATTTCCTCCATTCATTCATGCTTGCATCATATACTCTACATTACCATACATGTTATCATTATATATTGCATTACAATATTTATACAATATGCATTCATATCTATCATTACATACATATCTTGCATTCATATCTAGCATTCATTATATACTTTCACGCATACATTGTATATAATTCTTTCATTCATGCATTGCTCATATGCATTATATTAATTGTATTCCTACATGCTTGCATTCAACCATATATATACATTAATGTAAAGAGAATATATATCATATATATATATATATATATATATATATATATATATATTATTTTATTCATCTAACATATCATGCATTACATACTCTATATTCATTTAATATCCATACTACATAGGCTCATAGGTTACACAAAATGCATATAACGTATAGTCACTCTTCTACTTAAAACCAATACTGTACCAATTGTGCATTCACTAAATTCTAGGATTAAAGTATGTTGTAGCCCTTCGTGTTAGCTTTCCGAAACTTCAAACGGATCACATTTTCGTATCTGGAAGCTCCCGAAATCGCGAAAACATCGAAACACGTTCGTCTTTCGTACAGCTGACACTCAAATAATTCGACAGATAGTTATATAAAGAATTTGGCTTATTAAAATGTATATTTCGAAAGTTAACTTCGATACGGTTTTTTTAAAAAAACGGAAGATAAATCGGAGTTTTAAGCTAAAAGTTAAGACAATTCTAAGTTGCTATTGCTACTAAAAACGTGGATAAATATTATGACGAATTTAGGTAGTTTGAGACAAAAGAAACACAAGTATATAACATAATATATCAAGAACTCATTCTCTACACTAATATATATATATGAGACACTATTGAACACATCTCCAATACAAAAATATGAGATTAAACATGTAATAATTTATTCATACATAACAACAACACATAGTGTGTCCAAATTTGGGGTTTTCCCACATGGACACAACCACAACACAAAGGACACTCCTATGACCTCCAAATGGACACGAAATGGACACAAATGGCGATACAACCATGGGGGTCATTCCTATGGGTTCAAAATATTTCTATATATATGTAGGGATAGATTAGAAGAGAGATTATACCTTCCGGGAGAGAGATTCAAAGGAAAATCCTTCCAACACGATACCGACACGTAGAGGTTCTAAAAGGACACAAACGAGCTCCGAATCCTCCCAAACTTGGCTAGCACTCTCTAACCATGGAGTAGAGGAGAAATGAAGAAGATTTGGTGGAAGAAAGGGTTGATTTGGAGATGAAATCAATGGAGGTTCATCTCTAAATTAATTTGGGGAAGAACAAGAGAGAGAAAGTGGTTGAAAACAAATGAATGAAGGAGTGACTCACTCCTTATCCCCCCCATAGGTGGCCGCCCAAAAAGGGTGAGGTGTCCCCTATTTGAATGTCCAAAATGCCCTCCACTAATCTATTTGATTTAAATTAGGAATGGGTTAAATGTTGAGGTCAATTTAGTCTAGTTTAAGTCTCTAATTAAACTAAATCTATCCATAAATAATTAGTCTAACTACTAACTAAAATTAATATCATGTGGACTAAAATTAATATCATGTGGGCCATGCCTAACTAGTGTGTGGGTCCCACTAGAGTCAAACTACCCCCCGGGTCCCCGTTTCAAGTCGGATTGAGTTGAAATTCGAACCCGACTCAAATAACCCCAAAACAATATCATAAACAATAAAATAAATTTCAACCCCAAAATAATATCATAAATAATAAAATAAATTTTAAAACTATTCAAGAATATAAAATGACAAAAATACCCCTATTTTTGAAAACTGGGGGTGACACATCCCTGAAAATGATCGCCTTCGTCAAGACGATGCGGCTTCCTGCACAGGGGGTAGCACCCCTTCCGAGTCCGAAGAGGAAGTTTCTGACATTCCTCGACGATTTCTCGGTATGAGGGAACGACACAGAGAGCACCTCTACTACGATCCCTTCCACGTCTATCCACGTGTGGACAGTCTTCATGGCCGACGATGATCACGAAGTACCTACAGACCGAAAACGTCTAGAAGTACTTGAAGCCATGCTCTTGTCCTTGGTCAAGTCAGTAGACGAAATAAAGGTCGCCTTGCCGACACAACCGGCAAGGACGTCTGGACAAACAAGTTTGGGACCCGCAGTCAACGCGGACTCCAATACGATCGCTCGTTCTTTGGATGACAATCCTCTAGGAGCATCCGCTCCTTCAGCTGCAGATGAAGCCAGGAAGGCAAGGAGGAAAGTCCAGGAGTTTCGAGCAATGTTCAATGCCCAAGATTCCTCCTGGGACATCAAAATACGGTAGCCGTATCCCGTTGCGTGGAGAGATATTCCTTTTCCGCCATGGTATAAACCATTTCATATTGATTTATATGATGAGAAGACCTTTGCTAGTCGGTACATGACTTATTTTGAGGTCACAACCGACCATTTGTCGCATAGCGACGCCATCCTCATACGATTATTTATCGAAGCATTGGAGGGAATCGCGTTCGACTGGTACCGCAACCTTCCGGACAACTGCATCCAGTCTTTTGACGGCCTCAAGCACATGTTTTTAGAAATATTCTACGAAGTGGGATATGATGTGACAATATCATCCCTCATGGACGTCGTTCAGGGGGAGAGGGAGCTGACAAGGAACTATATCGAGCGGTTCTGCCAAACTGCAATGAGATTGTCGCAAGGCAATCCCAAAAACTCTTTGATTGAAATCTGCTAGAAGAAGTTGCTCCCTGCAATCAGCCTCTGGATTGGTAAAGATCAGTTCAGGGATTGGACGACCTTCATCATAAGCGCCACCAATATGGAGGCGAAGTTAAAGAAGGCTCGCCAGCTGGGATTAAACATCCCAGATGGAGAGGTCAAAAAAAAACGTCCTGGTACCACCTCCAATAACAACAACACTGACGGCACCTCCAATAATCGGAACAATAAAGGCAAACAGTCTAAGGTTGCCGGTACGACCAAGAAGCCTGGACAAAAGCAGCCAGAAGATCAGTGGCCCAAGGTGAATTACTCATTCGAAGATAGTCATGTCAAGCCTATCTTCGACATGCTCTTGCAAGGGGACAGGATCCAACTCCCTCCACCAAGGCACGAGCCTCGAGCGGCAGAGATGGACGACCCAAAATACTACCATTTCTACCACTATGTTCATCATGCCACTTATGACTGCTTTCAATTAAAGCGGTACATCCAGAGTCTTATCGACTCCAAAGCTCTGTCGCTAGACTTTGAAGAGGTTACCGAGGCAGCGAACATAGTATCAATTCAGTTCGACGACTTTCCTCCAACAAGTACTCAAAACGGGGTAATACCTATCCCCCGGGCAATGTTGGAGGTTACTAATCTTTCCCTCGTTTAGGACCAGACAACTGGCTTGGTACCTCTCACCACGTCACGTGAAGAGGTCATGTGAGTGCACCCAGACTTAGTGCCTGAAGTTACCAAGTGTCATGACCCGCACCCTAGAGTAAGGGCACGAGACGTGGGTACGTCCAGCCTACGCCGCAGTGTCGGCGGTAGAACGCTGTCCTAGGTCAAACATCTAACAAAATAAAGGTACCTGTACGGTATATACTCTCCGAATGGAGGTGACATAGCAGATACAGTCTCAATCACATCTAAGGTAGAGCGTGATAAAGATAGATAAAACATGAAATCCAAAAGAGATACCGCAGATAGAATTCTATGTGTCTAAGATACACAAATCCAGAAATACATCTCAAAGCTCAAATACAGTAATCCATAAATACAACTCAAGACAACTGAAAATAAGCTATGAGCAAAACCCTAGCTATCTATAAAACCTCTACTGTGTCTCCTCTAGGCTAGCAGGCAACCTCCAGGCTATCTGTAAAATTTATCTACAGGTCCAGTCACGACGGAAGCGAGCATAATACATCTCATGCAGATCATAACAGGTTCGAGAATATAAACATACAAGAGAGTACGATACATGAAACTGAAAGAAAGTACATGATGTAAATAGAGCGAGAACTGTAATAGAAATATCTACTATAAGTAGAGAGCTACCAGTGACTAGTGATTTAGAGTACAAAGTCGACATGTGAACGGCTGGATTTGCACATGACTATACTAAAGAGGCGCACATGGCTATACTACTTTGGAATTGTTCACATGACTATTTATACTCCTCCATACCCCAATCAATGCACAAGGATCCAAACAAGTTATGTTACGTACATAGTTTTCACATGAAACCCATAAATGGGTGCACATGAAGTATACATGAAAGCTCATACATGAGTGCACATGAAGTTCACATGGGGGCCCATAAATGGGTGCACATGAAATTCACATGAAGGCTCATAAATGAGTGCACATGCAATATAGGTTATACATGAGATACATGGAAAACATGACCGATTCATGATAGCACATGAGAGTACACAAGCGAGCACGAACGAGCATGAAGCACATGATAACATGAATAACATGAGAGCGAGGAATACACGATATACATGAAACACATGACACAATGTATCCGATGCTCCCGAGGGGGATAACATCTCAATGTAGGGATCCATATAGTACCAATCCGTGATAATATCGTGGCAGCATCAAATAAGGTAAACTAGAGCAGGAATATAATTCTAAGCAAGTTATGAAATGATCAGAGAATGTACTCGCCTGCTATCTGAATGTCCAAAGGAAATGTACTGTCCGAGGAGAGGTGTCTGGCTCCTATTTAGAACAGCACAAGTCACAACAAGTCCAAAATGGTAAAATAAAGCTCTACTATGCATTCTACATGATTCTAGGTCATTCTAGGTCAAAGTCAACTCTGGTCGACCGTACTAGTCAAATTAGGTTAACTAGGCAGTACTAGGTCTAAACCTAGACTAACAAGTCTCATTAGGCAACGAAGCCTAGACTAACACTCACACAAAATCACAAAGCTACACAAGTTATCAAACACACATTACATATATATTGATATATATTTTTATTACAAGCAAGGTGCATAAAGACAAGGAGTGGGTGATACATGAATATGGATATGGCAATGTGTACATAGCAGTACAATGTGTTCAAGTGTGAAGGTGTTATGTTAGAAGGATAACATTTAGCAAAGGTTCATTGTGTCACATAGAAGAAATAACATGTAAAGCATAGGTTTAGCATGTGTGTGTGGGTGTTAATCATAACAAAAGGGTTTATTTATACATCAAAGGGTTTACTCATAACAGTAAGTAGGTTTTATGTGTATTCATGCTTGGGGTTACTTTCAACATGTAGAAGGGGATTATAACATATGAACATGGTGCTAAGTGCTAATATGGCATCTTACATTCCTATCATGTTGGCATTCATATATAGCATACATTCATACTTGATTACGTTATTTACTTACATATGGATACTTGCATACATGTTTCAATACCTTGTATTACCCACATGCTTTCATTTCATCCATTCATTCATGCATCGCATTCATTAATTCATTCATTCATTCATGCACCTATACATACATATTTGAATATATTATATACTTTCATACATTATATCATTTATGCATACTCTATATTATATTACATTCTCTTAACACATACACACATATATATATACACATGCATATATACACATTTGTACATACAAGGATACGCAAAATGCATAAGTCGTATAGTAATCTTCTACTTAAAATCAATACTGTATAAAGTAAGCATTCATTAAATTCTAGGATTAAATTATGTTATAGATCTTTGTGTTAGCTTTCCGAAACTTTAAACGGATCGCATTTTCGTGTCCGGAAGCTCCAGGAATCGCAAAAATATCGAAACGCGTTCGTCTTTCGTACAGCTGACACTCAAATAATTTTACAGAAAGTTTCAGAATGAATTTGGCTTATTAAAATATATATTTGGAAAGATAACTTCGATACGGTTCTTATATAAAAAAACGGGAGATAAATTAGAGTTTTAAGCTAAAAGTTATGACATTTCTAAGTTGCGATTGCTACTAAAAACGTGGATAAATATTATGACGAATTTAGGTAGTTTCAGACAAAAGAAACACAAGTATATAACATAATATATCAAGAACTCACTCTCTACACTAATATATAAATATATGAGACACAATAGAACACATCTCCAATACAAAAATATGAGATTAAACATGTAATAATTCATTCATACATAACAACAACACATAGTGTGTCCAAATTTGGGGTTTTCCCACATGGACACAACCACAACACAAATGACACTCCTATGACCTCCAAATGGACACGAAATGGACACAAATGGAGATACAACCATGGGGATCATTCCTATGGGTTTAAAATATTTCTATATGCATGTAGGGATGGATTAGAGGAGATATTATACCTTCCGGGAGAGAGATTCAAAGGAAAATCCTTCCGACACGACACCGACACGTAGAGATTCTAAAAGGACACGAACGAGCTCCGAATCCTCCCAAACTTGGCTAACACCCTCTAACCATGGAGTATAGGAGAAATAAAGAAGGTTTGGTGGAAGAAAGGGTTAATTTGGAGATGAAATCAATGGAGGTTCGTCTCTAAATTAATTTGGGGAAGAACAAGAGAGAGAAAGTGGATGAAAACAAATGAATGAAGGAGTGACTCACTCCTTATCCCCCCCCATAGGTGGCTGCCCAAAAAGGGTGAGGTGTCCCCTATTTGAATGTCCAAAATGCCCTCCACTAATCAATTTGATTTAAATTACGAATGGGTTAAAGGTTGAGGTCAATTTAGTCTAGTTTAAGTCTCTAATTAAACTAAACCTATCCATAAATAATTAGTCTAACTACTAACTAAAATTAATATCATGTGGACTAAAATTACTATCATGTGGGCTATGCCTAACTAGTGTGTGGGTCCCACTAGAGTCAAACTACCCCCCGGGTCCCCGTTTCAAGTCGGATTGAGTTAAAATTCGAACCCGACTCAAATAACCCCAAAACAATATCATAAATAATAAAATAAATTTCAACCCCAAAATAATATCATAAATAATAAAATAAATTTTAAAAATATTTAAAAATGTAAAATGACAAAAATACCCCTGTTTCTGAAAACTGGGGGTGACAAATCTATCCACCTTAAAAAAAATTTCGTCCTCGAAATTAAGACAAAGCAATCACAGGAAACACATGCAGAAAACAATCTCATTCAAATACTTTTCAAAAAAAATCAGCAATAAAAAAAAATCTCTTTGAGGCACATCAAACATTTGTAAATAAAAACTGATACATGTCCGCTACGGACACAAAACCATCACAAAATCACACCTATCAAAGGTCAAAATCAACAATCACCAACGCAATAAATATCAAAGTAATTCAAAGAGGTCAAATGCAAAATATCCTAAGGCCAGAAATGACATTAAAATATCCTAATCACATGGTTAGGCTCTAGGTCAAACAGTCTCTAGGGTTTCACTAGCAAAACATCAAAATCACAAGTCATGATTTTAAATAGTTTTAAAATGATTTAAAAATTACCAAAAATTATATCATGATTTAAATGTCCAATCAATAAATGATTAAAATTACAAAATTTCAAAATTACCCTCATTTTAGAAAACTGGTGTTACAAGTCTACCCACCTTAGAAAAATTTCATCCTCGAAATTAAAATGTTCATACTCCTTCTAGGTCAAACCCCCCACAATCAAAGTCTCAGAACTTAAACAATCATACGATTTAAAAAGGATGACATACAGGGTCATGACATACGGTGGTAGTGAAAGTCTCATCTAGGTATACTAGTCATGCTAAACCAAAACGGTCATAGGGTATCAAAACACACAAGCAATCTAGGGTGTTAAACTAGAAAAGATACAGAAATAGCAATCATCAAGACTGTAAGGCAGTCTACCATCCTATATGAAAACTGGTACTTATCAAAATAAAATAAAGTTAACTACCATTTATCTAATAAGGGGTACTATTCAAGAAAATCAAAATCAAAAGTTAAAGAATGAAAGCCAATTGCATGAAAATCGAATCACAATATATTTATATATATAGCGTTAGAGAGGAAAAAGCTAGCATTATGTACAAGTTATGTAGTTCGTGTGTGTATAGGTGTATGTGGACATGTTCATATGGTTAGATAATAGGCGTGTGTGTATGTGAAATATACATGAAAGTGCATAGGAGGATTTGGGTTTCAAACAATAACTATAAAGTTACACTAATCATGGCATATTGTTTAAACAATCTACAATACACAACTCATTTGCTCATAACATGCATGGCTAACCATGTATATATGTATATATAAAGAGGTAGAGATTTAGTTATGTATCTATATACATTATAACATGTATGAATAAACTCTATATATCTATATAGATATATGAACATAACATAGAGAGGAAGGGTTAGGTTACGTGGCAGTGTATACTATGTTAGAGTGTGGGTGTCACTATACAGGGTTATAGCTTTAGTAATGAAAGGTTAGACCCAGTTTTAGTTCAGCATTTACATACAAGAATCTGAAATAAGCTAACATTTAAATCAGTATAATATTAACCAACCCAATGTTTATCACAACCTAACATGTAAGAGTATAAACCTAACATCATATCCCTACATACAACAATGTACATAGCTCCAAAATATTACATTTTTCAAAAAAAAAAATAGCAAATTGAACTAAACATTTGGAATCCAGTATTAAGGATTAATATGCACACAGTCTTAGATTTGACAAATTCAAATACAAAACTCAACCAATTTTTTTGAATTGAAATCCTATGTATAACATACATGTGCAGTGATGTCAACATAACTAATAACATTAAATTTATATTTGAATTACAAATTTTAACTGAAAATGCAGAGAACCAGTCTATGTTACTGTACTGTATCAAAAATATTGGGGTTTTGAAGATTTAAACATCAACAGCATATTAATATGTATTTAGATAGGTTGGAAATCAAAGTGTAGCATGCATACGTGTCAGGCAAAAAGTCTGTGTCCACTATATATATATATATATATTCTCATGTCCCAATATAAAAATCAAATTCTACATCAAGACCAACATTTAGATTCCTACGAAGATTGCAAAGTAGGTGATTGACGTAATCAAGACAGTTTTATTATTATCATTATTTAATACAAGAATAATAGCAAGAAAGTAATAACGATAAAAATCTGTTTTGCTTATCTGTTTAAAGAAGGAACCATTTTGAATCCCAGAACTATAATATCAATTACAAGATAAGGTCTAGCAAAATTATCGGTTCATTGTATTGAAAAGAAACTCATAGCAGTAAGTTACACAAGAGTTTATAAAAACAACTAAACCTACTCCTAAGTTAAATAATGAGAAGCAAAACAAAACAAACAAATAATAATTTTTTTTGAAGGACTGTAACAAAAGTAGAGAAAACATGTTCAAAAATATTTAAGGTACAATCTGATAATCATATGCGTCTATCCAAAATCATGGTACTCTAAATCCTCGTCATACTAGTAAGCAAGGCTACGATAATCACAGAGTCCTCGACTTAGGCACATACCTCTAGAATCATGGTATTTAAAATTTTTGCGATGCCGCTAGCTTGGCTGCGAAAACCTTAAATTTCCACACCCGAGAAATATATCCAAAATTAGACTATATTCCTCACCATGTAGGCTAATGTTACTGTAGAAGACTAGATTCCATAACTTAGATGACCTAGCCCATATGATTTCATCTTGATAAAAATTAAATTAAATCAACAATGGAAACCCAAAAATTAAATTTATCAACGAACATCAAGATTCAAAACTGAACAATAATCCATCAAATCATATAAATACAAACTCGGATGCAACAACTAACATCAAGATTCAAAACTCCACAATCATCATCAAAATCAAGTTCAACAACAAAAAGTAAAGATAAATCAAATCAAGGGAAGAAGAATTTTTCAAATCGAAGTTAAAATAAGATTCTCAAGGATCGTCCCAGGAATCTCTCAAGAAATCCTAACTGTGATTGAGTACCTTCAAAAATATATCCTAATTCTATGTAGGCTGTAGTGGTACTCTAGTTCGAATACCACTACACAAACTCGACCTTCATGGGCCACCACTAAAAACGTGTCACGACCCGCACCCTAGAGTAAGGGCACGAGACGTGGGTACGTCTAGCTTACGTCGCAGTGTCGGCGGTAGAACGCTGTCCTAGGTCAAACATCTAACAAAATAAAGGTACCTATACAATATATACTCTCCGAATGGAGGTGACATAGCAGATACAGTCTCAATCACATCTAAGGTAGAGCGTGATAAAGATAGATAAAACATGAAATCCAAAAGAGATACCGCAGATAGAATTCTAAGTGTCTAAGATACACAAATCCAGAAATACATCTCAAAGCTCAAATACAGTAATCCATAAATACAACTCAAGACAACTGAAAATAAGCTATGAGCAAAACCCTAGCTATCTATACCACCTCTACTGTGTCTCCTCTAGGCTAGCAGGCAACCTCTAGGCTATCTGTAAAATTTATCAACAGGTCCAGTCAGGACGGGTGCGAGCACAATACATCTCACGCAGATCATAACAGGTTAGAGAATAAAAACATGCAAGAGAGTACGATACATGAAACTGAAAGAAAGTACATGATGTAAACAGAGCGAGAACTGTAATAGAAATATCTACTATAAGTAGAGAGCTACCAGTGACTAGTGATTTAGAGTACAAAGTCGACATATGAACGGCTGGATTTGCACATGACTATACTAAAGAGGTGCACATGGCTATACTACTTTGGAATTGTTCACATGACTATTTATACTCTCCCATACCCCAATCAATACACAAGGATCCAAACAAGTTATGTTACGTACATGGTTTTCACATGAAACCCATAAATGGGTGCACATGAAGTATACATGAGAGCTCATACATGAGTGCACATGAAGTTCATTTAGGGGCCCATAAATGGGTGCACATAAAATTCGCATGAAGGCTCATAAATGAGTCAACATGCAATATAGGTTATATATGAGATAAATGGGAAACATAACCGATTCATGATAGCACATGAGAGTACACAAGCGAGCACGAACGAGCATGAACCACATGATAACATGAATAACATGAGAGCGAGGAATACACGATGTACATGAAACACATGACACAATGTATCCGATGCTCCCAAGGGGGATAACATCTCAATGTAGGGATCCATATAGTACCAATCCGTGATAATATCGTGGCAGCATCAAATACTTGTCACGCCCCAGAACCAGATTACTTGAGAGCGGAGGCAGACATAGCCAGCTACGTATATGAAATGGGATCCATCTCGCTATATGGTCACGGCTGTCTAGATACATGAGGGTCTATCTACAAGCCAGCAGTCTCTTAAGGTCATGAACAAGCCTATTGTCTCAATCACAAGCAAGTAAGTAAAAGTCACAAGATGTATGATCATTAAATATACAATAGTAAGGCGTCCCAAATATTACATATTCAGTTGATCATGAAGCTAGTCGTTACAAAATGTCAGGACTAGCAAGAGTTTAGTCATACATGATCAACCCTAGGATCTGTTAATCATATTACAGCCCGTAGACAGACAGTAAGTGAAGTGCAACCGAGCTAACAGGTGCTCGTCGGCTAAACGTCTCAAAAGAATATTTTTACAATAGAGTGGGAGAGCCAAAAATAACCTACTCGTTGCCAGGGTTCCGTCTAGTGGCCACCATCTGGCTGGAAGGTCGGTAGATCCTCTGGAGCTGCTCCAAAATCTGGCCACACAAAACCAGCTGGGTCAGACCCCAGAAAGAGCAAGTGCCACAAAGGAAGCTTCACTTAGGAACTAAAACCAGCAATCAGCACAAGAGTATAAATAAGGTAAAAACTGGAAATAAAGAAAATACCTCAGGATGATATACGACGAGATAACCATGGAACTATTCAGGTAACCAGGTTACAACCCGTAAACCAAACAAGGACCGGGGTTGTAACCCTTTATCTGAACAGAACTTGGATTCTCACCATTTATTGGTAAAATAAACACAGGCATTCCGGTCATGCAGTAACATGGAACAAGATCAGGGCAAGACTAGACAGGTTAGACTCCATCCAATCATTTCACGACCAAGCAAGAATTACGGCTTGATACTTTAACTAACTAGGGTTGTCACAAGCCTAATTACTAACAAGATGCAGTGAGATTATTCCACAGCCACAAGCCCTGCAGACCATCCAGGTTACCCGGGTTGAAAGATTAGGGTTGAATTCAGGTGGGTACATCGTCCCGAAAATGCATGTACCCTTAGGTAGCTTGAAGGGTGTAACACATGACAGTGTGCTGGAAATGTGCCCTACTCGACGGCAGGCTACAGATCCCAAGGCGTGCCCAGGTAACGGGATTGTCTGTAGCTGGAAGATCTCTTTATGACTAATGTATTAATCTAGTTATTTAGCCTTAGTCCATTTCAGTAGTTACTCCTGACCGTGGTACTCAGGAGTCCCCTCATAGACATGATGTATGACAGGACTGTATTATTTGTACAAGCACAATCGCCCACGGTGTCCAGATTAATTATACAGGTCAGGTCAGGTCAGGTAGCCGTTGCAACAGCTTATCAAGAAAATTATGTCAGGTTATCATGTCAAGTTCACTGGTCAAGAGTGCACCACGACGGGCCACTATCAGGTCGTGCTAGTTCCTTGCCACACCATGTCATGTACAATTGTCATTTCAATCTTGCCAATCAAATCGTGATTTATCAAGTTCAGGACTATAGGAGAGCCATGCGGCTAAGGATATAAAATGGACGTAAAATATCTAATAAAATATTAATACACAGGGCTATAGGAGAGCCATGTGGCTAAGTCATATATGGCCAGGAATGATCTCATACGGCTGGAAAAGAATAGCCCATGCGGCTGAATAGGATCAGGCGCATGCGGCTAAAAGGAAAGGCTTATACGATCAAAAGGGGGTATCAGTCATATACGGCTCAGAGATCCACTCAGTCATGCGGCTGAGAAAGGCAAGACATATGCGGTCAGGAGGATAGGGAATTCATGCGGCTGGCGGAGGATGGGTCCATGCGGCTCGCGAGTGTAGTATCATGCGGCTGGGTATAGAAGGGGGCGCATACGGCTTAGTAGAAGCCCATGCGGCTGGGTCAACGTGGCTGCTCATGCGGCTGGGAGTGAAGGGTGCATATGCGGCTGATAATGGACTCAGCCTTATGCGGCCAAGGGTGCTGATGCATATGCGTCTTGGAAGCAAGGCTTTATGCGGCCAGACAGGTTACACGCCTATGCGGCCAGGTCAGTTCAAGGGCTCATGCGGCTAGAAAAGGCAAGGGAGCATATGCGGCTAAGTGGGGAAAAGTCCATGCGGCTAGGAGAACACTTGCCGCATGAATTATACATACGGTCAAGTCAGGGCAATAGTGCATGCGGTTGGAACTGACTTGCCGCATGAATGTTCATGCGGTCAAGTGCTACCATGCGGCTCGGGACTGTGCTTCTTCTCCAAATTTTCGAGAAGAAGTACACCATAAGCCATGGCTTCCAAGCTGCATAATTCTAACCTCCGTAGCCCAAATCCGAACTTCCATAGGTCAAAATGGGGTAGAACGAAATTCTCTACAACATGGAACCATCAAAACTCTGAAAATAAGGTAAATATAGATCTACAAGAATCTAGCCATGGAAAGTAAAAATGCCAAGTTCTAAAGTAAGTTAGAATGCTGTAAGGAAGAGAATAAACCAATAAAATTGGAGTTCCTCCATGAAGCAAGTTGCACTTGCCTAGACCTGTCTCTCCCTCTCTCTGGTAGGTGAAGAAGTAAATGAAGGAAAGAAGAGAGTAATGAAGAGAGAAAAAGAAGAATGGGGTTGATAAATGGTAGTGGTGGTGGTAGGTAGGGGGTTCACCCTTGGTTCATGATGAACCAAAGCAACCCCAAACCGAACCAAGCCATCCCGAACCAAGAATAAACTAAGCCAGGGAGAAAACTAAGCAAGGAAATCATGCAATACAAGAATAAATACGTACACGTATTCTAGAATACGTAATACGAACAACAGGCATTACAACTCTACCCACCTTAAAAGAATTTTATCCTCGAAATTTAATCAAGAGGGTAGAGGAGCAATGACAAGCTATAATAATTACATGCAAGCTATAACTAGGCAGGCAATCACTCATTCAAGCAAGGAATTGAAGGCATGAGACATAAGGAAGACATTATACCTCACGAGTCAAACAAGCCGAGATATCGCGATCGAATATCATCCTCACGCCCCCACGTTGACTCACCCAAAGAGTGATGACCACAAGCAACTCGGACTAACTTGGTAGTCTTAATCTTGAGGATCTTCTCTCTCCGGTCTAATATAGACACGGGCCGCTCCTCATACGAAAGGTTGGTACCGATAACCAATTTCGAATGATCCAGGACGTGGCTCGGGTCTGGGATATACCGTCGTAATTGTGATACATGGAATACGTCATGCACCTCGCTTAGCGACGGAGAAAGAGCGAGACGATAGGACACATCTCCTACTCGCTCCAGAATATCGAACGGTCCTATATACCTAGGACTAAGCTTTCCCCGGACGCCGAAACGAATGACGCCACGGTTAGGCGAAATCCTCAGGAATACATGATCGCCGGCCGAAAACTCGATAGGGCGCCGATAAGAATCGGCCCAATGACGCTGGAGATCTTGGGCAATTCGAAGATGATCTCTGACCCTTCTGACCACTTCAACTGTCTGGGCAATTATTTCTGGACCGAGCATCTGTCTCTCTCCAACATCATCCCAAGCTAACTGGGATCTGCACTTTCTGCCATATAGTGCCTCGAACGGTGCCATCTGGATACTGGCCTGGAAGCTATTATTGTACGAGAATTCCACCAGGTACAAGTGATCTTCCTATAAACCACCGAAGTCAAGTGTACAGGACCGTAACATGTCTTCAAGAGTCTGGATCGTGCGCTCCGACTGGCCATCTGTCTGCGGGTGATAGGCTGAACTAAACTGGAGATGAGTCCCCAAACTCTCTTGTAAGCTACGCCAAAAGTGTGACATAAATCTTGAATCTCGGTCTGAGGTGATATTGACTGGAACAACGTACAACCTGACAATCTGCCTGAGGTACATCTCTGCTAACTGAGCTGTCGACTGACCAACTCTAAATATGAGAAAGTGAGCCACCTTCGTGAGCCTGTCAACTATAACCCAAATAGCATCTCGACCAGCTGGGGACCTAGGTAATCCAGTCACAAAATCCATGGTCACATGCTCCCACTTCCATTCTGGAATCGACACGGGCTGAAGAAGTCCAGCCGGTCTCTGATGTTCGGCCTTAACTTGTTGGCAAACCAAACACCGAAAGACAAACCGAGCTATCTCTCGTTTCATGCCATTCCACCAAAAGTGTTGACGGATATCGCGGTACATCTTCGTACTACCAGGATGGATGGAATACTGAGAACTGTTCGCCTCTGACATAATCTTCTGTCTGATATCTCCACTGGGTACACAAAGACGATTACCATGTCGAAGTGTACCATCCTCATAAATGCATAACTCTGGTCTTCGTCCTGCCTCACACTCTGCTCTGAGCCGCTGAAGCTTAGAATCTGCTGACTGCGCCATCCGGATCCTCTCGACTATAGTAGACTGAACTTGCATACTGGCCATCAATGCCACACTGGAAGGGAGAACAACTTCAATACCCCATCTTCTGAAGATCTGCTAACAGCTCCGGTTGCGCTGTTAGGAAATAAACTCCGGCTCTCCTGCTCAATGCATCTGCTACGACGTTGGCCTTCCCAGGATGATACTGCAAGTTGACATCATAATCCACAAGTAGCTCTAGCCATCTCCTCTGACGCATGTTAAGATCCTTCTGGGTGAAAACATACTTCAGGCTCTTGTGGTCGGTAAAAATCTCCACCCTATCTCCATACAAATAGTGCCTCCATAACTTAAGTGCAAACACCACTACTGCCAGCTCCAAGTCATGGGTTGGGTAATTCCTCTCATGATCACGAAGTTTTCGTGATGCATAAGCTATTACCTTCCCATGTTGCATCAAAACACACCCTAAGCCTCTGCCTGAAGCATCATAATATACTGAGAATCCTCCGGTTCCATCTGGAAGCGTGAGAATGGGAGCCGTCATCAATCCTCGCTTCAACTATTCAAAAGAATTCTGACACTCTGTTGTCCAAGCAAACTGCGCATCCTTGCGGGTCAACTGGGTCAATGGTGCTGAAATTCGAGCAAAATCTGAAACGAACCACCGGTAGTAGCCGGCCAATCCAAGAAAATTGCGAACTTCTGCAACTGTGCTGGGCACTGGCCATGATTTAATAGCCACAATCTTCTGGGATCCACTTCTACTCCTCCTCTGGTGATGATATGACCCAAGTACGAAATACGGTCGAGCCAGAACTTGTATTTACTGAACTCGGCATACAACTGGTGCTCCCTAAGAATCTGAAGAACCACACGGAGATGCTGCTCATGCTCCGCTTCACTCCTGCTATAAACCAGGATGTCATCCAAGAACACAATCATAAACTGATCCAAATAGGGCATGAAGATGCGATTCATGAGATCCATGAATACTGCCGGCTTATTAGTTGCTCCAAAGGGCATAACAAGGAACTCCTAATGCCCATACCTCAATCTAAAAGCTGTCTTCGGGATGTCCTGCTCTCTGTCCCTGATCTGATGATATCCTGAGCGCAAGTCGATCTTCGAGAATACTGATGCCCCTTTGAGTTGATCAAACAAGTCATCTATCCTCGGAATAGGGTATCTGTTCTTGATTGTCACTGAGTTCAAGGTACGATAATCAACACATAACCTGGACGTACCGTCCTTCTTTTTTACAAGAAGCATCGGGGCTCCCCAAGGCGATCTACTAGCACGAATGAATCCCTTGGTTCTAAGCTCTTCAATCATCTTGTACAAGATCTCCAATTCTGACGGCACCATTTTGTAGACTCTCTGACACTGGGGCTGTCCCAGAAATCAACTCTATAGTGAACTCGATCTCCCGCTCCGGCGGCATACCTGGAAGTTCTTCTGGGAAAACATCTGGGAACTCATCGACTATCCGGGGCAACTGCACTGCTGCTACTGCCATCCGCAATACTGGAGGAGAGGGCTCAACTGTGCCTCGGGAAAAAGGAAAACTCTGGCTCGCCTGGAATGCTAAAAATAACCCTGCCAATGTGGCAGTCTATCCTAGCATACTAGTTCCTCAACCAATCCATCCCTAGGACCACATCATAATCGGCCATCAGGAATTCTATCAATCTAGCGGGGAACTCCCTACCGCTAACAACAATCCGACATGAGGAAAACACTCTATCTACTCCCACAAGTCCGTTACCAGTAAGTATATTGAGCCTTACTGATAATGACTCGGGCTCCAATCCTACCCGTGTCGCAAATCGTACAGACATAAAAGAATGTGATGCACCAGAATCAAATAAAGCTGAAGCTGGAAAGGAGTTGACGAGAATAGTACCTGCCACCACCTCTCCTGGTGCCAATCCTTCCTCTGCGGTCATTACCATAGCATGACCATGCCCTCGGGGTGCTGGTCCTCTCTGCTGAAATCCTCGCTGCCTGCTCTGGCTCTGGGCTTGGGCTTGTGTATACTGCTGGGGGTTCTGCTGCTGGAATACTTGGGTCTGAGACGGCAAGGGCCTCGGCAATGGGTACTGCTGCTGCTGTTGCTGGACCGGTGCTGGTCCTTTCACCGAAGAGCTAGAAAGATTGGACGATGATGAACCACCGCTATTCGGGCAGGATCCAACCCTATGGTCTGGTGCTCCACAAGCCAGGCACAATCCTTGCTCCCTGCGACATTCTGCCACCACATGGCCTGGCTTTCCACAATGAGAACTTCCTACAGCGGAAGACTGCTTCTGCTTCTGCTGCTGCTGCTGAGGGTACGTCGGGGTAGAATGCTGGACCGACGTCAATGAGGCCTCCCACCTCGGAGCTCCAATAGTCAAAGCCCTGGCTGTCGGGGTTGGGGCTGAAGACTGATTCATTTGACCGTGGGATCTCTTCCGACCTCCGACCCTATCCACAATCCTCTGGGAGGTATACTCATGCCTCCGGGCTGCTCTCAAGACTGCATCAAAAGTCTGATGCTCAAACTGTTCGACTGCCAACAAGATCTCCAGGTGAAGTCCCTGCTGGAACCGCTGGGCTCTATCATACTCGGTTGCCACCAAGGTAGGAGCAAACCGACTGAGTCTCAAAAACTCGGCCGTATATCCGTCGACCGTCCTGCCCATCTGCTTCAGATTGGTGAACCTCGTCTGTAGATCGTATCGAGCTACAGCGTTAAAATACTTGGTCTGGAATCTCTCTCTGAATACTGCCCAGGCAATGGGTGCCACTAATCCAACGGCCTGCGCCGCCCACCAGCTACGGGCAAGATCCAATAACTGCAGGCGCACTACGGCCACCTTCTCGTTCTCTGGAGTCCTGGCTGCTTCGAGAATCACCTCAGTGTCCTGAAGCTAAGCATCTGCGGCGATAACATCTTCACTACCGTCAAAGAATGGAGGGTTCAAGCGCTTGAAGTTGTTGGCCGCGCTGTTACCCTGATGACCTCCTCAGGTCAAAGCATCCGTCACTGCCTGGTGCAAGGCGTCTCCAAAACGATCTTGAGAAGCTATCAAGGTCCTAACGAGATCTACCAAAGTGCCATCATCAGGCTCGGCAGGCTGAACTGGCTGGACTGGTGGTTCTCCGTCAGAAGGCACGACTCTGGAGGCTACTTTCGAATGCTGGGCTCGATCTCCGGGTTGCTGCTGATCCGCGGGAAGTGGTCCGCCTCGCTGACCGGCAGGTCCAGGAACGATGCCGCTGAAGAAGACGACATGGGGAACAATAAGGAAGGACCAGGACAGATCAACGATACATGCATATGATCAGGACAAGAATCCAGGGATTCAGAAGATACGAGCAAAGATCAAAGACGAATACTGATTGAGACATCTATTCGGTAAATCCTCACATATCTTGATTTACAAGACCTGCATGGGCCACCACTTAAACCATGTCACACTCCAGAACCAGATTACTGGAGAGCGGGGGCAGACATAGCCAGCTACGTATATGAAATGGGATCCATCTTGCTATACGGTCACGGCTGTCTAGATACATGAGGGTCTATCTACAAGCCAGCAGTCTCTTAAGGTCATGAACAAGCCTATTGTCTCAATCACAAGCAAGTATATAAAAGTCACAAGATGTATGATCATTAAATATACAATAGTAAGGCGTCCCAAATATTACATATTCAGTTGATCATAAAGCTGGTCGTTATAAAATGTCAGGACTAGCAAGAGTTTAGTCATACATGATCAACCCTAGGATCTGTTAATCATGTTACAGCCCGTAGGCAGACAGTAAGTAAAGTACAACCGAGCTAACAGGTGCTCGTCGGCTAAACGCCTCAAAAGAATATTTTTATAATAGAGTGGGAGAGCCAAAAATAACCCCTTCGTTGCCAGGGTTCCGTCCAGTGGCCACCATCTGGCTGGAAGGTCGTAGATCCTCTGGAGCTGCTCCAAAATCTGGCCACACAAAATCAGCTGGGTCAGACCCCAGAAAGAGCAAGTGCCACAAAGAAAGCTTCACTTAGGAACTAAAACCAGCAATCAGCACAAGAGTATAAATAAGATAAAAATTGGAAATAAAGAAAATACCTCAGGATGATATACGACGAGATAACCATGGAACTATTCAGATAACCAGGTTACAACCCGTAAACCAAACAAGGACCGGGGTTGTAACCCTTCATCTGAACAGAACTTGGATTCTCACCATTTATTGGTAAAATAAATACAGGCATTCCGGTTATGCAGTAACATGGAACAAGATCAGGGCAAGACTAGACAGGTTAGACTCCATCCAATCATTTTACGGCCAAGCAAGAATTACGGCTTGATACTTTAACTAACTAGGGTTGTCACAAGCCTAATTACTAACAAGATGCAGTGAGATTATTCCACATCCTATGAAAGATTAGGGTTGAATTCAGGTGGGTACATCGTCCAGGAAACACATGTACCCTTAGGTAGCTTGAAGGGTTCAACACATGACAGTGTGCTGGAAATGTGCCCTACTCGACGGCAGGCTACAGATCCCAAGGCGTGCCCAGGTAACGGGATTGCCTGTAGCTGGAAGATCTCTTTATGACTAATGTATTAATCTAGTTATTTAGCCTTAGTCCATTTCAGTAGGTACTCCTGACCGTGGTACTCAGGAGTCCCCTCCTAGACATGATGTAAGACAGGACTGGATTATTTGTACAAGCACAATCGCCCACGGTATCCAGATTAATTATACAGGTCAGGTCATGTCAGGTAGCCGTCGCAACAGCTTATCAAGAAAATCATGTCAAGTTATCATGTCAAGTTCACTGGTCAAGAGTGCGCCACGACGGGCCACTATCAGGTCGTACTAGTTCCTTGCCACACTATGTCATGTACAATTGTCATTTCAATCTTGCCAATCAAATCATGATTTATCAAGTTCAGGACAAGGATATAAAATAGACGTAAAATATCTAATAAAATATCAATACACAGGGCTATAGGAGAGCCATGCGGCTAAGTCATATGCGGCCAGGAATGATCTCATGCGGCTGGAAAAGAACAGCCCAAGCGGCTGAATAGGATCAGGCGCACGCGGCTAAAAGGAAAGGCTTATGCGGTCAAAAGGGGGTATCAGTCATATGCGGCTCAGAGATCCACTCAGTCATGCGGCTGAGAAAGGCAAGGCATATGCGGTCAGGAGGATAGAAAATTCATGCGGCTGGCGGGGGATGGGTCCATGCGGCTCGCGAGTGTAGTATCATGCGGCTGGGTATAGAAGGGGGCGCATACGACTTAGTAGAAGCCCATGCGGCTGGGTCAACGTGGCTACTCATGCGGCTGGGAGTGAAGGGTGCATATGTGGCTGATAATGGACTCATCCTTATGCGGCCAATGGTGCTGATGCATATGCAGCTTGGAAGCAAGGCTTTATGCGGCCAGACAGGTTACACGCCTATGCGGCCAGGTCAGTTCAAGGGCTCATGCGGCTAGGAAAGTCAAGGGCACATATACGGCTAAGTGGGGAAAAGTCCATGCGGCTAGAACACTTGCCGCATGAAATGTACATGCGGTCAAGTCAAGGTAATAGTGCATGCGGTTGGAACTGACTTGCCGCATGAATGTTCATGCGGTCAAGTGCCACCATGCGGCTCGGGACTGTGCTTCTTCTCCATATTTTCGAGAAAAAGTATAAGCCATGGCTTCCAAGCTGCATAAATCTGACCTCCGAAGCCCAAATCCGAACTTCCATAGGTCAAAATAGGGTAGAACGAAATTCTCTACAACATGGAACCATCAAAACTCAGAAATAACAAGATTAAGTAGATGAAAATCTAAAAAATCTGAAAATAAGGTAAATATAGATCTACAAGAATCTAGCCATGGAAAGTAAAAATGGCAAGTTCTAAAGTAAGTTAGAATGCTGTAAGGAATAGAATAAAGCAATAAAATTGGAGTTCCTCCATGAATCAAGTTGCACTTGCCTAGACCTCTCTCTCCCTCTCTTTGGTAGGTGAAGAAGTAAATAGAGAAAAAAAAAGAGTAATAAAGAGAGAGAAAGAAGAATGGGGTTAATAAATGGTAGTGGTGGTGGTAGGTAGGGGGTTCACCCTTGGTTCATGATGAACCAAAGCGATCCCAAATCGAACCAAGCCAACCCGAACCAAGAATAAACTAAGCCAGGGAGGAAACTAAGCAAAAAAATTATACAATACAAGAATAAATACGTACACGTATTCTAGAATACGTAATACGAACAACATGCATTACAATACGATACCTGAAACTAAAAGAAAGTACATGATGTAAACAGAGCGAGAACTGTAATAGAAATATCTACTATTAGTAGAGAGCTACCAGTGACTAGTGATTTAGAGTACAAAGTCGACATGTGAACGGCTGGATTTGCACATGACTATACTAAAGAGGCGCACATGGCTATACTACTTTGGAATTGTTCACATGACTATTTATACTCCCCCATACCCCAATCAATACTCACGGATCCAAACAAGTTACGTTACGTACATGGTTTTTATATGAAACCCATAAATGGGTGCACATGAAGTATACATGAGAGCTCATACATGAGTGCACATGAAGTTCACATAGGGGCCCATAAATGGGTGCACATGAAATTCATATGAAGGCTCATAAATGAGTGCACATACAATATAGGTTATACATGAGATACATGGGAAACATGACCGATTCATGATAGCACATGAGAGTACACAAGCGAGCACGAACGAACATGAAGCACATGATAACATGAATAACATGAGAGCGAGGAATACACGATGTACATGAAACACATGACACAATGTATCCGATGCTCCCGAGGGGGATAACATCTCAATATAGGGATCCATATAGTACCAATCCGTGATAATATCGTGGCAGCATCAAATAAGGTAAACTAGAGCAGGAATATAATTCTAAACAAGTTATGAAATGATCAGAGAATGTACTCGCCTGCTATCTGAATGTCCAAAGGAAATATACTGTCCGAGGAGAGGTGTCTGGCTCCTATTTAGAACAGCACAGTCGCAACAAGTCCAAAATGGTAAAATAAAGCTCTACTATGCATTCTACATGATTTTAGGTCATTCTAGGTCAAAGTCAACTCTTGGTCAACTCTGCTCAACCGTACTAGTCAAATTAGTTTAACTAGGCAGTACTAGGTCTAAACCAAGACTAACAAGTCTCATTAGGCCTAACGAAGCCTAGACTAACACTCACACAAAATCACAAAGCTACACAAGTTATCAAACACACATTACATATATATTTATATATATTTTTATTACAAGCAAGGTGCATAAAGACAAGGAGTGGGTGATACATGAATGTGGATTTGGCAATGTGTACATAGCAGTACAATGTGTTCAAGTGTGAGGGTATTATGTTAGAAGGATAACATTTAGCAAGGGTTCATTGTGTCACATAGAAGAAATAACATGTAAAGCATAGGTTTAGCATGTGTGTGTATGTGTGTTAATCATAACAAAAGGGTTTATTTATACATCAAAGGGTTTACTCATAACAGTAAGTAGGTTTTATGTGTGTTCATGCTTGGGGTTACAGTCAACATGTAGAAGGGGATTTTAACATATGAACATGGTGCTAAGTGCTAATATGGCATCATACATTCCTATAATGCTGGCATTCATATATAGCATACATTCATACTTGATTATGTTACTTACATATGGATACTTGCATACATGTTTCAATACCTTGCATTACCCACATGCTTTCATTTCATACATTCATTCATGCATCGCATTCATTCATTCATTCATTCATGCACCTATACATACATATTTGAATACATTATATACTTTCATACATGATATCATTTATGCATACTCTATATTATATTATATTCTCTTAACACACACACACACACACACACATATATATATATATATATATATATATATATATATATATATATATATATATATATATATATATATATATATATATATATGCACATGCATATATACATATTTGTACATACAAGGATACACAAAATGCATATGTCGTATAGTAATCTTTTACTTAAAATCAATACTATATAAATTAAGCATTCATTAAATTCTAGGATTAAATTATGTTATAGATCTTTGTGTTAGCTTTTCGAAACTTTAAACGGATCGCATTTTCGTGTCCGAAAGCTCCCGGAATCGCAAAAATATCGAAACGCGTTCGTCTTTCGTACAGCTGACACTCAAATAATTTTACAGAAAGTTTCAGAACGAATTTAGCTTATTAAAATATATATTTGCAAAGCTAACTTCGATACGGTTCTTTTATAAAAAACGGAAGATAAATCGGAGTTTTAAGCTAAAAGTTATGACATTTCTAAGTTGCTATTGCTACTAAAAATGTGGATAAATATTATGACGAATTTAGGTAGTTTGAGACAAAAGAAACACAAGTATATAACATAATATATCAAGAACTCACTCTCTACACTAATATATATATATGAGAAACTATAGAACACATCTCCAATACAAAAATATGAGATTAAACATGTAATAATTCATTCATACATAACAACAACACATAGTGTGTCCAAATTTGGGGTTTTCCCATATGGACACAACCACAACACAAAGGACACTCCTATGACCTCCAAATGGACACGAAATGGACACAAATGGAGATACAACCATGGAGATCATTCCTATGGCATCAAAATATTTCTATATGCGTGTTGGGATGGATTAGAGGAGAGATTATACCTTCCGGGAGAGAGATTCAAAAGAAAATACTTCCGACACGACACCGACACGTAGAGATTCTAAAAGGACACGAACGAGCTCCGAATCCTCCCAAACTTGGCTAGCACCCACTAACCATGGAGTATAGGAGAAATAAAGAAAATTTGGTGGAAGAAAGGGTTGATTTGGAGATGAAATCAATGGAGGTTGATCTCTAAATTAATTTGGGGAAGAACAAGAGAGAGAAAGTGGATGAAAACAAATGAATGAAGGAGTGACTCACTCCTTATCCCCCCCATAGGTGGCTGCCCAGAAAGGGTGAGGTGTCCCCTATTTGAATGTCCAAAATGCCCTTCACTAATCTATTTGATTTAAATTAGGAATGGGTTAAAGGTTGAGGCCAATTTAGTCTAGTTTAAGTCTCTAATTAAAGTAAACCTATCCATAAATAATTAGTCTAACTACTAACTAAAATTAATATCATGTGGACTAAAATTACTATCATGTGGGCCATGCCTAACTAGTGTGTGGGTCCCACAAGAGTCAAACTACCCCCCGGGTCCACGTTTCAAGTCGGATTGAGTTGAAATTCGAACCCGACTCAAATAACCCCAAAATAATATCATAAATAATAAAATAAATTTCAACCCCAAAATAATATCATAAATAATAAAATAAATTTCAAAAATATTCAAAATTGTAAAATGATAAAAATATCCCTGTTTATGAAAATTGGGAGTGACACCAAGGCGGTTTCATCTCCAGCCAACAAGAAGAAGGACATGAAGTCCAGATCCTACCATACAATTTCAGCTGAAGATGAGGAGGAGGTAGCTGTTGTTACCCGGTCTGGGGCACAAGTCCAGCCCACTCTGGACAGTTCAGTCGAGGACCCTCAGCTGGTAACTGTAGGAACGAAATCGTAAAGCACAATACTCTAAGGGGGTGAATAGAGTTGGCAGCGGAATATTGCTAATTTAAAAATGTTAGCAACAAGATCACAGAATAATAATCACAACTGAATAATGTAAAGGTAGAGATAAGAAAGCAAACGCAAAGACATCGATGTATACTGGTTTTTCTCTGTTGAGGACTAATCCAGTCGGTAGAACTCTTGCTACCAGTTGAATCCACTATTGGCAAAATCGCAAGTTTTCTTACGAAGTCCTTGCAACTTCTACAATGCGTGCTTTGATACGAAGAACTCGTCCAACTTCAATTGTGAAGAGGTATTCTTCAATCAAGCCTTCTGATTATAATCTCTCAAAAACTTCTAGACCGCACCGCACTGGCAAATCGACTAGAGGATTGTAATTGGCCTGGGATCTAAAATTTAAAGCTCAAGAAAACTCTTTGGAAGACTGAAAGCTTTAGATAGAGAGATGATTGAAAGTGAATGAGTGAGTTAAAATGATCGAAATCCTTCTCTATTTATAGGAGTTCCAAAGACAGAATTCGGGCAAAATTCGGGCAGAATTCTATGAGGAAATCTCGGTCAAATCCGCAGCTGCAGGAGGACCAAGTTCAGAAGAATTCAAAAATTAAAACGGCCACTAACCGAACTCTGGCCGAGTTCTATCAGGGTTAGGTTAGGTTTTAAAAATTAATTTTTGGGGATTTTTGAAAACCTTTTTGAAGCTTTTGTTTAAATGAATGTTTTTCAAAACAAAGGACATTTTTAAAAGTATTTTGAAAATATTTTGGAATAGCCTATTTGCCAGTACGACTCGGTGTACAACGTATTTCTAGACTCAATAAAATAAAAAATACATTGCTCAAAAAAATACAGACTCGAACAGGCAAACATAGCTTCGGTCTTGAACTGTGTAGATAGCTGTTCTTGATCATGTCTAAGAGTCCGATACATCCTGACTACCTTCTTATATCGAGACAGAGTTTGATCAATTATTAAAATCAGTTTGACCATATGACCAATGGGCCAACAATCTTCTCCATTTTCATAATTGACAAACTATGAATGATATAACATTTAAGCTTGAAATAAAATCAAAAAAAATTGTTCATCCTGCATTTTCTCAAAAGAATGTTAGATCTTTATTTTTCTCCCCCATTGTCACTTAGCAATATAATTGCAAAAGAGTAAAACTCCCCCGCAATCAATGCATAAATAACAAACAGTGAAGAAACACAAGAAAATAATCATGATAAATGATATAAATAGTAAAGAAAATTTGAATGACATCACAGGCATGTATTTGTACTCAGGCAGTTTATAATAAACAAAGAATTATATCACAGGCAATTTAAAGCAGAAAAAGATGCTAAGTAAACTAATGTGAACCATAAACTACGAATCCCATAAAGATGAAAAGATGTTCAGAAGACATCAATAAAATAAATCCAGTACAAGTCCTCAAAAGAAATACTGATAATAAAGTCTAGAAAGATTGAAAAACTTGGAATGTCAGAGCATTTTCAAGTATACAGTAGATAATGTCTAAGTCTCAAAAAATTTACTAACATATCACAACTCCTCATCATCATCATCATCGTCAGCATGACCAGCATGTCCAGAAGGACCAGCTGCAGAGGTACCTGCGCCAGAAGGGTAAGGAGGAGCGCCAGTGTAAAACTCACAGACATAGTCACGAGAAGGAGCACGGTCAGAACGGTACCAATCATATGTGTTACCGGGCTGAAAGTAGGCATGAACAGCCTCATCCTCACAGCGGTAACCAGAGAAAGCTGGATCTCTAGGAATGGAACTGGCAGAATGTCCAGTCTGGGCGAAACGGAGATCAGCGAGAGAATTTGTAATCGCCTGATAACGGGTGACGTCGTGGAACTCACGTTCGTGAGCCATGTCCGTCATAGATACGTGCAAATCTGAAAGGTGCTGGTGTATGCCCTCAAATGTCATAGCATACAGCTGAGGAGGTGGAGGAGGTAGACCAGTAGCAGGAGCAGTAGCAGGAGCAGTAGGAGGAGCAGATGCAGTCATACTGCGATGAGATAACTTGAGAAACTTGGGCTCAGGGTCTTAAGTACATGTAGATAAATCAATGTCAAAACGCTGGAAGATGCGTGGGAGAATCATCGCATAAGAGAGATTTCTATCTCTTGCACGACAACGTTCCATCATCTGAATAATAGTCTTAAGGCAGAAAATGGAATCCCCTTAAGAATGCGATACATAGCAGATAATTCAAGAGACATGACATCATCCTTCGAAGTAGACTTCGAAAGGAGAGTGGACTAAATGATACGGTACAATTCATAATTAAACAAGTTCAAGTTGTTTGCCTTAAACTTTCCAGAGCAAACTCTATCAGGTGCACAGAGTTCCGCTTTGAAGCTAGTAAGTGTCGTGCCATCGGAGAAATCAAATTCAGTGATATCAACAAGCGGTTCACCTTCGTTGGAAATACCAAGGATTTCTGCTAAGATAACATCATTGAAATTGATATCTAATCCTCCAACACGAGTGCTTACATCAAAAGTGTTTAATATGATATTGCAGTAAAATAGTCTAATGGCATTAGTTGCTACGGAAAAACAGAGTTTACAAAATATTGTAACCCTAATGCCTAAAAGAAATGGCGGTGATCTGAAAATACAGTCCACTTGATGGGAGCGCCTGTTCATATGGATCTCATGGAAAAATCTCCATACCACAGTAGGGCTTGATCTAGGGTTTGAAAGTAAAACCCGTCGAACGTGCCATCGCTAGATTGGACTGGCGAAAAGAGAGAATCCGTGGGTGGATTCGAAGATGAACCTTCCTCACTAGGGTTGGTTGTCTTCTTCCTCTTGAAGGGGTTAAATCCCTTAGGTGCCATTTGTACAATAAAAGGAAATATGCATGAAATTAAATGGAGGGGAAATAAGGAGTTATACCTCCCGAGATTTGAGTATGTTGTAGAGAACGACGAACTCCGTACGAATCCAAAGTTTGGATTGATTTCACCACTTGGATTGGAAGAGAAAGAGTGGTGAAGAACTAGCGTTAGGGGGTTCTCTCGCGCGGCTGCTGTTGCTATTTGATGAAGTTTGGAAGCAATAAAGAAGAAAGGCTCTTGGGTTCTGGTTATATAACCTGATACCTTCAACCGAACTCGGACCGAATTCGGGCCGAATTCTGGCCGAATTCGCCTGGGTTTGGTTTGAAACACTTTCTTTTTCATTTGCTCATTTCAAATATTTAATTCAAAGATTAGTAATTTCAACTTTCAATTAACATAATTAATGTTATTTTATAGATTAAATATTATTACATAGCGACTGTTTTAGATTAGCTGTAGAAGTACTGTCCCAGCTGGCGGGGATTCACCGGAGAACTCTTAAGTACCGCTTTGCATCAACCGTAGTTGTGGTGACAGATAGACTCTTTATTGGCTTGTCTCTAAGACAGTTTTTGCGTATTAAAATATAATCATAAAACAAAATTAATTAATATTATTGACGTCCAAAATTCCTAATTCTCGACGTAAATAATTGAAACGATCTTCTGCTAGAGGTTTTGTGAAAATGTCAGCTAATTGGTTCTCAGTATCTATGTATACAAGGTCAATATCTCCATTTTGATGATGATCTCTAAGAAAATGATGTCGAATCTTGATATGTTTTGTACGAGAATGACATACAGGATTCTTAGTCAAATTAATAGTGCTCGTGTTATCACAGAAAATAGGAATATGTGTATAAGACAAATCATAGTCTTCCAAGGTTTGTTTCATCCACAAAATTTGAGCACAACAACGTCCTACGACGATATACTCAGCCTCTGTTGTTGATAGGGCTACAAAATTTTGTTTTTTACTAAACCATGAGACTAAAGCCTTGCCTAAGAAATGACATGTGCCACTGGTACTTTTTCTATCAACTTTGCATCCGACAAAATTTGCATCCGAATAACCAGTAAGGTCAAAGGACTTAGTTTTGGGATACCACAAGCCAACAGAAAAAGTGCCCTTAAGGTAACGAAAGATACGCTTAACTGCGCACAAATGTGATTCCTTTGGATTAGCTTGAAAATGTACACACAGGCAAACACTAAACATAATATCTGGACCACTAGCAGTTAAATAAAGTAAACTACCGATCATACCTCGATACTTACGTATGTCGACCGGCTTGCCTTGTTCATCAATATCAAGCTTTGTTGAAGTTGCCATCGGAGTGCCAATAGGTTTGACATTATCCAGATCAAACTTCTTTAGCAAATCTTTTGTGTACTTGGCTTGGTTTATGAACGTCCCATTGTCAGTTTGTTTGATTTACAGTCCGAGAAAGAATTTCAGCTCTCCCATTATGCTCATCTCAAACTCATTCTGCATACACTTAGAAAATTCTTAACACAGAGATTCATCAGTAGATCCAAATATGATATCATCTACATAGACTTGTATTAAAAGAAGCTTACCATTAAAGGACTTAATAAAAAGTGTAGTGTCAACCTTGCCTTTTGAAAAACTGTTGTCAAGTAGAAAAGAGCTTAGACGGTCATACCAAGCACGAGGGGCTTGTTTCAAACCGTATAAAGCTTTCTTTAACTTGAAAACATAATCAGGGTTTTTAAAATCTGTGAAACCTGGAGGTTGTGCTACAAAAACTTCTTCTTTTATAGAACTATTTAAAAATGCACTCTTGACAACCATTTGAAATAATTTGAAATTATGAAAACATGCAAATGCACATAACATGCAAATGGATTCTAATCTCGCAATTAGGGCATAAGTTTCATCGTAGTCGATACCTTCTTCCTGATTGTATCCTTGAGCTACGAGTCGAGCCTTGTTACGAGTCACTAAACCATTATTATTAAGTTTATTTCGGAAAACCCAACGGGTGCCAATGACCGGATGATCAATAGGCTTGGGAACAAGTTCCCAAACTTGATTTCGTTCAAATTGGTTTAATTCCTCTTGCATAGCATCTATCAAAAAATTATCACTACATGTTTCATCAATAGTTTTGGGTTCTAGCTGTGAAATGAATGCAACACTAGAAACAATATCTCTACTGGATGTACGAGTACTTACACCTTTGGTAATGTCACCAATTACTAAATCCTTTGGATGATCAGCCGTAAATTTTAATCTTTTCGGCAGACTCTGAAGGTAGCTGGTTCCTGGATCTTCTCTAGGAGGATCAGCTAGTGCTAAGCTTGGTTAAGAATCAGCTGGTGTTGAGCTTGGTACAGATGGATCTTCGTCATTGTCATCGATAGTCATTTGATTCAATTCATCAAAGGTGACATTGATTGATTCTTCGATGATCATGGTTCGTTTGTTGAAGACTCTGTATCCTTTGCTCTTGGTCGCATAACCTAAAAATATACCTTCATCGGCCTTTTCATCAAACTTTACCAAATTGTCTTTTGTATTAAGAATAAAGTATTTACAACCAAATATTCTAAAATATGAAATTGATAGAATTCTATCAAACCATAACTCAAATGGAGTCTTCTTCGATTTGGGTCGAATTAGAACTCTATTGAGAATAAAACAAGCTGTATTGACAGCTTCAGCCCAGAAATATTTGGGTAGACTAAACTGGTTTAACATTACTCTGGCCATTTCGGATAGAGTTCTGTTCTTACGTTCCACAACCCCATTTTGTTGTAGAGTCCTAGGGCAGGAGAACTCGTGTACAAAATCGTGTGTGTCACAAAATTGCTCAAACTCTGCATTCTCGAATTCGCCTCCATGATCGCTTCTAATACGAGTGATCATATAACCTTTTTCATTCTATACTTTCTTACAAAAGGGGACAAATTCGGATAATACATTATTCTTGCGTGTTAAGAAGTATATCCACGTGTATCTAGAGAAATCATCTACAATTATAAAAGCATAAAGCTTACCTCCGAGGCTAGCAACTCTGCTAGGACCAAATAAGTCCATATGAAGCAATTGTAGAGGTCTAGTAGTACATACTGTGTTTACTGACTTGAATGTGGATCTGGTAGCTTTGTTCTTTTCACATTGACTGCATACCGAATCCTTCTTGAATGTAATGTCCGGTAAGCCGCGTACTAGCTTTTTTGTTGATAATCTTGATATTGTGTCCATATTTGCGTGACCGAGTCTCATATGCCACAGATGACTCTCATCGCTTTTAGCCATTAAGCATCTACCTGAAATGTTAGTTTCTTCCAACAAATAGAAAACATATATGTTATCTTCCCTGATACCTTCAAAGGTAGTACTACCAGTTGAGCTATCAACTATAGTACATTTGTCTTTGCCAAAGTTGATGCCATAACCATGATCAGCTAAATGACTTATGCTGAGTAGATTATGTTTCAACTCGGTAACCAGATAGACATCCTTAATTACAGGATAGGGAGGCTTACCAACATCATCGATACCAATAATATACCCTTTCAAGTTATTACCGAAGGAAACATAACCTTCCTTCTTCTTCTTCGACAGCGTTGCAAATAATATAGCGTCACCGGTCATATGCCGTGAACAACCGCTGTCGAGGATCCATTTGCTTTTAGCATGTGAAGGGTGTTCCACCTACAAAACAATTTACAGATGAAACTTTTGGTACCCATTTCTTGTAGGGTCCTGAAATGTTAGCCTTTGGTATCCAAGCATAAATATTTAAATCAACAAGCTTTCTGATTCTACATGCTGGTAAAATATGACCAATGAGGCCACAATAATGACATTGTGCATGTTGAGTGTTGAAAGCTGAGTGGTGTGCATGGTTGGTAGGTTTAGGTTTTTTAGTATAGAAGAAAGCATACCTATAATCCTGTTTGGGCTTAACCTTTTGGGGTAAAGGTTTGATAGGGTTAGGTCTGACTTGGGAATGTTCTAATTTTTCGGTAAGTGACACGTGTTAGGAAAGGAAGCAGCAGTCTCAGACTGTTTTCCTAACCTAATTTCCAATCTTTTGGAAGTGTCATATAACTTAGTATAATCAGAAGTGAGTGTTTTCATTCTGATTTGTGCACATTGAAGACTTTTTTTCTCTTTAGAAAGTTCTTCTTTGAGTTGGTCAATAACTTTGTCTTTCTCTTCAGATGACTTGGTAGTCTCGTGTAATAAGAGCTTGATAGAAGAAAGCTCACCAGACTCACTAACATTATTTCTAACCTCAGCTAGTAGGTCGGTAAGTATTTCTATTTCTCCTTTGTACTCTTTGAGTACCTTCTTAGAGGTCTGATATTTGCTACGCAGTTTCCTGTAATCACTTATCAGTTCACTGAAGGCATCTCCTAGTTGCTCAAAGGTGAAGTCATCATATGTATCAACTACAGGTTCAGTCCTGATTGGATGCCATAAAGCATACGTTTGAAGCGTCTTCTGATTGTTCGTTTTTGAGTCGCTGGCTTCACTTTCATGCCATATGCTGGTATTGGCATACTTCCGTGATGTTGATCTCTTCAGGTTCCCTTTTTCATACATGTTGCTCTTCTTGCTTGATGATGAGTTTGTAGGACAATCCTTCTTCATGTGTCCCTTCTTCTTACAGCCATAGCAGACAGTATCATCTTGATACCAGTTGTTGCTGTTGTTATTTTTTTGGCTCTCTTCTCATGTCTCATGAATCTTTTGAATTTCCTTGCTAGGAGTGCTTGATCTTCAGCATCAGATTCACTGCTGTCTGAGTCACCTTCAGCAGCTTTTCTGTGCTGAGCCTTGAAAGCGATCGTCTTCTCCTTTGGTGCAGGCTCTTCAAAATCTTGTAGCTCCAGTTCATGAGTGAGTAGCTTACCCATGAGTACTTCGAGGGGCATAGTTGTGAGGTCGTTCCCTTCAATGATTGCAGTAGCCTTTGCAATCCAGTTCTTGGTGAGTGCTCGCAGGAGTTTATGAATCTTTTCAAGGTTACTGTACTCTTTGCCTAGGGAGGACAAAGGATTTACAATATCCAAGAATCTTTCGAACATCTGAGTAACTATTTCGTTGGACTTCATCTTGAACACCTCATACTCTTGAGTAAGTCTGCTGACCTTTGATTCTTTGACTTGCGTCGTGCCTTCATGTGTGACTTCAAGAAGCTTCCACACTTTATTAGCCGTTGTGCAGATAGACACCCTGTTAAATTCAGTTCTATCTAAAGCACAAAATAGAGCGTTAATAGCACGTGTGTCAAGACTGGCCTTTTTCTTTTCTTCCTCTGTATATCTGTTATGGGGTTTTTCAACTAAAACACCATCAACATTTATACGAGGTGGCTTTTGATAGCCATCAATAATAATAGACCATAAATCAAAGTCAAGTGATTTCAAGAAAAAACTCATCCGTGTTTTCCAATAGGTATAATTCGTACCATCAAACAGTGGAGGTCCGTTTATGGCCTGGCCTTCACTTATGAATTTCACAGTTGCCATGTATTGTGCTGTGATCTATCTAACAATTAATTAAATAAATAAATAATTGTAATGTTACCTTGCTTTACCTGTAACACCCGCTCAGATACCAATTGTAGGAACGAAATCGTAAAGCACAATACTCTAGAGGAGGGGTGAATAGAGTTGGCAGCGGAATATTGCTAATTAAAAAATGTTAGCAACAAGATCACAGAATAATAATCACAACTGAATAATGTAAAGGCAGAGATAAGAAAGCAAATGCAAAGACAGCGATGTATACTGGTTTTTCTCTGTTGAGGACTAATCCAGTCGGTAGAACTCTTGCTACCAGTTGAATCCACTATTGGCAAAACCGCAAGTTTTCTTACGAAGTTCTCGCAACTTCTACAATGCGAGCTTTGATACGAAGAACTCGTCCAACTTCAATTGTGAAGAGGTATTCTTCAATCAAGCCTTCTGATTACAATCTCTCAGAAACTTCTAGACCACACCGCACTGGCAAATCGACTAGAGGATTGTAATTGGCTTGGGATCTGAAATTTAAAGCTCAAGAAAACTCTTTGGAAGACTGAAAGCTTTAGATAGAGAGAAGATTGAAAGTAAATGAGTGAGTTAAAATGATCAAAATCCTTCTCTATTTATAGAAGTTCCAAAGACAGAATTCTGGCAGAATTTGGGCAGAATTCGGGCAGAACTCTATGAGGAAATCTCGGTCAAATCCGCAACTGCAGGAGGACCAAGTTCAGAAGAATTCAAAAATCAAAACGGCCACTAACTGAACTCTGGCCGAGTTCTGTCAGGGTTAGGTTAGGTTTCAAAACAAAAGACATTTTTAAAAGTATTTTGAAAACATTTTGGAATAGCCTATTTGCCAGTACGACTCGGTGTACAACGTATTCCTAGACTCAATAAAATAAAAAATACATTGCTCAAAGAAATACAGACTCAAACAGGCAAATATAGCTTCAGTCTTGAACTGTGTAGATAGTTGTTCTTGATCATGTCCAAGAGTCCGATACATCCTAACTAGCTTCATATATCGAGACAGAGTTTGATCAATTATTAAAATCAGTTTGACCATATGACCAATGGGCCAACAGTAACGCTGTCTGCCATTGATGTTCCGGGGCAATCTCAGCCTCCGTCGGCAGACAGGGCCAAGCCGAAAGAAACTCGTTTCGACAGGCCGCTCCGTAAAGATGCACTTCAAGGGTTGGAGAGACCTTACAACTTTGACATATTAGCTCAATTGGCTAATACACCGAAAAAGTTGTCATTATACGAGCTCCTAAGGCTCTCCAAGGATCTTCGTGTCGTATTGAGCGAAGCGCTCCAGAATGCTGACGCCTACTTAGCCCAGGTCAAACCTACAGGGGATGACTCGTCGGCAGATCTCGAGGGCAGCAACTGTGCGGATGCAATGTCCAACATCGTATTCACCCCACAGGACATGTTGATCAAGACCAACATGCATGATCGCCCCTTGTACTACACGGGATACATAGGCGACATCAAGGTGGAACGGATGCACATAGATCCTGGCTCGTCGATGAACATCATCCCGAAAAGCTTGCTTCAAATCCTCGGCATCCCTATGCACTGGCTAGCGGCGACCAATACTCCCATTAGCGGTTTCAACTTGGAAAGGGGCTATCCCTTTGGAAAGGGGCTATCCCTTTGGAAAGATCCGATTGAAATGTCAGATCGGCGACCTGAGGACAGAGGTTACCTGCTATGTCATAGATACAGATATATCCTACAATATCCTCCTGGTGCGTCCGTGGATACATGACTACATGATCGTGCCATCCACACTCCACCAGTGCTTCAAGTATGTCGGTAAGCACGACTTCGTAAAGACTGAATTTGTCGACATCGATCCCTTCAAAGGGGTTGAGTCTTATTACACTTCGGAGGCCTGTCTATACGAAGAATCCAAGAAGCACTGTAAAACCCCTAAATTTCTACTATTAAATTTTTTTTATAAAATTTGTACCGATTTAAAATTTTGTATTGTACGTCACGTAATCGTATTTTACGTCGTGCACGAACTTTTATTTTTGCTCGACGAGTGCGAATATGTGCGAGCGTACATACTTTAGAAAAATATTTTATTTATTATTTTATAGTTTCAAGTAAATATAGACAATAATTATTTCTAGCTATTAATTTCAAGTTTAAGATTTTAATTATGAAAACCTTTTCGTTTTTAGCAGTTATTAATAATAAAAAAAATTTCGTGCAAAAATATTTATTTCATAAATATTTTATTAAGTTTATATTGTAAATAATAATGTATTTTCGAAATTTATTTTTTATAGTATTTTTGGAAAACATATTTTAAATTATTGGGACATTTAAATCTTGATTTAAAATGTTTTGGATTTATTTAAATAGTTAAATATTTGAAATTCATTTATCTCATGGATTTTATACTAGAAATTTAATTTGATTTAAATTAGATATTTAATTTGAAATTAGATTTGGATATAGATTGGATTTGGATTTGATTGTTTTAAGCCTATCCAAATTGGAAATTCCCACATCCTATAAATAGGCAGGTACTCCTCCAATATTTTTATTCCTCCATAATTCATCCTCCATAAATTCCATAACCCAAATAGTGCCTCGTGTCTGTTCGTGTCCGTGTCCGCTTCTCATTCTTATTCCATGATATTTTTACATTTACAATTATTCCCTCGACTAACGACCACAGACCACTACACCGCCACAGCCTTCACCACGACCACCAACGCCAACATCCCGACCAAAACGGCAGCCCCGAACCTCCTTCTCCCTGACCGACCCTCCGACCTAACTCCATTAATAATCCAGCCCGACTCTCCCAACCACCCCGGCCAACGGTCGCACACCGACCCCGACTCAGCCACAGCCACACCACCTGGATCCGCGTCGACCACTGTGGTCGTCTCCGGCCACCACCTCCAGGAATACCCAAAACAAACCCAGCCACCACCAACCCGTCGCCGACTGCCAGCCTCCCATCTCCGTCATTATCATACAACCCACGACCACACACCCGGCCAAAGAACACGGCCACCACCAGCTCAAAATAAACCATAATAAAAATGCTCAAAAACCCATACCTGGCCTCCACCGCCTTAGCCGCCACTGGCCGTTCCCCGTCCCGACGACCGACGCCGCGTCGCTGATGCCGACCGAGTCCCTCCGGCCTCCCACGCGTCCAGCCACGACCAAGCCGCAGAGCCGCCGCGAACTTGGCACCTCCCTGCGCGCGAACCCTCTCCGCCCTGTCGCCGCCCTTCCGCCGCTCACCCCTTTCGATCAAACCCCTCTCTGAGCCGCGCGTCTCCGACCATCGAGCACGGCCGAACCCTCTTCCCCCTCTCTCCGACTTCATCACTCCCTCCGCCGTCGATCAAAAACCACCGTCGGTGAAAATCTTGTCGAGGAAACCCTCTTCCGCGCTCTCTCCTCCGGCCCACCGTCAGCCCCATGCGACGCCGACCAGATCCTCCACCTCCCGAGCTTCTCCGCCTTTTTCCCACTCCCTCTCTCAAGGCTTCCCCTTCCTCGCCCTCTCTCGCGCGTTCGACTCTCCCTCTCCTCCTCCTCTGCTTCATTATTTTTGTTTTGTTTTTTCAATCTTTGCTTCACTTCTCTCTCTCTCGGTCTGGTTTAAATGTTTCGACCACTTTCTCGGAAAGAGAGAGCTCTCCCTCGAGAAGAGAGAGTGCAACACCTGTATTGTTATATTAGCATTAGTAATTTTTTTTTATTTGTTTTTATTATCATTATTATTGTATTTTCCTAATATCAATGTATAATTAAAAGGTATATATATATCATAAATTTTCTTACTGCTATTAATATTATTATTATTATTATCATCATTATTATTTTGCTTTCTTGTCTTTTTGGGTTGTCTGTCTGGATGTTTTGCTTCTCACTATTATTATTAGAATGTCTACTATTATTGTTATTATTATTAATATATTTTATCATGCAGTGTATCTTTTTTAAAAACCTATACATCCTTTCGAATTTGGGTTATCTCAAAAACGTTCTTTTAGTCTTTATATATTTCTCAACTAAATTTTAAGTTAATCCAAATATAGTTTACTACTAACAAAAATCACTTCACGAACCTAGAAGTTTTACATAAAATAATTTATTACTATTTTCAAATAATTACTTTAAACGTTTACTTTAGTTTTTACCTAGAACCATATTCTAAACTAGAGTAATTTAGCGTCAAATGATTTTGATATTTTAAAGTATATATTTTTTCCTTCTTTTAAGAATGTTTTGACTCATATAAAATCTAACTTTCGCGTATTATAAATATTTTCTAAAATTAGTATATTATTATTTTTCAACTTCCTTCGATTACCCTTTGACCGCGACTAAAAGTCCCCTTTATCCTATTCCTTCGTCCAATTCAAGCCTACCTTATGTCCACCCTAACTAAATTGACCCTTCTGGACCCAATGGAACTGTCCGTGCCATCAACAGAGGTTCCCTTGTGTAGTTGTTACACCAAAGTCGCAGATCGTGCCGTCTTGATCATTACAGCACACCGGGCGTCCTACCAGGCAAGACACCTTGCCTTTTGCTGTTTAATTATTTTAGCTCATATTTCATGCATGTTCATTATTTTTTTTATGCAAAATAAACTGTGATACATAGCATAACTGTTAGAATTTACTGTTCAGTTTCCTGCTGTGTATTATTTTTCTTACAAATTAAACCAAGATTTAAGGGACCACCTTGTGTGTTGCATTCATTGGCCTTGACACGTTGTAAACACGAAGTTGTATGTCACATATAGAACATGGAAGTGCGTGATTGGCTGGCCACCAGTACGTACAAGCCGTGCGATAGGAATAACCGCTAATAGAGGTTGTATGCTAGTTTGACTTAGCGATTATAGTGGTTTATGTTATGGATACAACACAGTAGGCATTGGGCGGGGAGGACAATTTCTTAGCGTATGGGCTTCGATGCACTTCCCTTGTGACCCGGACTCTTCGCTGGAGATACGGGGTTGATGACCCATGATTACTGACGGCCACTGACGATTCTACAGAATGTCATGCTCTTCCTGATGGGGCCTCTGGTGCCCAAAGGGGGACTACGCCGATCCTATTTAGCCAGGGCCCATGCGTAGGAAGGATTGTTCTTAACAACATTTTACTTAGAACGGTAGGCTACCCTATCCGTTAGGTACGAGTACTTTTGGTTTGGGTACTTGTATCTGACCGTGGCTTGGAACAATAACTTGTCGCGGATTAGTTCGTCACATCTTGTCCTTATTTGGTTGTAGGTGTGACTTAATACTTCGATGAGAAGGTATTAAACCTTGTTGGGGTCCGAATACCATATTGGATTATTAGCATGGAAAGATACGTTACCGTGAATTAGTTTACCATCTCCTGTCCTTGTTTGGTTGGGAGGATGGTACGCTCGTTCAGTAGGTGCATATTGGAACATGTTATAATTCGATTTACTTATTTATTTGAGCAATATTTATTCAGTTTATTTGGCATGCTATTATGTGTCTTGTTACGTCCCTCTGAGGACCTGGTTGTCTTGCCAGGTGTGTGCTATTGTCTTTCGCAGGTGTTCTAGCTCTAGCCGTGATCTTCGCTATTTCTTCGATGATGATTGCATCTGGATCTTCTTCGCTTCGCTCGCCACTTATTTCATTTTCTATGTACTTTTCCTTATTTTTTTGGTAGTAGATTTGTCTCTGCCCAACATATTGTATCAAGATAAATTTATTCTCATTATATGATCTCTTATTCATTTATTCTGTGTGGATGAGATTTGTTATGGTTCTACTGCAGTTTACAGCTTATGTATTCATATGAGGTTTCCATATATTGGAGTGTACTTCATATGAATACAACTGGCATGTCTACGTTCCTAGTCCTACGTATTTTGGGACTGGGGCGTTACATGTTTTTGTGGTGGCCCATGCAGGTCAAGATAAATTGTTTGGTTACTTTACCGTATCAAGCAAGCCTGCGTATAGGATTAGAAGTCTAGGATCTTATCCACATACTTGACCTCTTTCCTTGATTTTATCCACCGTTTGACTCATCAATTGCATCTTGCTTGCTTCCTTCCATCCCTATTCTTATCTTTCCTTCGTGCTTGCTAGAGATTGACCCTACTAGTTAATTGTCCCAAAACACCCTTAGTTTAATTCTTTTAAGTTGGGTAGACTACCTTATGACCTAACAACCCCTTTGACCTAGTGACCTATATTAGCAAGCTTATTTAGATCCTAGAATCTAGAGGACCTAACCCATCTAGCCAACCAAGGACTTGGACAAGAAGACTATAGGACAATTGTGTAGAGACCAACATAGGATACAACTTAGTGTCTTAAGGACTTTGAACTAATTATACTCTATTTCAATCCTAATCTCACGTGCCTATATTTATACTATCTAGACTAATGATGCTAATGTAGCCTAGTTTTTGCAAGCCCAATTCTTTATCAAGCTTGTTCATGACATAGGTTATTGGAGGCCTCCACTAACAGATTGTCTAATCAGAACCGGTGCATAATGGTCTGATCAACCGAGTGCACTTTGGTTCGTTTTTGTCTATTATTCTACGCGGATGGGGACATAATTAAACTTTGCCCTTACAATCCCATCCACGACTGCCTTGACAATTCTTTTGAAATTATTCGATCGTCTTTGAATCATGTACTCGTATTCGATAACGCCTCCTTCGAACTCTATATTGCTTCCGCCTTCGCCTATTTTAGGAGGACGAAGGCGTTATACTAGAAGTTCCTCTAGCTATCCTATCTCTTGTGACCATTAACACTCGATGTGACTATATCCTTGTCTTAATTACTCGTCCTTTCCCTCGACCCTAAATCTATAATCTTGACTTTCTAATCACTTGAATTTAAGAGTGATTACAATCGCCTCGTAATCATATCTTCAACCTAGACTACGACCATATCAACTTCGAACCCTTCTATCTACCGTTGTGCCTTCTCACCCCCCTGCAAATTCTTAATTTCGAGGACGAAATTTCTTTTAAGTTGAGTAGGATGTAAAACCCCTAAATTTCTACTATTAAATTTTTTTATAAAATGTGTACCGATTTAAAATTTTGTATTGTACGTCACGTAATCGTATTTTACGTCGCGCACGAACTTTTATTTTTGCTCGATGAGAGCGAATATGTGCGAGCGTACATACTTTAGAAAAATATTTTATTTATTATTTTATAGTTTCAAGTAAATATAGACAATAATTATTTCTAGCTATTAATTTCAAGTTTAAGATTTTAATTATGAAAACCTTTTCGTTTTTAGCAGTTATTAATAATAAAAAAAATTTCGTGCAAAAATATTTATTTCATAAATATTTTATTAAGTTTATATTGTAAATAATAATGTATTTTTGAAATTTATTTTTTATAGTATTTTTGGAAAACATATTTTAAATTATTGGGACATTTAAATCTTGATTTAAAATGTTTTAGATTTATTTAAATAGTTAAATATTTGAAATTCATTTATCTCATGGATTTTATACTAGAAATTTAATTTGATTTAAATTAGATATTTAATTTGAAATTATATTTGGATATAGATTGGATTTGGATTTGATTGTTTTAAGCCTATCCAAATTGGGAATTCCCACATCCTATAAATAGGCAGGTACTCCTCCAATATTTTTATTCTTCCACAATTCATCCTCCACAAATTCCATAACCCAAATAGTGCCTCGTGTCCGTGTTCGTGTCCGTGTCCGCTTCTCATTCTTATTCCATGATATTTTTACATTTACAATTATTCCCTCGTGTCGACAACACCGACACAAATCAAACCCTAACCCTACACCTAAACAAATCCCTCGACTAACGACCACAGACCACTACACCGCCCCAGCTTTCACCACGACCACCAACGCCAACATCCCGACCAAAACGGCAGCCCCGAACCTCCTTCTCCCTGACCGACCCTCCGACCTAACTCCATTAATGATCCAGCCCGACTCTCCCAACCACCCCGGCCAACGACCGCACACCGACCCCGACTCAGCCACAGCCACACCACCCGGATCCGCGTCGACCACTGTGGTCGTCTCCGACCACCACCTCCAGGAATACCCAAAACAGACCCAGCAACCACCAACCCGTCGCCGACTGCCAGCCTCCCATCTCCGTCATCATCACACAACCCATGACCACACACCCGGCCAACGAACATCGCCACCACCAGCTCAAAAGAAACTATAATAAAAATGCCCAAAAACCCACACCTGGCCTCCATCGCCTTAGCCGCCACTGGCCGTTCCCCGTCCCGGCGACCGACGCCGCGTTGCTGATGCCGACCGAGTCCCTCCGGCCTCCCACGCGTCCAGCCACGACCAAGCTGCAGAGCCGCCGTGAACTTGGCGCCTCCCCGTGCGCGAACCCTCTCCGCCCAGTCGCCGCCCTTTCGCCGCTCACCCCCTTCGATCAAACCCCTCTCTGAGCCGCGCGTCTCCGACCACCGAGCACGGCCGAACCCTCTTTCCCCTCTCTCCGACTTCATCACTCCCTCCGCCGTCGATCAAAAACTACCGCCGGCGAAAACTTTGTCGAGGAAACCCTCTTCCGCGCTCTCTCCTCCGGCCCACCGTCAGCCCCGTGCGGTGCCGACCAGATCCGCCACCTCCCGAGCTTCTCCGCCTTTTTCCTACTCCCTCTCTCAAGGCTTCCCCTTCATCGCCCTCTCTCGCGCGTTCGACTCTCCCTCTCCTCCTCCTCTGCTTCATTATTTTTGTTTTGTTTTTTTAATCTTTGCTTCACTTCTCTCTCTCTCGGTCTGGTTTAAATGTTTCGACCACTCTCTCGAATAGAGAGAGCTCTCCCTCGAGAAGAGAGAGTGCAACACCTGTATTGTTATATTAGCATTAGTAATTTTTTTTTACTTGTTTTTATTATCATTATTATTGTATTTTCCTAATATCAATGTATAATTAAAAGATATATATATATCATAAATTTTTTTACTGCTATTAATATTATTATTATTATTATTATCATCATTATTATTTTGCTTTCTTGTCTTTTTGGGTTGTCTGTCTGGATGTTTTGCTTTTCACTATTATTATTAGAATGTTTACTATTATTGTTATTATTATTAATATATTTTATCAAGTAGTGTATCTTTTTTAAAAACCTATACATCCTTTCGAATTTGGGTTATCTCAAAAACGTTCTTTTAGTCTTTATATATTTCTCAACTAAATTTTAAGTTAATCCAAATATAGTTTACTACTAACAAAAATCACTTCAAGAACCTAGAAGTTTTACATAAAATAATTTATTACTATTTTCAAATAATTACTTTAAACGTTTACTTTAGTTTTTACCTAGAACCATATTCTAAACTAGAGTAATTTAGCGTCAAATGATTTTGATATTTTAAAGTATATTTTTTTCCTTCTTCTAAGAATGTTTTGACTCATATAAAATCTAACTTTTGCGTATTATAAATATTTTCTAAAATTAGTATATTATTATTTTTCAACTTCCTTCGATTACCCTTTGACCGCGACTAAAAGTCCCCTTTATCCTATTCCTTCGTCCAATTCAATCCTACCTTACATCCACCCTAACTAAATTGACCCTTCTGGACCCAATGGAACTGTCCGTGCCATCAACAGAGGTTCCCTTGTGTAGTTGTTACACCAAAGATGCAGATCGTGCCGTCTTGATCATTGTACCACACCGGGCGTCCTACCAGGCAAGACACCTTGTCATTTGTTGTTTAATTATTTTAGCTCATATTTCATGCATGTTCATTATTTTCGTTATGCAAAATAAACTGTGATACATAGCATAACTGTTAAAATTTACTGTTCAGTTTCCTGTTGTGTATTATTTTTCTTACAAATTAAACCTAGATTTAAGGGACCACCTTGTGTGTTGCATTCATTGGCCTTGACACGTTGTAAACACGAAGTTGTGTGTCGCATGTAGAACACGAAAGTGCGTGATTGGTTGGCCACCAGTACGTACAAGCCGTGCGATAGGAATAACCGCTAATAGAGGTTGCATGCTAGTTTGACTTAGCGGTTATAGTGGTTTGTGTTGTGGATACAACACAGTAGGCATTGGGCGGGGAGGACAATTCCTTAGCGTATGGGCTTCGATGCACTTCCCTTGTGACCCGGACTCTTCGCTGGAGATACGGGGTTGATGACCCATGATTACTGACGGCCACTGACGATTCTGCGGAACGTCATGCTCTTCCTGATGGGGCCTCTGGTGCCCAAAGGGGGACTACGCCGATCCTATTTAGCCAGGGCCCATGCGTAGAAAGGATTGTTCTTGACAATATTTCACTTAGAACGGTAGGCTACCCTATCCGTTAGGTACGAGTACTTTTGGTTTGGGTACTTGTATCTGACCGTGGCTTGGAACAATAACTTGTCGCGGATTAGTTCGTCACATCTTGTCATTGTTTGTTTGTAGGTGTGACTTACTACTTCGATGAGAAGGTATTGAACATTGTTGGGGTCCGGATACCATATTGGATTATTAGCATGGAAAGATACGTTACCGTGAATTAGTTTACCATCTCCTGTCCTTGTTTGGTTGGGGGATGGTACGCTCGTTCAGTAGGTGCGTATTGGAACATGTTATAATTTAATTTACTTATTTATTTGAGCAATATTTATTCAGTTTATATGGCATGCTATTATGTGTCTTGTTACGTCCCTCTGAGGACCTGGCTGTCTTTCCAGGTGTGTGCTATTGTCTTTCGCAGGTGTTCTAGCTCTAGCCGCGATCTTCGCTATTTCTTCGAGGATGATTGCATCTGGATCGTCTTCGCTTCGCTCGTCACTCATTTCATTTTTTATGTACTTTTCCTTATTTTGTTGGTAGTGGATTTGTCTCCGCCCAACATATTGTATCAAGACAAATTTATTCTCATTATATGATCTCTTATTCATTTATTCTGTGTGGATGAGATTAGTTATGGTTCTACTGCATTTTACAGCTTATGTATTCATATGAGGTTTCCATATATTGGAATGTACTTCGTATGAATACAGCTGGCATGTCTACGTTCCTAGTCCTACGTATTTTGGGACTGGGGCGTTACAAGCACATAATTGATAAACTATAGGTCATCACAGGGCCAGAGGAACCTTTGAGAATTCATCTCCAGGCCCGTAAACTGGGCAAAGCCGCACCCCTTATCGTAACATTGCATAAAGAGGTGCCCAGTTCTCCCGTCCCTACTGCGCAGTCAAAACCGATCGTCATCCGACTCCCAAGGTCCAGCCAAGAGCCAAAGTCCGTCATAGGTCTGATGGTGATCTAATTGCCAAAATCCAAGCAAAGGTGACCGGAAGATGCGAGGCCCTCTGGGGAGCCGATGGTGATTCGATTGCCAAGATCCAGTCAAAAGCAATCGGAAGATGCGAAGTCTTCTGCCGAGCCGATGGTTATCCATCTTCGTAAGACGAGCCAGCAATCAAGTGTAGATCCGAGACCCTCAGGCAAGCCAATGTCACAAGCAGAACCCTTGGTGATCAATCTGCCGAAGACAGCATCTCAACCCCCGTTCATGCAGGGGTAGCTGAAGAAAATACAGAACTCGTAAAGTATCTGGTTGCAAAGGTCCCTCTCTTGATGATGTAATCCCTATGGACAAAATTCCTTATTTCATCAATAAGAGGCTGCCGTTGAACTATCCTGAGTGTAATAAAATTAATTTGATGTATATTGTGGGGCACGATCAGGACATTAACCTGCACACACAGGTGACAACCGTCCATACCGTAAACTGGCTTACTCCCATTATAGGTGCCTACTTCCTAGTCCTAGGCAGAAGAGAAGGGATCACACGATCATCTTCGGCCGAAAAGAAGGTCCTCAACCTTTCATGCCACAAGAGTTCGATCTCGAACCCGATATTGGAAGATTACCACTCTATCTGTATAGTCCTCAAGCCAAGTATTTCATACAAAAGTAGGGGTACAACATGGAGGCTACCTCGGGTCTAAATTACGGCAACAGTCGACGATCGCCTCTGCAGCTTTCAACCCCGTCTGGGAAACCTCGAGATTATTACAGTAAGTCCAAATGCGACATCGATTATGTTACACCAGCAACAACGTCCGAGAGCTTCGATGAGGAATGCGAGTGGCATTATCACTCATCTGAATCACCTATATACGATTTCGATGACAGAATTGGAGATATATTTAGGCGAACATTATCTGTCAACATGGCATCCGCTGACATTGAAGAGGAAGACGAAGATCTACTCGAACATCTTGAATTGGAGCCGTAGGTCCAACAACTAGATGCACAATGGGAGAAACGCTTTAAACTACGTGACCCTCCCACTGAAGATGAGGTCATACAAGTTAACCCATACAAGTTAACCTCGATGATGAATCCTCTCCAAAGCCAATCTTCGTCAGTAAAAGCCTGACGGACGGCGAGCGAGAGTCATTGTTGTAACTCGTCAGAGAATACATCAATATTTTCGCCTGGAGCTATAAAGACATGCCAGGGCTAAACCCCGAGATCGTACTTTATAAGCTTAATATTCATCCGGACGTAAAACCAGTCAAACAACAACAACGACGATTCCGTCCAGACATCATGAACTCCATTGAAGCGAAAGCAAATAAGCTTATAGTAAGTGGTTTCATCCACGAGGAGCAACACCCAGACTGGATAGCTAATATAGTACCAGTAGTCAAGAAGAATGGAAAGATCTGAATCTGTATCGACTTTTGCAATCTGAATGCGACATGTCCTAAGGATAAATTCTTCCTTTCCATCACCGATTACTTCTCCAAGTGGACGAAAGCTGTTCCGCTAGCAGAGTTTGCAAGCCATGCCTTCTATCGATTCTGTGACAAGAATCAAATTCAGAATGTAGCTTCAACGGCCTACAACCCATCGGCTAATGGTCTGGCTGAAGCCTTTAGCAAGACCATAATCAAGCTTCTCAAGAAGTTTGTGTCTTCAAACAAGCACGACTGGAATGAAAAGCTGGGCGAATGCTTATGGGCGTACCGCACTATGAGTCGGACGGCTACGGGAAATACACTATTCTTTCTGATGTACGGGAGCGAGGCAGTTTTTCCATTGGAGACTCAGATCCCTTCGTTTCGTGTGTCTCCTACTTACCGGTTGACATCGGACGATAACTACCGCCGATGGCTACAAGAATTAGAAGCTTTAGACGAGAAGCGCTTGCAAGCTCAACAAAGCATCGAGCTGTATCAAGCATGCATCTCTCGGGCCTTCAATAAGAAAGTCAAGCAGAGGATATTCTAAATAGGCGATCTCGTCTTGGCCGTTCGCAGACCGATGGTCATGACTCACAAAACTGTCAGCAAATTCCAGCCCAAATAGGAGGGTCCATTCATCATCGAGAGCGTATTCTCCAATGGTGCATACCGACTCACGAAGCAGAATAGAGACTTGCTCATGATGCCCATAAACGACAAATTCCTGAAGAAATACTATGTCTAAGGATATGCTGGTACTTTCTTAAACCACCAAATCTCCCAGATCATCAAGTTATGTACACCAAGTACCTCTGAACTCATACTCTATTTTTCTCCGAGTTGCATCGCATCTCCCTGAGTGGCGAGTCATGTATGCTGATACCTATGAACTCCCACTCTAATGCTTTATCACACAGGAGTCTGCCCAGCTTATAATTATCTCTGAGAAAACTTCCTGGTCCTGATTATCGTATGTCACATCCATATTACCTCTGATACCGATAATCTTCCGACTTAACACATGTACCCAACCCGGGATAAAAAAACATGGTGTTAAGACCACAAAACCTATCACGTCCATATTACCTTTGTTGGATTTTATCTCAAAATCTATTACTTGCACCATAAGTGCGCAGAAGAGTAAAAGGTCCACCAAAGATTATGTCTGATTATCGTGTGTCACGTCCATATTACCTCTGATACCGATAGTCTCCCGACTTAACACCTATACCCAACCCGGGATAAAAGATATGGTGTTAAGATCACAAAACCTATCACGTCCATATTACCTCTGTTGGATTTTGTTTCAATTTTATTACTTGTACCACCAATATGCAAAAGGATAATAGGTCCACAGAAGTTATCCTAATCTATTACTCACACCCTCGGTGTGCCAAAAGAGTAGTAGGTCCATAAATTATCATTCAAATCTATTTGCTCGTATTTTCATATGCGCAAAAGGGAAAGAGGTCCACAAAAAGTCCTCCAATGGGATATCCTTTATCAAACACAAATGTTGTATTAGGCCCTCTAGTACAAGCATCACAAATACCACAAACAAAGAATGGGGTGAATGTATTCTATTTATTCAAAATCAATTACATTTATAGGACGACATCGGCAGCAAAAAGAAAAGAAATAAAAATCTAGCAATACATAGTTTGGTCAGTTTGGCAGTACTTCGCCTTCTTCAAAAAGCAGTTTTGTGGCCCTCGAAAGAAGTCATGTTTTACTGCTGAGAAGAAACAAGGCTGTTGAATCTTCGAGGCGCCGCATGGAAGAAGGCAAATATAACATGCTTTTCTCTCCTCCGTATTACAGATATCTTAGGCCCATTCCGCCAAAAGACCATACCTTCAAAACAACATCCCTAGTGTTGTTTTTGCCTACTTGGAGAGCCATGAAAATAGAACTTTCACTATGACGTCCCACCACCATCCGACTCTCCGACGTATAAAGGTTCTTCCTACCATCTTAGGAAAACTCTTCCAAAGCATGAAGAGTTCTGAGCTCTCTAATGTGTGCGTCAAGTGTTTCATCTTCACCATGCCCAAAATTGCCGATATCGGTCCTGGAGAAATCTGCTAGCCAAACCCCTACAAAATATGAAAAGAGAAAGGGTAGGGGGTTAACATTCAGAAGATGACAAAGTCTATGCATCAGCCATGCGACCCCATCATACAAAACATATGCAGATAGGGCATGCATCAATCACGCCTAAAGCACAGGGGCAACGCATGACAGGCCGGCGTATAAAATATACGATATGGCCATTCAAAAAAAAATCCATCTTCCTGCCGTCCTTACCCTTGACAGGGGGATGCACGTCAGGATGAATGGAAGAAGAATCCGCAGCACTCGACAAAGAGGCAAGTCCCTTACCTTTAGCCGCAGCATTAGTCGACTTAGAATCTTTTGGAGCCATGGCTAACTGGGACAAAAAGGATGATAGGAACAACGAAGACGAAGGAGAAAAAGTTAAAAATTCTCTCTCAGTGTGGCCCATATTTATAGCTCTTAAAAGTGGAAACAGATGAACGTTGCGTCAGTTATCGTGACATTAAAGATAATGATGACACTCGGAGATTTTTCATCCTTAATAACCGTCATCGCCGCTTCAATTCTCGTATCCATTAAAAGATAATGATGACGTTTAAGGATTTTATCCTTAGTAACTGTCAGCTTTATCTCAAAAAAAGAGCCCAAATCCAAAACCAAATCAAGGCATTAAATGTAGCAGTGACAGCTGGCACACAAGATCTTTTTGCGGCACAAGATCTACCTGCGGCTCAAAAATATCCCTGCGGCTCAAAATGTCCCTGCGGCACAACGTCTCTCTTGACTCGAAGGTTTTTCTGCGGCTTGACATATGTCCATGATTCTTATTCAAAGTATTCCAAATTTGCAATTTGAAAACTTTGAAGGGGTCTTGTAGAAGCATGGAAAATATGGGATTCATGCGGATCACAACTGACCGCATGAGTACTTTGGAACAAATTGGTCCATATAAAGAAGAGCCGTATGATAGACTCAGCATGCCCCCTGCGGCCCATCTTCACCAAACAAATTTTGAGCCGCAGAAAGAATAGTTACTTATGCGGCCAAGCTGATCAACCCTTCTGATAAAGCTGACAAACTCTGTCAAAATTGGCAAAACTAACAGCTCTGACAGCTTTAACAGCTCTGACAACTATGACAATCTGACAAAAAAAGATAAGACGTGATCAGACAAAGTATCATGTCACCAGACTGGACATGGACGTGCGGCCAAAAGGATTGTGACCCGGGTCGCATGAACCTTATACGACTCAATCGATATGATTTATACGGCCAAGGGAAACTACAATCTGAGCCGCATGAGCTTTATGCATCTCAGAATATAGAACCTATGCGGCTCAAAATGACTCAAGCAGACTGATCCAATCTTACGACTCATATGAATCACTATTCGTATCACCTTATTCGAATCACCTTATTAGAATAATGATTAGAATCACATTCGACTCATATTGTACTAGAATCACATTCGACTCATCTTGTATTAGACTCACATTGGAATTAAACTCGACTTATATTGTACTGTCTGGACTTATATCATGTTACTCTAGTTCAGCTAGATTTTATTTTACAATCTTCATTGTCATGCTTCTCCTCTTGTTTAGCTACCTTACTTTCCTTGCACTTTATATGTCTTCTTTACCATCACCTGAATATATACTGCTATGTTCATCAATACAACTGTCTATAACTGCTTTATAGTTCTCTATCATTTACTTAGATTTTCTAGATGAGATGTGCTCGTTCCTGTCCTGACTGGACCTGTTAAAATTTTACAGATAATTGCCCTGAGGATACTTACCCTATTCATTATGGACCTGACGAGGGATAGCTATCTTTGATCCCGACACTCAGGAGTGATCGAAAGACTAGCTAGTAGACTATTTTAGTTTTTATGTTTTAGAACTTGAATTGTAATAACTTGAGATACGAGTTGTATTTGAGTTTGTTTGAGATATTATTATTTAGTAGTTTATAATTGTCATTGTTTACTCTTTAGTTATAAACTTCTGTGTTATCTTATCGTGCTTAGACTGTGATTGAGATTTTATTATATCTATACTTGTCCTCCATTCAGAGTTGAGATTTGACAAGTATATTATATAATTGCGTGAGTTGTTGATTAGATAGTAACCTAGGATAGCGTTCTACTGCCGACACTATGGCGTAGGCTGGGCGCTGTTACGTACTCGTACCCTCACAGTAGGTACGGGTCGTGATACGTTTTTAGTGGTGGCCCATGCAGGTCGAGAGTCGCATTAGTGCGATGTCGTGGTAGTGCATCGATTAGTTGTACTGCTGCGTACCTGCACTAGGAACTAAGGAATAGACTTTAGTTGAGAGAGTACTCAATCACAGTTAGGACTACTTGAGAAGATTCCTGGGATGACCCTTGAAAATCTCATTATAAACCATCTCGAAATTCGATTCCGACAGTTTCGGTCTACTTCCTTATTCATCGTTGAATTTGATTCTTGGTATTCATTATTGACTTAATTTTTTACCAAGATAACATTATGGGATAGGTTGCCTCAGTCATGGAATCTAGAGTCTTCTACAGCAGCCATATTAGCTGATTTGGCGATGAGATAGAGTCTGATTTTGGATGTATTTCTCGGGTGTAGGAATTTAAATTTTTCGCAGCCAAGCTAGCGGCAATATAAAAATTTTAAATACCATAATTCTAGAGGTATATACAATAGTTACGAACTCTATGGATTATCGCAGCCATACTTACTAGTGTGACGGGGATTCTGGTAACATGGTTCTGGATAGACGGGTATGATTATCATATTGCAGAATAGATACCATATAGATGGTGCCCTAGTATAATTGAGTAGAATATCAGGATGGATATTACTTGAGTATCATAGATTAGATAGAGGGAGCTAGGCCACCTGTAGCGCAGCACCATGCCTCGCACCATCAAAGGAATACACCCCAGAGTGACAGGGCTTTTCTGTTGACAGTCGAGTAGACCGATGCTACGGATGACGGGTTAGTAGGTCTGTCTTTCCTGTTCTTCTTTCCATCCTGTTGTGTGGTTCCATTAGTACCTGTCAGAATATTTTGTGATGTGCTAGATAGTATAGTGACCCTGATCAAGACTGCAATATCACGACCAGTAGGACCACAATTTGCATGTTTTAGGTATCGTTTTCTTGACCTTGATTGTTGGGGGTTTAACCTAGAAGAAGTACGACCATCTTAATTTCGAGGATGAAATTTTCTAAGGGGAGAGATTTGTCACTACCACTTTTCTAGGACAATGGTATTTCTGTCATTTCATAAATTGAGTCATTTTTCTTTTAATATGATGGTTGTAATTATTAGTAGTCTAATTAATTATTAGTCATAGTAGACTTCATTTAATTTGACTTGACCAACTAGTTGGTAAACTAGACTCTATTCATGGTTAGGTTGAACACAAGTCTTGATTAAAGCCAAACCACTTAGCCTACTTAAGGACCCACTTAATACTAAGTGTAATGAGAGGATTAGGGCTAGTCTAGAGCCTATTTAACCCCCTTTTAACCTAAAATCACAGCCACCAATAAACTAGGATTTCCATTCCTTCCTCCATTCCAAACTTGCCCAAATTACTTTCTCTTTCCTCCATTGTTTGGACAAAAGCTTGGGGGTGTTTGCCATTGATTATAAAAGAACAAAACAATTATATCGGAGGACTGGACTTTTACTTCACAATACAAACTCGCTCGAACAAAGAAAGCCTAGGAATGAAAACCTAGGTACCGCAATCTAAGTACAATTGTTTATTTTTGATTCTGGGGGTGACGATAGAGGCTCGGAAAAGCGACGGCAGCTCTGCCTTACTTCTTGGACGATCGGACGTAGCCTTGGCTCTGACGAAGAAATGCTCTCCTTTTTCTCTCTGTATGTGCTTCTCTGCGTATCTCTCTCTGTATGTGTCTGTCTCTCTCCTTGTCTATCTATGTCTATTTCTCTATCCATTTGCAAGGGAATAGCACCTTGCTATTTATATGAGTGGGAGTGATCATTAGGGTTTGCAAAGATTTCCCATTTGGAAAAGTCGGCAGCTTCAGAGTTATCAATATGGACCGTTTATCTTGAATATAATAAATTTGAGCAATTAATGTGATTACATCAAATCTCTGTGGACAATAAATATTGATTGCCATAAATATTCGTAATTTGTGATAGCCTGCCACGTGTCCAATTTGCTTGATTTGATTTGATCTGGGCAACTATGACGATCGCAACAAATCTGATTTTGTTAGGATTTATTAGCACCTATGATTCCAGGGAAGATAAGACTGCCACGTGTCTTAATTATCGCGAAGAGCGCCACGTGTCTCAACTGGACTGTCCTGGCAGAGCCGAATATGGGTGGTCCTCTCAACCGCATGAGAATGGGCAGCCGCATGGGGATGGGCAGCCGCACGGGGATAGGAAGCCGCCTGGGGATGGGCAGCCGCATGGGGATAGACAGCCGCATAGGGATGGGCAGTCGCATGGTGATAGGCAGTCGCATGGAGATGGACAGCCGCATGAAGGATGCAGCCGCATGCAGTGGCCTCAGGACTTATGGGATTTTGCCAGTTGTAAGAAGATTTTTTCCTCTTTTCTAGGAGCACGCCATCATGTCAGTCATTATTACGTCTTTATGTCAGAGCTGTCATTTGAAAATACAGCCGAATATAGAGAAGAACTGTTGAAGGCTACGTGGCTTCTTTCTGGGCCGCATGGAACTATCCGAGCAGCATGGATCCTTGAGCCGCATGGATTCTTAAGCCGCATGGACTTCTGAGCCGCATGGGGATCCTGAGCCACATGGGGATCCTTCTGTTGTAGCCGCATAGACCCTTCTTTATTCTTTTCTATGCTTCTACAAAACCCCTTCAAAGTTTTTAATTTACAAAATTGAAATACTTTGAATAAGAAGAATGGCCATGTAAAAACTCTTTGGGCCGTATAGGATATTCTGGCCTCATAGATGTCTCAGCCGCATGGCCATCTGAGCCGCATGGGCTCCTTGCCACGTCTTCATGCCACGTGTACAAATCTTTGCATTGATTGCCTTTGATTTGCTGTCAGATTTAAAGCTGCTTTTTTGGGGCAGGCTCCCAAGAGTTTAGCCTTAAGTGGTAAATCGCCTCCATACCCGAAGAGTCGGTTACACTGCACACGGATCGAGGCATCAGTCTATGGGCTCCTCATCCTGCCTATAAATAGAAGCGTATTTGGACGGGTTTCTCTCCTGTCTTTAAATCTTCTTGACTTTGATTTCTGTCTTGTCTTCCTCCTCCGATCATCAGACGACAATGGATCCCAAGTCTTCCAAGGTGGCGGCGAAGACGGCGGCGAAGGGCAAAGAAGCGACTTCGTCTTTGGCTGTCGCGCCCCCTGTTCACCCTGATATCTATCCTGCCATTAAGGGCAAGGACTATGTAGAAGATCGAATACTTCGAACCCTAAAACAATGGCTCTGTTACATATCTTTATGCACAAGCCTTCTTCCCCTCAACATCCAATGTGTTCTTTGTCTTTATGAAGCCGCATATGTGGTATGGGCAGCATGAACTTCTCATATCCGAGCCGTGTGGGGTATACCCTATGTTTGAGCCGCATGAGAACGTCTGAGCCGCATAAGCGCCTTTTTAGAACAGAACCGCAAGAAGTCGTGTCCATCTTCTGACTTTGTTTGATTCTTAAAGCCTCCATGTCAAAGGCTGAAACCGTTGTGAAGGAGGAGCGGCTACCTCCTTTCATAAAACAAGAGTCATCACTTGTTAAGGAGGAGGTGATACCAAAAGAAGAGCTGACGCCTGTAGGGGAGGGAAACACTCTCAATATCGAAGTTGCTGAAAAGGAAGAGCCTCAGTCTGAGGGTGGTAGTGTTGGAAATTCTGACTCTCCTGCTCTGGACGAGGATCTTTTTCAATTAGATCCCTCATATGCAAGGTGGTTGAGGGAATGGTATATGCGCCCCCGTAAATACCATTCGTGGGCTCCCGCAAATGTCTGTCTTTTCGTCTTTTGATATTTCTGTTTGTCTTTATCCGTAGTTTGTGTCTCATTTTTCTTTCCTTCTTGTCTAAATGAAATGATGAAGAACTACTTTGACTTGCTTGTGGTTGTGTGAATGTAACCGCTTTTTAAATGAATAGAATATATTTGCCTCAAACTTTGCTTGTAATAGTTACCCTAATAGGAGATTTTATGTGGACCTATTATCCCTAGCGTACCCCGGTTTTGGGTACGAACAATAAGTTGGAATAAAACCGACATGCTTACTCAGAAGAAGTGAGGTCGGGGCAAGTATGGGGGTTTTATGTCGTTGAGTCTTCCTGCTCAGAGGTAATGAGGACGTGGCAGGAGCGGACTCAGAGGAGGATAGTTGTGGTCAACAGAGGACATTTGTGGACCTATTATCCTTGGCGTACTCCGATTTTGGGTACGAATAATAAGTCAAAAGGGAACCAGCATACTTACTCAGAGGTACTGAGGACATGGCAAGCATAAGGGTTTCTTCAATGGAGCCTTCCTACTCAGAGGTAATAAGGACATGGTAGGAGTAGGCTCCATGAAGGGGTACATAGAACGACTCATAGGTAATGAGGACATGGAAGTTCTATGTAGAGGGGTGATTTATTTTTGGCGGAAGTGAAACGACTCAGAGGTAACATCGACGTAGTCGTTTTGGGAATTTTGTGGATCTGTTACCCTTTTTGTGCACTGAGAGTACAGGTAGTGGATCATGAGGGAGGAGCTCTTTCAGAAGAATAAGTTCAGAGGTATGGTCATACATGACTTACTAACTAAAAGAGTGATCAGAATATAAGTTCAGAGGCACCTGCGGGTACATAACTCAATAATTTGGGATATTTGAAGGAAAAGCGTAAGTTCAGGGGTACCAGAGGGTACATAGCACAACAATCTGGGATATTTGAGGGAAGAATGTGAGTTCAGCGGTACTGGAAGGTACATAACTCAATAATCTGGGATTTTGTGAATGTGTCCAGCGGTACCGGCAGGTACATAACTCAATAATCTAGGATTTTGTGAATACGAGTTCAGCGGTACCGACGGGTACATAACTCAATAATCTAGGATTTGGGGAATGTGAGTTCAGCGGTACCGGAGGGTACATAACTCAATAATATGGGGTTTGGAGAATGTGAGTTCATCGGTACCGGAGGGTACATAACTCAATAATATGGGATTTGGAGAATGTGAGTTCAGCGGTACCGGAGGGTACATAACTCAACACTCAAGGATTTGAAGAATGTGAGTTCAGCGGTACCGGAGGGTACATAACTCAACACTCTGGGATTTAGAGAATGTTGTTTAGACATAATATTTCTTCAGGAACTTGCCGTTGACAGGCAACATGAGCAAGTCTCCGTTTTGTTTTGCGAGGCGGTAAGCACCATTGGAGAATACAGCCTCAATGATAAATAGACCTTCCCACTTTGGCTGGAATTTTCTGGCGGTCTTGTGAGTCATAACCATCGGCCTCCGAACTGCCAGAATGAGATCGCCCACTTAGAATATTCTGATTTTAACCTTCTTGTTGAAGGCTTCGAAGATATGTGCTTGATATAGCTCGATTCGCTGTTGAGCCAGTAGGTACTTTTCGTCTAAGGCCTCCAGCTCTTGTAGGCGGCGACGGTAGTTATCGTCTGTCGTCAATTGGTAAGTGAGAGCGACGCGGAGCGAAGGTATTTGAGTCTATAATGGGAGAACTGCCTCACTCCCGTACACCATGGAGAATGGTGTGTTTCCAGTGGTCGTTCGGACTGTAGTACGGTACATCCATAAGCATTCACCAAGTTTCTCGTTCCAGTCACGTTTGTTGGATGATACAAACTTTTTGAGCAACTTGATAATGGTTTTATTGAATGCTTCTACCAACCCATTTGCTGCCGGATTGTATGGCGTCGAAGCAACATTCTGAATTCGGTGTTTGTCGCAGAATCGAAAGAAGGTATGGCTTGTAAACTGCGAAGCATTATCGTGGATGATCCTTCGGGGCAGTCCAAAGCGATAGATGACGTGATGCTTGAGGAAGCTGATCACGTTTGAAGTCTTCACTTCTGCAAGTGGAACAGCTTCCGCCCATTTGGAGAAGTAATCTGTGATGGCGAGTATGAAGCGATGTCCTCGGGACGAAGGTAGAGTGATTGGACCGATGATGTCCATTCCCTATACTTCGAATGGCCAGGACGCCACTGTCGGATGTAGAAATTCGGATGGCTGGTGGATGAAATTCGCGTGGACTTGGCAGACTTTGCACTTTCTTGTATAGTCTATCGCATCTGCTACCATCGTGGGCCAGTAGTAGCCCATTCGGCGAAGACGGTCTTGCAATTTTGGGCCAGGCTGATGGGCCCCGCAGACACCGTCATGAGCTTCGCGTACGGCTTCTTTGGCTTCTATCTTTGACAGACTCCGAAGTAATAATCCATCGTAGGATCGGCGATACAGCATTTTCGTCTTTGTATCATAGAAGAATCTGAGAGAACGTCTTCTGATAGAGGTGGCTTCCATTGGGTTCTCAGGAAGGATGTCGTAGACTATAAAGTCTATGAATAGTTATCTCCAGTCTGGTACTTCGTCGATCGTCTGAACGGAATAACTCACTACGAATTGAACGTTGTTCTTAGGACAGACCAATTCATGGCCTATCACGTCCACCAAATAATGAATATGGTTCGGCACTGCTAGGGAAGCGGCAAGGCCTGGTAGGGCATCGGCTTCGATATTTTAAAGTCTGGGGACATGTTCGATGAAGAATCCTTCAAATAACGAGATGATGTTGATCGTTATTTGGAGATAGGGTATCATGTCTTCATGGCGGACTTCGTATGAACCCCAGATCTGATTGACGATTAACTGTGAATCGTCGTATGCTTCAAGATATTCTACCTCCAGCTCTCTTGCAAGTTGGAGGCCAATAACCAAAGCGTTGTACTCGGCCACATTGTTTGAACAACGTTCGGTGAGGGAGTAAGCACGATTGATCACCAGTCCGGAAGGAGAAATCAGTACCACCCCGACTCTGACGATGATGTTGTCCTTGGGTCCGGTCCTTGAAGCACCGTCGAAGAATATTCGCCATATATCATCGTGAGAGGCCGCATGCGACTCGACGATCTCATCTGGGATTTCTTCGTACATTATGGCCGACTCCGAGCCTGGGTGGGATGCTAAAAAGTCTGCCAGAGCTTGACCTTTAACAGCCTTTTGTAGGACGAAGATCATATGGTAGGGGGACAGTAATATTGCCCATGTAGCGAGGCGAGAGCTGAGTGCCCCTGGTTTAGTCATGAGAACCCTGAGGGGGTTGACTCGTGATATCACATGTATGGTTTGTCCCGTGACATAGTGGCGCATCTTTTGAATGGCGAACACCAGGGCGAGGCATTCCTTCTCTACGGCGATATATCGATGCTCTGGCCCGATCATCATTTGGCTGAGGTAATATATAGCTTGCTCATGGCCTGCATCATTGTTTTGTGCTAGCAGAGAGCCGAGGGAATGCTCCATTGCTCGTACATAGAGCAGGAATAGTTTTCCAGCAATCGAGGCCACCAGGACTGGAGGGTTCGGCAAATATTCTTTGATGTTGTCGAAGGCACGCTGGCATTCTTCATCCTATACGAATGAGGCACCTTTCTTCATGAGGTGGGTGAATGGCTAACACCGTCCGGAGAGGTTGGAGATAAACCTCCTGATGTAGGCTAGCCTCCCTTGAAGGCTTCGAAGTTCACGGAGATTTCTTGGGGGACCCATCTCCATGATCGTCTTCGTCTTCTCAGGGTCTACGTGGATTCCCTGGGAGGTAATGATGAAACCCAAGAACTTTTCGCTGGATATGCCCAAGAAGGATTTCCTAGGGTTCATTTTCAAATTGTGCGCTCGTATCAGGTCGAACATTGTCCTTAGATCATGTAGATGATCTTCCTTAGAGCGGCTTTTGACGGCGATGTCGTCAATATAGCATTCCACTATTTTACGCAAGTGGTCTCTGAAGATGATGCTCATAGCTCTCTGATAGGTAGCACCAACGTTCTTTAAACTGAAAGGCATGACTGTGTAGCAGAACGTGTCTATAGGTGTTCGGAATGATGTATGCTTTTCATCGTCGAAAGACATCTTGATTTGGTTGTATCCCGAGAAGCCATCCATAAACGATATACGTTCGAAGCTGCAGGTGTTGTCAATCATGATGTCTGTGATAGGGAGGGGGAACTCATCTTTGGGATACGCCTCATTTAGATTGCGGGAGTCGATGCAGATTCTAATCTTCCCATTCTTCTTGAGGACCGGTACTATGTTGGCGACCCAGTCCGGATGTTGTTCCCCTCGAATAAAGCCGCTGGCTATTAGTTTGTTGACTTCGGCTTCGATCGCATCCATGATGCCTGGGCGAAAGCTCCGTTACTGTTGTTTGACTGACATTGCATCTGGCCGAATATTGAGCTTGTGAAGAGCAACATCGGGGTTTAGCCCTGGCATGTCTTCATAGCTCCAAACGAACACATCAATATATTCTTTGACAAGTTCCAGTAGTGATTCTCGCTCTTCGTCTGTCAGGCTTTTACTAACGAAGATTGGTTTTGGAAAAGAGTCGATGTCGAGATCTATTTGCATGACCTCATCTTCAGTATGAGGCTCTCTTTCTTCAAACCGCTTCTTCCATTGCATATCCAGCTGTTGGGCCCACGGCTCTAATTCGAGGAGTTCAGGAAAGTCTTCACCTTCTTTGTAAGCATTGGCGAATGCCATATTGACAGACAGGACTTGCCTGAATACATCCCCAATGCTGATATCCGAATCAAAAGTTGGTGATCCGGTTGAGTGTGAATGCCAGTCGTATTCCTCATCTGAGCTTTCAGGGGTCGTTGCAGGCATAACATACCCCATTCCCCATCGGGTCTTGTTGTAGTAGTCCTGTAGTTTGCCAACCGGGACCGACGACTTTAAAGGAGATCGTCGACCAGTACCGTAGTTCAAACCTGGTGTAGTCTCCAGATCATACCCCTGTTTTTGCATGAGTTATTTGAATTGGGGGCTATATAGATAGAGAGGCAGTCTTCCGGCGTCCAATTCGAGATCGACTTCTTCTATGGTTAAGGGTTGTGGAATATTCTTTCGGCCAAAGATGATTGGATGGTCCCCTCCCTCGATTATGCGGTAAGCGTATTCCACGGGAGTAAGTTGATTTATGGTGTAAACATTTGTTATCTGTGTGTGTAGGTGAGTGCCTATACCGTGTTCCATAGCATACATTGTACATAGCTTATTAAGCTCGATGTAGTTCAAAGATAGCCCTTTATTGATGAAGTAAGGTAGCTTTTTTAACGAGATTACATCATTTGAGGATGGAACATCAGTGTGAGAAGCCACATACTTGGCCAGTTCTGGTTCTTCTTCGGCCACCTCCTGTATAAATGAAGACTGAGAGGATGACCTGGGCAACTTGATCATCAGGGGTTCTGCTGGTAGAGCAAAATGTGGAGTCATTGGCGAACTAGCGACCCCTAGTTTGGTACTTGATACTGGGCGGAGAGTGGTTGGCTCGCTAGAAGCCCCCGACTTTGCATCAGGGTGACGATTCTTCTTGAGAAGACGTATCGTCATTGGCTTGTCGGAGGGATTGAGCTTCTCCGTTTGTGGCTGACCGACTCTCGGCAGTCTAATTATCAGTAGCTCCGTTGTGGGCCTTGGCTCTTGGCCGGACCTTGGCAGCCGAATTATCATTTGTCCTTCTTGTGCCGAGAGGCTGATTGCATCCTAACGCAGAGCGGCCGTAAGGGGTGCGGTCTTGCCAGGTTTACGAGCTTGGAGGTGGCTCGTCAGAGGTTCTTCAGATCCTGTGGCTGTCTCGGTTCGAACTTGCACATCTTCTTCGCCAAGGTGCCTCTTCGACTTCTCGTATAAGTAGAAGTCCGAGTAGTAGGATTCGACCCCTTTAAAGGGATCGATGTCGGCAAATTCTATCATCACGAAGCCCTGCTTGTCGACATACTAGAAGCACTGGTGCAGTGTGGAAGGCACGATCATATAATCGTGTATCCAAGGATGCTTCAAGAGGATATTGTAGGAAGTGTCCGCATCTATGACGTAACAGGTCACTTCTGACTGAAGATCACTGATTTGGCACTTCAAGCGAATCTTTCCAATCGGGTAGCTCCTGCCCGAATTGAAACCGCTGATGGCGGTGCTTGTTGGCGTCAGGCGATACATAAGAATATGAAGATAGTGTAATAGACCCTTCGGGATGATGCTTATGGAAGAACTAAGATCAATGTGCATCCGATCCACCTTTATGTCGCCGATGTATCCAGTGTAATATAACGGACGATCGTGCAGGTTGGTTTTGATGAGCATATCCTGTGGAGTGAAGACAATGTTGGGTATCGCTCCTGTGCAAGCGTTATCATAGAGATTTGTAGGCAGGCTCTCGCCCGTGAGGTTGACCTGAGCTAGATATGTGTCGGCATTCTGGAGTGCATCGCTTACTGCTATGCGAACATCTTTGGAAAGTCTCAGGAGCTTGTATAATAACAATTTGGCCGGAGTGTTGGCCAACTGTGCCAAGATGTCAAAGTTGTAGGGCCTTTCCAGTCCATAAGGTACCTCTTTTTGGAGGGATTTGTCAAAGCGAGTCTCCTTTGGCCTAGACTTGTCGGTCGTCGGAGGTTGAGAAGGTCCCGGAGCATCAACAGTAGCCGACTGATGTTCTTCAGCCGAGTTATCTGGTGTAGGTTAGGATTGAGCACCAGACCGAGTGACGACCGCTATGGCTTCTTCGATATCTGTCGAAGTTGTGCGGCAAGATCTGACCTTTCTACTCTCCTTCTTACCAATGGGGAGTGGTGCGGACTGAGTCGCTTAAGGTACCAAGTCTAGATGGACCCACATGACCTTCCCTCATGATGTGGTGAGGGGCACTAGACCAGCAGTCTGATCTCGAGGAGGTAGAAGATTAGCAATCTCTATTGTCGCCCGAGGGATGGATATCACGCCATCTTGAGTCTCCGTCGGAGGAAGTTGTCGAATTGTACTGACACCATATTGGCTGTCACGGTCACCTCTTCGAAATCAATAGCCAGAGCCTTCGAATCGATGAGATATTGGATGTATCGCTTTAGTGGGTAGCAGTCGTGTGTAGCTGGTGGACGTAGTGATGGTAATGACAATACTTTGGGATCTCCATTTCTGCTGGCCGAGGTTTTCATCTTGGTGGCGGGAGCTGAATTCTATCTCCTTGTATGAGCATGTCCAAGATGGGTTTGACATGGCCGTCATCGAAGTAGTAGATCATTTGCGGCCATTGCTTGTCTGCTGGTTTTAATTCAGGTTTCTGGGCTGTATCGGCCACCATAGCCTGCTTGTCCTTATTGTCCCGATTGTTGAAGGAGTTACCACCATTGTTGTTGTTGGTATTAGGGTACTTGTCCTTGTCCTCTCCCTCCGAGATGTGCAATCCCAGTTGGCGAGCCTTTTTTAACCTGTCTTCGGCTCTAGTGGTACTGATGATAAACGTCTTCCAGTCCTTAAACTGACTTTCGCCCATCCAGAGCTGATTGTTGGGAGCAGTCTCTTTTGGCAAATTTCAATTAAGGAGGAATCCGGATTACCAGACGGCAACTTCAGTACGGTTTGGCAAAACTGCTAAATATAGTTCCTTGTCAGCTTCTTCTTCCCTTGAACGACATCCATGAGGGTGGACATTGTGACGTCCTGTCCTACTTCATAGAATCTCTCCAAGAACATGCGCTTGAAGCTGGCGAAGGAGTGGATCCAGTTGTCTGGCAGATTACGGTACCAGTCGAAGGCGACCCCTTCCAATGCCCCGATGAATAATCGTGTAAGGATGGAATCGTCATGGGACAGATGGTCGTTGGTGAACTCGAAGTAAGTGATGTACCGACTTGCAAAAATCTTGCCATTATAGGGATTGATGTTGAACGGCTTATAACTTGGTGGGAAAGGGACATCCCTCCATGCAGTGGGGTATGGTTGTCGTATTCTGAGGTCTTAGCAGTTTTCTCGGGCATGGACCATGGCCCGGAGCTCCTGGACCTCTCTTCTTGCCTCCCTGGCCTCGTCTACAGCGGTAGGAGCCGATATTTTATGAGGATTATTGCCCAGGTTTGGTGACGCTGAGGTCGAGTCTGCATTGACCGTGGAACCCAAGTTTGTTTGGCCAGGCGTCCCTCCTTGCAGAGTGGGAAGAGCCGCTTTGATCTCGTCAACAGATTTGACCAAGGTGCGTAGTATGGCCTCCAGAGTGTCGATGCATTGGCGATCATTGGGACCATCTTGTTCGTCATTTGTCATAAACGCCATCCTCACATGAGTAGAAATGGAAGGGACGGTGGACGACGTGCCCTCCGAATCATACCCCTGTACCGAGAAGTCATCGGGGTATGTGGGAATGTTTTCTTCTGGTTCGGACTCAGAAAAAATAGTACCCCCAGCTTCTGGGCTTGCTTCATCTTGAGAGTTGTGGACGTCCTCGGGGACGTCGGCACTTGCTATATCTGATGGGAGAGTTGTTTCCCCGGGCTCGTCTCCTTGGAATATCGGATTGTCGTGGATATTCGGAGGAGTGCTACCCCCAGTTCCAGCGACCCCCAGTGATGTGGATGATGAATCTCCTACTGTAGCAGATTTCATCTTTGAACGGGTACCTTGGAAAACTCCGGTGGTGGACAACCGTTTAGACGACAGTTTCTTAGTCACAGTGGTTGAATTCTTCGGGCTTGAAACGTTTATCTTCTTCCCTCTCCCATCGGCTAGGATTTTCTGAGTAGAGTTGTAGGAGACGACGGTAGGCGCCTCATCCCCTAAGCTCCGCTGTTGTAATCTTTGGAAGAGGGACTGCCGGTCTTTTCGTATCGTCGCGTTGTTGTAACAGCAGTTGACAATGACTTGGGTGCAGTGATGTCCGTGGGAGGACTCTTTGCACACCGAGGCCTCTTCTCTTTTCTTGCGCTTGCGGAGGATAACCTCACGCAAGTCAGATGGATCTGGAACGACCCTGTTTGCTCCCTGGGTTTTAGGAGACTTTTGGGAACGACTTTGTCCGTTTGTCGCCGGGGGCTGGTCTCAATTGGTTTTATACAACTTTCCATCAGAGGCCAGCATAACAGTATGTGGAGAGCTCGGATGGTCAAAGGTCGGGACAGTGGACTGAGCTTGCCAAGCTCGTGCTACCCTAGACTTCTTCACTCTAGTACGTGAGGGCACATAGTAGGAAGAGGCTAAGTGGTGCTGCAGAGAGTCAGACATATTTTTTCGGGAGCATGAGAGATCAGGACTATAGGAGAGGCGATCCACTACGTCAAAAACAACAATTTTTGACCATTTATGTTCGCAATTATCGACGGTCCAGAAATGTAGCTATATTTTTTTTAGATTAAAACAGTCGATTTTTATTAAAAACTATCAAAATATTACAAAAGATGATTGGATGGCTCTTTTCCTTAAAACTTTTCCCGCTGGACTTTGGAGCCTAAAGTACCAAAACCTTTCCCTAAAGCTGCCAAAAACTTTTCCTCTCTTCTCAAAACTCTTTTCTCGTTCTATTGTGACAAAGAAGCCAACCCTAAATCTTTCCTAGAGCTATGATGGAGAAGCCCTAGGTAAGTCGACCCTAAAGCTTTTCATCTACTTTTTCTAATTTTTTTCATCATCTAAGTTCTAATTATTTCCCCTTTTCCCTAAAAAAATCATCCACATAAATCATCCCTTGTTTGTGGTTCATCAAAGAAAAAAAGGGTTTTGCACTTTGATAAACGAGGTAAGTTGTTGTTGTTGTTGTTGTTCTTCTTCTTCTTCTTCTTCTTCTTCTTCTTCTTCTTCTTCTTCTTCTTCATCATCATCATCATCATCATCAAAGAAAAAATGGGTTTTGCCCCACATAATTAACCCACCGAAATATTTAAGTCTATTTTTTAATCTGAACCTAAGTTTTGTTCATCAAACACTGAATCTAGGTTTCGAATAGGAAAGGGGGTTTTGCTTGGAGGAGGCAAGGCTAGAGAACAAATTAGAACGCAGGTATTTTTAATTATTGTTATTTAATTTTAGAATTTTTTTGCTTTATTCATTTTTCGAAACATAATTTTGTTATAGCTCAGAGATTTGGTAAACTTGATTTAATTTTTTTTTTTCAACTGTTACTCGTAGTGAAAAGAAAGGCCCAGTTTTTCGTTTCTTCATTGATTTAAGTGATGCAGTTATATCATATGCTTTTAGGGTAAATTTACTATCAACAAATGATTATAAATAGTCGTAAGATATATGGCTAATTTTATTCAGAGTTAGACACTGCTTGAGAATGAAGAATACCATTTGCTGGCTTGGAGAGGCTGCCACTGCCTGTCTCCAATTGGACGGGCCCCAGGAACTGGCAGGCCTTTCATTTATTCTGGCCAAAACATCCCTTGATCTGAGACAATCCGAACTAGAGGCCGGTGATCTCTTTGTTGAGATGGGCTTTGTCGGAGTCACTGGAACCGAAGGACGCTGAATCCCAAAGTCCTTAGGGAAGTCCATCATGGAACCTTAATCTCTACAAAATTTGATAAGATTTAGTCACCCTTTATCAGTAATCTTAACTAGATATATTCCCAAAAAAAAAGTATAGTGGTGAATTCATAGAAAGGTGCAACATATGTCAATATAGCTTGTAGAGACTCGAATTCTTGGATATAGCAATACTAAACAAAAATATAAAACAACAAAAATCAAACAAATTGTCAACAAGCCTGAATCCCAAATCTATAGGGTTAGCTAAAGAATCCGAACATGGAAATCGCCAAATGAAGAGTGTTCTCAGATTAAGGGGATGCCTGATGACTCAACTCGGATCGAGTGTTCCGAGTTGATCGGGAATTTTGAATAGTCGGTTCAACTCGATCTGGTTCCTACTGCTCAAGGCAGTTGGCAATCGACAAGGGACACCATTAGAGTCGTCTTTGATCTATGTAGCTGATACCTTTTGCACATGTCTCTCTCTTGAAACAAAAGGACCCATAGGCTTGTAATTCATTCATAATTTTAAAAATGTGAATATTACGATCATCTTCCTTTAATCGACAAATAGTACCCATCTGGCATCAACTGCCCTCCTCCACGGCCACATAAAATAGTTGGAAGGAAGTAAATTTTCTCTTCAATCTAGTCAGGATGCCATTTGATCATGTTTAACCCCTATAGTTCAATTGACCAACCTTTGTGGCAGAGTGCCTAATATGTGAAGCCTATTTGTTTACCTTTTGTGTGCTACACTGAGTTATATAATAAATATATCATACATACATAATGTCCTTCTACTTGCATATGTGTCTGGATCTCAGACTTAGTGGGTTGGAGATCAGTATGAGTGGTATCATACGATTATGTGACAGCTGTTATTTCTGCTAGAAAATTGCTCATTCCTTCGCAATTTTGCTAATTATGGATTGTGTTCTCAAAAGTTCTCATTGTAGATATCCTAATATATCTCCTACTTCACTTGTAACTCATCTGCTTGAAGACCTTACTGGAATCTACTTCCTTGTATGTGCCCATAATTTGGTATTTGTGAAAATATGTTTGGTGATTTACAATAAATTCCTTGCACTTTGGTCTTTGTCACTTAATTATAATGAACTTTAGTTTTGTTCAAATTGCCCTCCTTGAACTTTCTAGTCATTATGACTTTGCTACAACACCCCACCACACACACATATGTGCGCGCACATACACAACTCACATGACCAATATGGGCTCTCTTATGAACTTTTTTACAGTATCAGTATCTCATCCTTCCTTTGAGTATCGGTTGTATCGTTAGTATCGACTATTTAGTATTGTATCGGAAAGCAAACAATTATTAAAATTTTAGAAAAATACTTTATACATTTAGGCATAATTTTAAGGATGCCTTATGGCTAGTTATAGCATAAGTTTACTTCAGGAATTGTGTTTTAATGGAAAGAAAAGAGTGAAATATTTGAAATTAGTTTGTTGGCTCTAGGTTCTGTAATCTTAAATGAATTTGTTTCGAACTAGGGAATACAAGTACTGTGTATTCGATATATCAATGACGGTTCTTACTATTATAGTATTTTTCACTTTATATAGGTCTGTATTGGTGTTATAAATGCATCTGTGTGTTACAAATACACAGTAGAGGTATAACAAATCTATTTCATTGACAGAGGCATGGTAGATCTGTTGCCTAATACTGCCATTTTTTGGAGCTCTAGATTGTATAATTTTTCAAATTATGAAGCGTTGATTGGATACTATTTTCATTTTTCAGAGCTGATGGGCTTTATTTATGCTAAAATCTGAAACAATAATATAAGTAAATAGACATTAGACATTATAGCTCAGAGATCTGATAATAAGGTGTTTAATCTTCTTAGGCGGAACAATCTGGAATTAAGATGTATAAAAAAACTTTGGTTTGTATGTATATTTTTGTGTTCACATATAAAAAATCTTTGGGCTTGTACTAGTATTTTCTCCGTTTAGGTTGTCTTGCATATATGTACCGGTATTTTCTCTGCTTAGATTGTGTTGCATTTATCTACATCTATGGTAATGAGATGACTGAATTACAGATTTTGGCACTTGATAAGCATTTCTTGATCCTTGTCATACTGCTGAATCCACCTAGACCGAAAAGAAAGAGGGTAACATACCACTAACATCCTCATCCATTTTTGTTAGTTTGTTTCTTAATTCATATTTAATTGTTATTTGGTTTACTGATGATATGTTATATTTTATTAGATGTCTTCTATAAGCAAGGAATGGATGGATGCGCCTCCATTGTCAGATGTTTACCTAGAAGGTGTTGCATCATTCATTCAGTTCATAAAGGACAAATTAGGTAAAAATGGTTGGTATTGTTGTCCATGTGACAAATGTTGCAATTATAATTAATGCAAAAAAAACTAAGTGAAATAGCAGAGCATTTGGTTTGTAATGGAGTGGACAAGTCATATCGAACTTGGGTCGAACATGGAGAACTACCTCGCAGAACGGTTGCCAATGCTCAGGCTCCTAGTTCGTCAAGTATTGATTATACTGAAAATGCCTTCCCAAGAATGAAAGACCTATTCAATGATACATTTGGACGTGTTGATCCTATTGACCTTGATCAACAAAATGCTACTCATGTTCAAGATGATCCCCTGGTGGATATTGAATACAAAAAGAAGCTGAAAGATGCAATGCAGCCCCTATATCCCTGTTGTGTTGACCAACATACAAAAATTTCGGCTATAGTAGAGTTGTTGAGCATGAAAGCTAGATATCAATGCTCTGAGACTTTTTTCACAGAATTGTTGCAATTTTTAAAAAAAGTTTTGCCAGATGGGAACACTATACCAGAAAACTTTCAAAAAGCTAAGGATGTGGTCAAGTCTTTTTGCATGAAGTATCAAGTTATCCATGCTTGCCCTAATAATTATATACTTTATTGGAAAGAAAATGCAGATAAGGATAATTGTCCCAAGTGTGGTGAAAGTAGATGGAAACTGAAAGAAAATTCAAAACCAGGAGGTAAGAAGTTGCTAAAGAAGAAGCTAAGATACTTTCCAATTACTGAAAGGTTACAACGCTTGCATCGTGTACCATGGATAGCTGAGAAAATGACATGGCATGATCATGTAGAATATAGTAGTACACATATGCGACATACAGTAGATTCTCCTTGTTGGAAGAAGATAGATAGGATATGGTCCGAGTTTGCTGCTGAGAAACGAAACGTTCGACTAGGTCTTGCAACTGATGGTTTTAATCCTTTTGGGATGCATAATTCGTACAGTTGCTGGCCTGTTATGATTGTTCCATATAATTTTCCTCCATCTTTATGCATGGCAAAGGATTTTACCATGTTAACCATGTTGATTCCTGGTCCAACTGGTCCAGGACATAACATTGATGTCTATTTGCAACCATTGGTTGAGGAGCTGAAAGAATTATGGTTTGTAGGAAGCACTAAATATGATTCTCACATGAAGACGAGCTTTACCTTGAAAGCAATGCTGATGTGGTGTATACATGATTTTCCAGCTTATGCGCATCTTTCAGGTTGTAGGACTTCAGGACAATTTGGTTTTCCTGTATGTGGTGAAAAAATAGATGCGAAGTAGCTAAAGCATGGAAAAAAAAATTCTTACATGGGTCATAGAAGATTCATAACAGATGCGGAGCATTCTTTTAGAAAGCAAAAGTCCAAATTTAATGGATATGAAGAAGATAGGAGGCCTCTAATACGTTTGACTAGTGCAGAATTATTTAGTAAAATGGAAGCTATACAAATAGAATTTGGAAAGTTACCAGGTAATAAGAGGAAGCGGCCCACTGATACAAATGTTCCATGGTCAAAGAAATCTATTCTATTTGATTTGCCATATTGGAAGGTAAAACAATTGGGTTGTTAATTCGGTTTATCTTTGTTTTTATGCTATGTTTAAGTATTGTTATTAATTAACATATTCATTGTCACAGGAATTGCACCTTCGGCATAATTTGGATGTAATGCATGTAGAAAAAAATGTGGCTGAAAACTTGTTTGTGACAATAATGGATACTAAGGGTAAGTCTAAGGACGGAGTTGATACTCGTAAAGATCTAGAGGAATGGAAGATACGAAAGAAATTATGGATAGTGGAAGAAGATGGAAAAAAATTATCCCGAAGGCTCCTTTTACATTATCTCGGTCTGAGAGAGAAATAATTTGCAAAACCTTGAACAAGTTAAAAGTTCCTATTGGGTACAGCAGAAATTGAAAAAATAAGGTGGATTTGCAAGATTTTCAATTCAAAGGCTTGAAGTCACATGATTATCACATTCTCATGCAAGGGTTACTACCAATATTTCTAATGCACGCTTACAAAAAAGAAAAACCTTTGTGTGCTGCAATTTGACAACTATCAATTTTTTTCAAAGTCCTATGCTCCAAGGTTGTTGATCGGTCAGAGCTTTCTAACATACACCAACGACTTGTGGAGGCATTATGCGTGTTTGAAATGTATTTTCCACCATCTTTTTTTGTTTCAATGACACATGTTGTGATTCACTTGGCAGAGGAGGCTCTAGCCTGCGGACTTGTTAGATATAGGTGGATGTATCCTTTTGAAAGGTAAAATCCAAAAATCTAGTAGTTTATTTTTTATTCACTTGAGTTATTTTATAAATCTGATTTGTGCTACATGTGTAGGAAGATGAAAACATACAAACGATATGGTCGGAACAAAACTTTTATACAGGGCTCTATTGCTGAGCAATATATATTAGAAGAAGCAATAAAATATTGCATGGAGTACATTCCTAATGGTAAACATAAAAGTTATAAATGAGAAGCGAGAAGATCCATCGATGATATTGATGAAGAAGGTCCATATCCCTTCAATTCACTTGGCAAGGCTTATCGTTTGACTAGTTTACAGTACGAACAAGTGCGTAAATGGGTTTTGTCGCATTCTCCTGAAAATGATAAATGGGAGGAGTAAGTAACACTTCAACGCAATTATGTGTATGAATTATGATATATTTATTACATAAATTTATAATTTAAAGACTTACTGCATATGTATTCACAGGAAATATCAAACGTACGTAAAGGATAATCGACCTAGTGGAAAACATCAAAGAATAAGGCACCAAACAAAGAAGATCATGGACTATATTCCTTGGTTAAGAGAACAACTTGAGAAGGAGGAAATGACTCATTTTAAGAGGCTTGCAAATGGTCCAAATTTTGAGGCCGTAATGTATAATGCGTATGCGGTAAATGGATATGTTTTTTATACAGCTGATTCAGAATTGAACTTGACCACACAAAATAGTGGGGTTTCCATGAAAGCTGAAACAAGTTGCAGATCCAAATCTAGTTCTTCCAATTTTAAGGATGACGAAGTGACTTATTATGGCATTGTCAAACAAATACTTGAACTGGATTACTATGACTTCAACCAAACAGTATTCTATTGTGATTGGGTGCATGTAGAAGACAAAGTAAATGGATGTGTGGTGGATCCAGAAACAAATTTGGTTTTTGTCAATTTTGGGAGGTTTATGACAAATACAAATGAAGCAGATGAGCCGTTCATTCATGCTTCTCAAGCATCTCAAGTCTTCTATTGCAAAGATGAAACAAGGGATAATTGGCATATTGTTTTAGAATCTCCTAAAAGATTAAGCCACGAAGTCGACGCTTACGAAGATCCATTTGATTTTACTGAAGTAGCTGGAGAAGCTTCAATATTAGCATCTGCACATGCTGATAATTTAGAATATGATGAAGATTATTGATCAAACACATACATGCTCAGTTTTCTTTGCTTCTGTTCTTTACATCCCATCAAACCAAGAAAAAAGTTCTTACCAACTATCAATAAATCTATTTTGTGGATGTTTTAATTTCTTTAATCATGTGCATATGCTGCCCAAATGTTTTAATTTCTTTAATCATGTGCCTGTGCTGCCCAATTTCTTTAATTTTTTTAATAATGTGCCTGTGCCTGTGCAGCTATATCCGAACTTTCGAAATTATTGAATGAATTAGTTCAATATTTTGTTATGGACTAACATAATCTATTTTTATGTTCCATGACATTTTGGGTTTGATGTTTGACATTTTGGTTATATGTGAGTAGTATATATATGCGAGAAATCAGGCCAAGTTTGGCTGTGACCTGCCCGGCGAGATCCTCACAAAATTAGGTCCACTTGGTCCATGCCTGATACATGTATATCACTAGTATTGTTTTAAATGGTAAAATACATAGTTTAATATAAGATACCAGCCTATGATTGAGGATCCTGCGATGCGATTCGCCCGAGAGGAACATGAGACAGAGGTCGACCCAAGTGGTGGATTGAGGAGGTTGCAATATGTACATGTTTTGTGGATCTGTATAAAGAATGTGATCCAGACAGCCCAGGGAGATTAGTAGGATGTAATAAGGACCCAATATAATATGAGTAGGGCCCTGCTTAGTCCGGTAGTTGTAAGACACACACACACACACACACACACACACACACACACACACACACACACACACACACACATATACATACATATATGTTGTTATTTTTTATATTTTATCACTATGGTCCTAGTTGTTAAGGTCAATACTCGAATTAAGACAGAAAAGTTAACAAGGTGAATAAATAAAGGTTTGCTAGTTGGTAAGAAAATGTTTAAAATGGTAAGTCTCTTATCTTGGGAATAGTGAAATACCCAATCTTGTCTGATTCAACAATATAGTAAGTTAGTAACTGCACATATCAAATTGAGTAGATAGTTCAGTTTTGATGATCTAGATTCTAGACAACATTGTCTAAAGAGGTTATTTAATTCTTTACAAGTTTTAAATAAAAATTGATTGTAACTTAACAAAGTGGTTGAATTGTGTTTGTTCTTACATTTAAAAGACAATTAAGCAATGAATATATCATCTTTATTTTTTTGTTAGAAACTGATAATGTTGCTTCAGATTTTCATCTTAAACTGGGCCTCCTTAGAGTTCATTGATGTTTTGTCCAACCCGATACCCCCCTGCCATACCTTTCACCTCAGATGGTAGTAAGTAGACATCGGCTGATAAGGAAACTTTTTTTGGGCACAAAAAAGGAACGTGCCAGGATGCTGCCTCCCACCAGTTCGTGTCAAGCAAATCTGTGCCACTCCACAGGTGGACTCAAAGGCTTCTGAAGGACTGATTTTCCAAAGCCAACAATTGTTGGAGGGATGGATCCTGACTACCCCTCCAACAATTTCTTTAATCATGTGCATGTGCTTGGCATTAATCATCCATGTAAATTTTACTAAAGGAAAAGGCTTACAACTTTAAGGCCTATTATTCTACTAAGTTATATCCAAATCCAGAGGACCTTGAGCTAACAGCTACTATACATTTCATGCTACCCAGAATAGACATGGTACACCTACTTGTCAATTTTCATTAGCTTGTAGAGATATTACACATAAACATTTTGTGAAGGATCACCACGCTCTTATGATTTATGCACTCTGAGATGCAACACATTAGTTTACTAACTTGACTATCATTTTTTTGCCAACTCTGTGAGTTTGAGTTAGTTTCCAGTAAACAAACAAGCCTGTGCTACTTATGGGTATATTTCTAGAGTATCTATTAAGGCCAGATTTGATATGGCATTTACCTGTGTATGATATGCTTATTTTATATCTTAATTGTCATTTTTGTTTGTTGTTTAAGTTTCATTATGTCAGGAGATGTAACCCAATCTAGTAGAGATGTATTTTATAGTGAGCATGAAGCTAATGGGGATGAATCTAACAACGAGGATCCTTCTAGTGGTTATCAAGGAAGCACTTCTAATCGAATCGGTGATTATTGCATACATTTATCTAATAATATTTCAATATCTTTATCTAATAGTTCCTCTGTAATATGTTTTATAATATGTTCTAATATTTGAATAATTTCTTAGGTGCCCCAAAAGTTATCATTTTTGACGAATATGGACGACCTGTTGATATTGAATCAGAAAATTTTGCAACTACTGTTAGAAAGATAAAAAAGACACATTGTCCACCTGCAATTGATTCTTGGAAAAAGGTTCCCCAAAGCATGAAAGAAGACACATGGAGAGGTGTTAATGTTAGTAAATGTGAATTATAAAATTTTCTTAAATCTTCATGTATGTGTAACATATGAAGAAATTTATCTTTGCAGAGTAGATATGTTGTTCCCGAAATTTATAAGGCTAAAGTTTTGCAAAAAGCTAATATTTCTTGGAAAAATTGGAAGTCTAATCTCCGAAAAAGGTGTGATATGTATTCAATTGTTGCTGAGCGAAAAAGAAATAGGCCTATTAACATAGTAAAGAAAGAAGATTGGGAAGAATTTGTTGATTTATGCTCCACTCCTGAAGATAATATTCATCGTGAAGTTGGTAAGAAGAGAGAAAAAAAGTTAAGGTGCTACATACAACTGGTAGAACTGGATGCGCGAGGGTAGCACATAATCTGGTAACTTAATATACATAACTATATTTCTTTATTTTCTTTTTTGCGTTTTTCTGTTCTTACATTTTGTTGCAATATGATATTTTGTCTCTCTTTTGATATAGAAAAAGGAGAGTCCTACTGGCGAGGTCAATAGAAGCATGTTATATGTGACTACACATATGCCTAAGAATACTAATTCCTCTACCAGCTCGAATAATTACATTGTAAGAATAATTCTCTTTCAATTGTAATAATAATTTGTTGATTTTGAGTTTCATTAATCATATATATATATATATATATATATATATATATATATATATATATATATATATATATATATATATATACACTATTTTTATATCTTGTAGGAAAAAATTAGAAAGCTTGTAGAAGATGATCCGTACTTGGGACAAAATGATTTGGACAATGACCCTGTTGCAATGGTTTGTGAGATAATCCCCTTGTTATTTATTTCTTGTAGAAAAAAATTAGAAAGCTTGTAGAAGATAATCCCCTTGTTATTTATGTTGTTTAGGTACTCGGACGTAATAGAAAGGGTTATGTTCGTGGCATGGGTGGAGGTGTTTTAAAGACAGAGATTCGTGCTTCAGCGGCAAGTAGAGAGTTTACTCGTCAATTGAAGAATAAAAATGAAGCTATGGAGACGGATCTAATTACACTTAAAGAAGAAATGGCTATAATCAAAAAAATGATAAAAAACAACCATCCAAAAACAAGACAACAGTCATCATCATCACTTCATGGTTCTTCTGAGGTATAAATACTGATCTTAACTTTTGCTTCTGAGGTATAAATTACTAAAATGTTGATTTTAGAAATCAGTCGAGGATAGTTGATTTTAGAAATCAGTCGAAGAATCGACATATATTCAGTAATAATCCAAATAGTGGTATTTCTTTGTTCAGTCATCCATGTTATCCAAATTGGTATTTCTTTGTTCAGTTGTCCGTGGTATTGCTTTGTTCAGTCATCCAAAATGCAGGATCTTACAAATAGACCTGAGAACAAAATACTAGTCTTATCATGCTTGTGTAACCTTCGATCTGAGCTTTTGTCGGTAAAATTCCCTATTAAAAATTATAAACATGATCCTTGTATCATCAAACTGATAGATAAATGAATGTGAGTGATGAAGCAAAAGTTTGTTTAAGCCACAATCTTATGTAAGGTTGGATGGCCTAATATAACAAGGTGGGACTTATATAATTAACAACAACAATAATATGTTTTTTTGTTAAACCTCAATGAAATAGCCTCAACCTAGCAGATCATTGTATATGTCCAATTCAAACACGACCCCTGGGCAGTCAAACCAGGTTATAACCCTGTTCAGGATGATTACCTCCTCCAGAATCAGTCCCCAGAGTCCAGGCACGGATAAACCTGGAGAACCTTTGGCAATCTTTGATAAAGTGAATATGAACACCTTAGCCTTTGGGAACTATCACTCCTTTGAAAACCAAATCGTCAAAAGAATATTGAGTTCTATATATGCACGCACGGTTCACCCTCTTTTCTTCCTCGACAGAGCTTTTGCATTGGTGATCTACACATAATATATATGTTTTCCGTTTCTTTTTGTCAACAGTTGGTGAACATAGTATAGTGAACATTGAGATATTATTGAGCAAGATTAAGAAGCGAAACAAATTATTTTGTGGATCAGTTTGGTTTTGTACCAAGGAGATCTATTAAAGAAGTAGTCTACTTAATGAGACCACTGGAAAACTTCAGAGAATAAGAAAGATTTGAAACAGGGGTTTTATTGGAAATCATCTGTAAAATTTGCATTATAAAAATGTTTAATAGACTAGGAGGGGTTGTACCATCTAGGCATATTATGAGTCTTGCCTTTAGTTTGCAAAGTTATTGGTTTTTTTGGTATAATTATATTTGCTCTGGTCTCAGATGCCTCTTTCTTGTTTAATTATACTGGCTTCTCATTTTAGCAATGCCTTTAGTCAACTAGAAAGCTTATTAAGTGCACTAAAGAAAGACGAGGTATATAAGGTCTGTGGCATTGGCCATTTGGCCATTAGCCTTTAGTCAACTAGGAAGCTTATTGAGCATGTATTTCATCTGCTCATTTGAAGAGCTATTTAATGGTTAGGTGCAAAAAAAAATCACTGGTGATTACAATGTTGTGGGAGTCTTGCTCATAATTTAACCTACTGATGAAATTGTTCTGTAGTTGAATGTGAGCTTAAACAATGGAATAACTATTATTATTATTATGGTTAGTAATTTTCTTCTGAAAATGTCAGAGTTTAGAAAAGAACAAAGGTTGAGGATTTTATTTTCTTGTGATATAGTTGCTCTCCAGGAATTAAGCTCGCCAGTGCCAAGATAGACTCCTGGAAGTATGCTGGGAGTTCTTGGTTCATAATATTTTTTTTGTAATGAGTTCATAATGTACTCAATCTTGCATAGTAAACAGTTCTTAGTTCATCTGTATTCTTTTCTTTTTTTTAGTTCATCTGTATTCACTCTTGCATAGCATGTCTTTTCTGTACTTTTCTCTTACAAGGTTGAGAAAAAAAATAGATATACCCTTTTCTTCAGTTTATGCCATTGTTGATCATGATGATAATACAATATTGCAAAGCAGAAATTAATGAAGTTAGAAGCAAATATCCTACCCTAATACCTGTAGATGTTTATGGAGATTTCAGTGTCAGTGTCCTTTTTCAACCTAATGAAATGGAGCTGTGGAGAATTGCATCGACATATGATTTTGTTACATTCCTCTCCAGTAGGTAGTCACCTGGTCCATCTGCAAATCCTCCTACTCAAGATAAAGAGTTGAATGACAGTTTGTAACATAACCTTGTCTAGTGCTATAAATGACTTGAATAGACAGTTCTTAAGTATATATCTCACACTAATTACTCCGTGTCCTACTTATGTTAACAATTTCTATAGTTTGCAAGGAAATATGGGCTTGATAATCAGTTCGCACTCCTTTCCCTAAAATTAGGCTCAACATCGAGACTCTTCTGGTTGATCCATGAAAGGTAAAATTTGATGATTCTTTTAATTCTAGATCATTGATAAATGGTTTATGGTGACTACTGGATCCTACTGATTGATTCGATGATGCTGAACTTCTTTTCCTATACTTACATGTGCTTAACTTGTACTTACTGAACTCTTTGGCTCTTCTAGTTTGGTAAGTGCACACTTATATTCCTACACCTTGGATTGGTTTACATACAGGTTTCATCTGCCAAGGGTTTTTAGTACAAGTTACTTATGGTGTGTTGTTGAGTCATGAAGTGACATTTTTAAATAGGTTATCTGGGCTTCAGGTTCATATCACACTCGAGACACTTTTACTGCAGGTGTTCGGTCTGTGTGTGATAGCAAGTAGTCCCAGGACCCAGATAAGATTTCTCATGGATAGGCATGCCAGTTCCGAAGAGAAGAAAATGTTCATACAGAAAATATATACACAAATGGCACTAAGCCAAGGCTCAATTGTTTATACTAGCATTTAGTATCAGCCTGATGTCTATAAGTTGAGCTATAATTTTCAGGTCTCCCACCACCACTAGAAAAGAAAGTCAGGTTGTGAACTTTGACATATGCTTTCCATGTTCATAATTACAAACTTTGCTTCTGTTTACACATGGTGTTTTTATCTACTGATCTACGCTACGCTTACTATTTGAGATAAAGGAATAAAGAATTGCATCTTTCTATGTAAATTCCAGTAGTTAATATTGTATTTTTGTGTTTCAATGGTTGTAGGTACCGGAACAATCTAGCTTGCCAAAGACATGTTTTCTAAAGGACTTCGAAAGAAAATACATTGCTTTTGGACACTTAAATTCCGATGCACCGCCAAAGGAAGATGTTTATAGTATCATCGTCGATGAAATATTTGACCGCAGTGCATATTTGTTTGAAGGGGATGGAAAGTTTGAAGACATTATGCTTGGTGATATGATCAATTGGCCAAAAGAGTCCGTTCAATTTATTAGGATTTGAATATTAGCATCTAGTTTTTTTGTAGTGAACTTCGTATGTATTCTGAAATACTACTACTTTTTCAGTTTGGATGTTATGTGTGAGAACAACTGCAAGTATTTGGATGCTACAAATACAATTTCTACTTGGTGATATTCAATATCAATTGAGACTTTGAATCAATTGTCAGTTATGTTCATAAGTTATGTTCATTTTGATTGAATGTGTTCATTTTCAATTATGATTCGTGAATGATTTGTGTTATATTCATTTTTAATTGAGTCTTTTGATTTATATTCAGATTCAATATTTGTGTACTGGTTTACAACAAAAATACGTTTAATTAATTAAAAATAATTTTAGTGAATATTTTGTAGAATTTCGACGGATATCACCTGTCAAAAATAGACAGGTATGTCGAATTGTGTTAAGCCGGATAATTGACAGAAGAAGTCCGTCGTTTATTATATGACAGACGAAATCCGTCGTTTTCTCCACCTACGTATCGACGGTAGAAAATCGTCATTTATAGTAAACTACATTTTATTATTGACGGACCATGTGACGGTCCAAAACCGTCAATAAACACAATTTTCGACGGTTTTAGCCTGTCGAAAAACGTGAATTCTGACGTAGTGATCGAAGAATGAGCCTGAGCCGCGTGGAGCAGACAGCATGTGGCTGGAATCGACAGTCCTCATGCGGCTGGCAATCGTAGCCGCATAGGCTTTCTTCATGCGGCTGGAAGTCTCGGCCGCATAAGTCTTCTCCATGCGGCTGGAAATCTTGGCCGCATGGGTATTCTGCATCCGGCTGGCAGTTTCGGCCGTATGGACATCATGCATGCGGCTGGCAATCTTGGCCGCATGAATGTTCAGCCTGCGGCTAGTGTTTTTGTTTGGCTTCCTCCTGGTGCACATAGAATCACTCTTTGCCCCTGCAAGTCCAGCATCGTAGTGCTTTCCTCTGTCGGACTTGGGGACAGCAGAGTCCTCTATGGCTTGAAGTGGGGTCGCATGAGAGTTGCCTTCATCGTCTTGGGCAGCAGAGAGTACTTCGTCCAGAGCTTGGGGAGGAGCAAATGATTTCAGCTTCCACTCCCTGCGAGCCTTCTTTATGCGGGTTCGCTTCTGGACCGGGCCAGCGATCCCGTCGGAGAGCATTTCTTCAAATGCCTGTAGGTCGAAGCAGACGACCATCTTCTGTTGTGTGGAGCCAAGTTTGGCTGCATCCGATTGCGTCACCAACTTCTCATCCTTGGAGAAGTTCGTCCCCAGCAGAGTCGCTATCGTGTTTGCCATTGATTATAAAAGAACAGAACAATTATATCGGAGGACTGGACTTTTACTTCACAATACAAACTCGCTCGTACAAAGAAAGCCTAGGAATGAAAACCTAGGTACAGCAATCTAAGTACAATTATTTATTTATGATTCTGGGGGGTGATGATAGAGGCTCGGGAAAGTGACGGCAGCTCTGCCTTACTCCTTGGACGATCGAACGTAGCCTTGGCTCTGACGAAGAAATGCTCTCCTTTTTCTCTCTGTATGTGCTCCTCTGCGTATCTCTCTCTGTATGTGTCTGTCTCTCTCCTTGTCTGTCTTTGTCTATTTCTCTGTCCATTTGTAAGGGAATAGCACCTTGCTATTTATAGAAGTGGGGGTGATCATTAGGATTTGCAATGATTACCCATTTGGAAAAGTCGACGGCTTCAGAGTTATCAATCTGGACCGTTCATCTTGAATATAGTAAATTTGAGCAATTAATATAATTGTATCAAATCTCTGTGGACAATAAATGTTAATTGCCATGAATAATCGTGATTTGTGATAGCCTGCCACGTGTCCAATTTGCTTGATTAGATTTGATCTGGGCAATTATGACGATCGCAACAAATCTGATTTTGTTAGGATTTGTTAGCACCCATGATTATAGGGAAGATAAGACTTCCACGTGTCTCAATTATTGCAAAGAGCGCCACGTGTCTCAACTGGACTGTCCTGGCAAAGTCGTATATGGGTGGTTCTTTCAGCCGCATGAAGCATGCAGCCGTATGAGAATGGGCAGCCGCATGAGGATGGGCAGCCGCATGGGGATGGGCAGCCGCATGGGAATGGGCAGCCGCATGCAGATGGACAGCCGCATGGGGATTGGCAGCCGCATGCAGATGGACAGCCGCATGAAGGATGCAGGCACATGAAGTGGGCGGCCGCATCAATGCAGCAGCCGTATGGAGTAGCCTCGAAACTTGTAGGATTTTGCCAGCTGTAAGGAGATTTTCTCCTCTTTCTTAGGAGCATGCCATCATGTCAGTCACTATTACGTCTTTATGTTAGAGCTATCATTTGTCAGAGCAGCCGTCGGGACATTAAATGCAACCAAATGTAGAGAAGAACTGTTGAAGGCCACGTGGCTTTTTTCTGGGCCGCATGGAACTATCCGAGCCACATGGACCCTTGAGCCACATGGATTCCTGAGCCGCATGGACTTCTGAGCCGTATGGGGATCCTGAGCCGCATGGGGATACTGAGCCGCATGGGGATCCTTCTGTTGGAGCCGCATAGACCCTTCTTTATTCTTTTCCATGCTTCTACAGGGGAAGCTCAAGGAGGCTAGAAGAAGGCTCTAGCAAAGGTTTGAAGGCTCATTCTCCATCCATTTTCTTTATTTTCGTGCAACTTGATAGAGGCTCCTTCCTACATAGGTATAACCCCCTAAACTTGCATTTCCATGGCTTAAATCCTTGCATTCATATAGGAGACCTACCCCATGACTCATAGGGAGTAGATTGAGGTCCTAATGAGTCCTATAGTGATGGTTATGTAGAGTTTTGTGTCCAATTTAGGAAGACTACAAGTTTTGCCCCCAATGTGTTTGTTAGAATGTCTAGGTGGGTATATAAATCATGTTTTTTCAGTTTTCTCTTAAGTATAGCTTGGTTGTGGGTTGATAGGCACCTAAATGGGTTTCTAAGTGTTCGTATAGAGGTATGCATATCTATATGTGTGTATATATATATATATTGTTATGTATGTAGGCTGTGAGCCAATGTATTCACTATTTTGGTTTTTCCTTCACTGTTGGATTCCTGAGAGAGTGAGTTTGTGTCGTATGGTAGTAGGAATAAGGAGTGAGTTTTATGTAGGTGTCAGTTATGAGAGAGGCCATTTAGCCATAGGTGTTTTCTTGTGTTTGCCTTATAGATGTAGATTTGTGAATGGTTTGGGGATCGGAAAGAGCCTAACCTCTGCTCTTTTGTGCAGAGCCTTGGAGGCCTGTGCACCTGGACTGCACAGCAGGAATTCCCTGGCCCCGGGTTTGGCCATGGCTCACTTCATTAGCAGTTGGGGACAGAGCTATTGGCTCTGACCACAGAATAGTAGAATATTAGGATTTGTTAATGTAGCAGTCGAGTGCCTTGAAGATTGGTTAGATTGAGTTGGTTTAGGCTTGCTTGCCTTGCTTGCATTAATTTACCTTGGCTGAGCATTTCATTAGGCCATTGGCCATTTGGCAAGGTGATACCTTGTGTGGCTGTAGCAATAGCCCCTTAGGTTCAGTCCCAGGACTTGAGTACATATAGACATGGGGATTTGAGAGTATAGGGAGCCTTGGAGTCGAGCTACAGTGTCAGTGGCTCAGAGTTTCTTGTATCAGATCCCCCTTTTCTTTGAATCAGTTGAGTATCAGATTTTGATATGGAGACTGTCTTGTGTCCCAGTCGAGTGTCCATGTGACACTCATAGTTGGGGAGTGTTACAGAGTTATTAGCCCTACATATGACATATTTTCCTTCAGTTAAAGATGATATCTTGCATCAACTGTGTATAAAATATAGTGTATCTTTTATATGCATATTTAGTAGTAGCAGGACAAATTAGTGATGAGGGTATCAGTAGAATATAGGGAGCTTGTCCCTGTTTCAGATTTTTAGTGTGAGAGAGGGGTAATGTCGAGTGTATCAAGTGAGTGTCCTAGACTATGTGCTAGTGTCATGTATCAGTGTAATGACAGTAGAAAGGAGGTAAAGAGCTTGGGGCTATTCAGTCTTTGGGATTGAGAGGTAGGTCAATGTCTGCTTGAGATTGTGAGTAGTTGTGTGTCTTAGTGTCATGAGATAATATGAGTTAGGACATCTAGGTATCAGTAGTGTCGTCAAGTTTTGGTGTATCAGTGGGTTTGGGGTCGGCCAAGAGGCCACTTGGCTATTGGTATTCTGGTTAAATTTCTGTTGGGGATTAGCTAGTGTATCAGAGACATGGGGATATGTTTGGTATCAGTGAAGGAATTTGAGTGTGAGGGAATGTGTCTCTCTGAATGCTAGGGACTGAACTTGGTTCAGTCAAGGTATGGTTCAGGAGTGAGTGAGTGAGGGGTCGGGCAGTAGGGGACTGACCTCTTAGTGTGTCAATCCTATAATAGGGGACTTGGTGTCTCAGTCTTTAGTGTGTCAGTATTTGGTTTGGTGTGTGTGAGTGTCTATAGTGAGTAGTCCCAGGTTCAAGATATGTGGGTCATTCATGGGACAACACTAGATTATCTGCGATATATAATATAGATTATATATATTTAAGTATAGATAGATTAGTATATAATATGGGTATATATATAGAAGATTTGCAAGTAAGAGGGGGAGCCACTGCTCTGTGAAGCAGTATCAGAAGTATCAGAGCAAGGCATGGCTGGACAGTGTGTGTCCTGCATCTGGGGGCCACATGGCAGCTATGCCCATGGCTCGGTTGGATAGTGGATGGGCCATTTGGCCAGGAAATTCCTAGGCCATGGGCATTGGTTGGACTTTTGGCACTTGGCCAACTCCTTTGTGAATGAATGAGAGTATAGCGGTTCATATCAGATGTTGACACTTGTGTGTCAGTTTTGTAAACCCTGTGGAGTAGCAGTATAGGAGATGTAGAGGACTGTGAGTATTGAGTTAGCATCTTAGAATGTTAGACCCAATCTAAATTCTTCTCAAATTTGCAAATGTTAGTTCATGATAGAGGATTGTAGAAGCATGGAAAATAATAAAGAAAGATCCATGCGACCATGGAACCCCATGCGGCTCAGATAGCCCATGCGGCTCAAAGATTCATGCGGTACGAGGGACTATGCGGCTCAAGACGTTCCACGGGGCTCATAAGAGAAGACACGTGGCTTGCAAACAGTTCTCCCCTCCGCCCTATATTGCATTGATTACTTTGACGGCTGACAGCTCTGACAAAGTGACAGCCCTGACACAAAGAGGTAATGATGACTTTGTCATAATGACAGACCCCTAGGAAAACGAAGGAGATCTCTGACACAATCCCCCGAGATCTAGAAAATGCCACGTAGCCTTGACACGTGGACGTTCGTATGCGGCTCAAGCGGAGGCCCCCTCTATGCGGCTCAAGTAGATATTTCCTTATACGGCTCAAGAGGACCATCTACATGCGGCTCAAGTAGAGGCCTTCCCATGGGCTCGCAAGGATCATCTCCATGCGGCTCACTACCCATTATGTGGTCCAGATTATCATGTGGTTCGAAGATTCGGGGGCCACTCCCCAGGCAGCCCAGACACATGGCCAGGCTTATGCGGCTCAATCCTTATACGGCTCAGATCCCCTCAGTGACTTCCAGGACACGTGTCATAAAGCCAATCAATTTCCCAGATTTACTGCAATCAAAGATTGGGTCAAATCCCAATAATCTGGGACACGTGGCAGGAGAATGAATTAAACTTATTTATTCAGATTCGCAGACATCAGCAAATCATCATCACGAAGATTTATTCCAATCAGCATTAATTACTGATAGGATTTGGTGCAATCTACACTAAATGGCCCAAATTCATCACACTCAAGATTAATGGCCCAGATTGATCAATCAACAGGCCGCCGCCACTCTAAGGGACAATTATTGCAAACCCTAATGATTGTATTCCCTTCTTATAAATTGTAAGGTGCCATTCCCTTGCGAAAAGAGGACCCTTTTTCGAGATCAGAGAGAGCACCAGAATACTTGGAGAGAAAAAGCAGAGAGAGAGAGAGAGAGCAAAGAGAGCATTTCTTCAACGCCTAGCAATCTTCTGGAGCCAAGGCTGCATACCGATCACCTAAGGAGTAAGGCAGAGCTGCCGTAGCTTTTCCGAGCCTCTATCGTCACCCCCTAGAATCTAAAATAAACAATTGTACTTAGATTGTTGTACCTAGGCTTTCGTCCCTAGGCTTTCTTTGTACAAGCGAGTTTGTAACGTGAAGTAAAAGTCCAGTCCTCCGATAATTGTTCTACTCTTTTATATTTCATGGCAAACACGATGGCGACTCTGCTGGAGACAAACTACTCCACGGCTGAGGAGTTGGTGATGCAGTCGGATGCAGCCAAACTTGGCTCCACACAACAGAAAATGGCCGTCCGTTTCGACCAGCAGGCGTTCGAAGAAATGCTCTACCATTAAGATCAGGACGGACATCAGGGTGCACTTCAGGTATGATGGCTGACGAGGAAGCTGCCTTCTTGCCCTTCGCAGCAGCAGAGGTGACCTTGGAAGATTTGGGGGCCATGACCGACGATCGGAGAAAGGAAATGAGGAAAGAAAGGCTAGACAGCAATAGTTTGAACGAAAGAGGAAGTAAAGAAATCCCTCCAACTGAACCCATCCTTATTTATAAACAAGAGCAAGACGTTTCGATTCCCGTGCATACACGAAGACCGACCCTATGGTTATCGAGGCAAGCCACCTAAAATAAAGGCCAAACTCCTGGGATCCTGCACCAAAAAGTGGCCTTTAAAACTGACAGCAAATCAACAGCATTTAATGCAAAAGATTGCCATACGTGGCAAATGATGACGTGGCAAAGAGCTATGCGGCTGAGACACCCCTGCGGCTCTAAAGTCTCCGCTCCTAAGCCATCCATGCGGCTGAAACAACTCTGCGGCTCGAAAGTTCCTGCGGCTGAAAATATCCATGCGGCCAAGACATCTATGCGGCTAGGACCTCATATGCGGCTAGAAGAGCTTGCACACAGCCATGCTTCTTATTCAAAGTATTTCAATTTTATAAATTGAAAACTTTGAAGGGGGTCTTGTAGAAGCATGGAAAATAATAAAGAAAGATCCATGCGCCAGGGAACCCCATGCGGCTCAGATGGCCCATGCGGCTCAAAGATTCATGCGGCACGAGGGACTATGCGGCTCAAGACGTTCCATGCGACTCAGAAGAGAAGACACATGGCTTGCAAACAGTTCTCCCCTCCACCCTATACTGCATTGGTTACTTTGACGGCTGACAGCTCTGACAAAGTGACAGCCCTGGCACAAAGAGGTAATGATGACTATGTCATAATGACAGACCCCTAGGAAAACGAAGGAGATCTCTGACACAATCCCCCGAGATCTAGAAAATGCCACGTAGCCTTGATACGTGGACGTTCATATGCGGCTCAAGCGGAGGCTCCCTCTATGCGGCTCAAGCAGATATTTCCTTATGCGGCTCAAGAGGACCATCTACATGCGGCTCAAGTAGAGGCCTTCCCATGCGGCTCGCAAGGATCATCTCCATGCGGCTCACTACCCGTTTTGTGTTCCAGATTATCATGTGGTTCGAAGATTCGGGGGCCACTCCCCAGGCAGCCCTGACACGTAGCCAGGCTTATACGGCTCAATCCTTATGCGGCTCAGATCCCCTCAGTGACTCCCAGGACACGTGTCATAAAGCCAATCAATTTCCAAGATTTATTGCAATCAAAGATTGGGTCAAATCCCAATAATCTGGGACACGTGGCAGGAGAATGAATTAAACTTATTCATTCAAATTTGCAGATATCAGCAAATCATCATCACGGAGATTTATTCCAATCAGCATTAATTACTGATAGGATTTGGTACAATCTACACTAAATGGCCCAGATTCATCACACTCAAGATTAATGGCCCAGATTGATCAATCAACAGGCCGTCGCCACTCTAAGGGGGAATCATTGCAAACCCTAATGATTGCATTCCCTTCTTATAAATAGTAAGGTGCCATTCCCTTGCGAAAAGAGGACCCTTTTTCGAGATCAGAGAGAGCACCAGAATACTTGGAGAGAAAAAGCAGAGAGAGAGCAAAGAGAGCATTTCTTCAACGGCTAGCAATCTTCTGGAGCCAAGGCTGCATAACGATCGTCCAAGGAGTAAGGCAGAGCTGCCGTAGCTTTCTCGAGCCTCTATCGTCACCCCCAGAATCTAAAATAAATAATTATACTTAGATTGTTGTACCTAGGCTTTCGTCCCTAGGCTTTCTTTGTACAAGCGAGTTTGTAACGTGAAGTAAAAGTCCAGTCCTCCGATAATTGTTCTGCTCTTTTATATTTCATGGCAAACAAGGATGTGGTAAGTTAGTGTATTAATGAATTAGTGTATAGGATGTTGATGCTATCAAATATGTCAACACAGGATATGTGAGAGTTCATGAGGAGTTTGGACTGCTGTAGCAGCAGTAGATGGCTCGAGTGGCTCTGTCCACAGGTGCAGCAGTGGGCAGATGGCCTTGGCCATGGATAAGTAAGGTGTAGCCTTAGCCTTGATAGGGGCTTCCCTTAGTAACTAAGGGTTGAGTCTACCTAGATGACTTGGGAAGGGTACTTGATAGATATTGTATTAATAATATATAGGATACATCTAGATATACATGATGTATTAGGATAGTGTGTGTTTGGTATTGTAATTGAGGGCTTAGAAATGGTAATGTTTCATATAGATGATATTATAGTGTATGTATACATATTTTTATATATAGGTCTATGAGATATATTTAAGTATATGTTATGGTTTATGGGTTAGAACTTAGGAGTTTAGTTTTAATGTAGGTTCTAGATAAACCTAGACTAGTAGGGACCTATGTTGTCCAATAGTCGACCAAAACCCTAGAATTGACCAAGGTTTGACCCAATAGTCCAGGATTGACTGGAGTTGACCAAAAGTCAACATTGAGTCTAGATGTGACTAATTGACCTAGTTTAACTAGTGTAGTTGACTTGGGTTGACCCAGAGTTGACCAAGTTTGACTTGGACCTAGTTTGACCTAGACAGTTGACCAGATTTGACTTAGAGTTGACTTTGACCTATATTGACCTAGAAATCATGTAGATTGTATCGTAGACTTTATTTATCTTATTTTAAACATATTATAACCCATATTGCTCTGTTTAGGACATTGTGACTCCGGTGTAGACATCTGATATTATACTACTCTTTTTAGAGTAGCAGGCGAGTACATTCTCTGATAGTTCTCTTATTTATTTGTCAATTACTGTACTTTAGTTCTAGTTAGTTGTATGTTATTCTCTGTTACAAACACGTATTGTTATTACTGAATCCATGTATACGACACACATACTTACTCGTCTTGCCTCTATTATTCGAATCACCATACGAATCACTATTCGAACCACCTATTCGTATCTTCATGTGCTGGTTGGACTTGTATTCGTCTTATGTGTTGGATTATGGATTCATTTATATTAGACTGGGCAAGAAAATACTGATTAGACATGTAGATATATCTCCCTATTCGAATCACCCCTCTGTGAATGATATTCGAACGATAGCCATCCCTCAGCTGATCAGTGTGTGGTATGCCGTATTACCTACAGCCTTTTACATGTCGATCTCAGTATTTTAAAACACACTTGGAGAATTTATTCGAATCATTGTTAGATCATCATATGAGTCACTATTCGTATCACCTTATTCGAATCACCTTATTAGAACAATGATTAGAATCACATTCGACTCATATTGTACTATAATCACATTTGACTCATCTTGTATTAGACTCACATTGGAATTGTACTCGACTTACATTGTACTATCTGGACTTATATCGTGTTACTCTAGTTCAGCTAGATTTTATTTTACAATCTTCATTGCCATGCTTCTCCTCTTATTTAGTTACCTTACTTTCCTTGCACTTTTGTAAAACCCCAGAATTTTTATTTATTTATTTGGCTTAAATAGGATTTTATGAAATTTGTGAGTATCTTTAAATTAAATAATTATTATTATATATGGCCTTAGCCATGGTTGAGTTTGAATATGCAAGACGACTAGAAAGTATGGCATGTCTAGCATTATTGGGTGCTGTAACTAGCATGCTAGCCATGTTAGGAGTGACATGGTCATACGGTAGTCCCTTGCATGTTAACCATTCAAATCATGGCACAAGTCATAATTTTTATTTAAATAATTAGTAAAAAAGCCTTTATGACTTTTTAGGAGACCCGGTTGCACCAAACATTTCCAAACCTCTTCCAAGCTGAACCTAACCCTATGTAGGCATGTTGGACATTAATAAATATTAATAATTATATTTATTTGTATTTAATTCAGGTTTTGTAGTGTAATTACATAGATAGAATTAAATAGTTCTATATTAGGAAACCCCTTTTTAAATCCTCAATCAAATCAACTAGCCAACTCACCAAACAACCAAATCATGCCAAGTGGACCCCCACCATGTTAATTTCGGCCAAGAAAACCTCCCATGGCTAAATGCATCAAATTAAATAGGATTTAAATCCTAGATTGCTTAAAATTTATTTAAGGATATGTTAAATATACCAACTTATCCCAAACCTTAACCAAATCCTAATCTTTTCTTTCCCCATCTTGTGGCCGACCACTTCTCCCTATCCCCTCTCTATTTTTGGCAGCAATCCCCCTCTTCATAGCCTCCACACTTCATCCCTTCATTATACATCTTCCCCTCCTTCACAATAACTCATCTCCTCCACCATACATCCATCCAACCCCTCAAAACAAACCCTAAAAAAAACTCCATCCCCCCATCCAACCCTCTATAGCCATTATCAACTCTCCCATACTCATCAAGAGAGGTTTAGCAAGCGAGGATAGCAGAAAATATTGGAGTTGTGGTGAAGAGAAGTCATCACCACCCTTTCTAGCAAGGATCTTTGATAAAAACCCTAATCTTGTCTTCTAAAAATCTTTGCTAAAATTCTGTAGAATATATGTTATTAAATCTATAGAAATTATATTTTGATGGATTTTTTTATATTTAATCATCCATAAAAGTTCCATGTATTATAGGCATAATATCCATGTTCCGGTAGGGTCAAATTAACACCATTGTGAAGGAACTACTAGTTATTGATGCCTATTCTTGAAACTAAATTTTATGTGTATTCATATACATAAATTAGGATTTTTAATTATTTTTTCATGAATTTAGAAACTCAATTCAAGTTGAGAAAATTATAGGTCAAAACTAGCTAATTTCGGGCGACCTGCTGACCTAGAATGACCCGAACTTGTAGTATAATCTTACCCTTGTATCTCTGATGTTATTCTAGAAAATAAAGTATTTTAATTATTTTAAATTATATTTTTGGATTATTTTATCAATTATGAGTAATTAACTATGTTCCGGACAAGTTTCGGGTTAACTAGCTAACTTAGTAATCAACTAGTCATAAATGCCTTTAGAAACATTAATTCTATAATTTTAGAGTTAATTATATATAAAATTATTTTAAATAATATTTTAATGATTTTTATATGATTTCTAAGTATAATATTGAAGTAGGGGGATAACTGACTAATTGGGAGTTGGAAACCCAAAAACTGTGTTCGGTGTCTCGTGGAGCCTGTATGTGATTGTATAGGTCTAAAGGGTCCCACGAGAAATTGAATGTAATCTTAAAACATTATTTTGACTAATTAATTCATATTGTAAGTTTATGAGTAGTAGCTTAATTTAGTTAATTAATTATCTAGGAGCGTCGGGTTTCAGAGGCGTGGACACGGGAACGAAACTTCATCCTCACATCGCAGAACTAGGCAAGTATACCTTGCCAAATTGTACAGTATAATTTATATGCATGTTCATCATCTCGCTGCGGTTCTTTTTCTTACATTTGTGATTGCTCTACTCCATGTCTAGTACACTCATCCTGATATAGTTTTACTTTACATGTTTCTAGTTGCCTGCACATTCTCGTTCCTTTCTGTTATGATACTTCTATCTGTTACACTGTGTTAGTTTTATATGTATTCCTTGATAGAGTCGTCTATTCCTACACCACGATTCCCTCGACTTGATTATAACTTGACTTGACTTGACATGACTTGAGTAGGACTCGACTTTGACATTCTATAGATTGTGAGTACTTACCTTGACTATGGTCTATAGGATTTTATACTAGGATTGGCTACCGTCTTGATTGTGAGTACTTGCCTTGACTACGATTGAGACACTATAGATTGTGAGTACTTGCCTTGACTGCAGTCTATAGCTTTGACCTATTAGCCATTTCTAGTATGACATGCCAGTGTCTTAGGATCCTTGTGTTTAGATCTTGTGTCTCGGTCCGTGTTGTCTCGTTGGATGTTCTTGATTGTTCCTTACTTTCTTGTATATTGTTACTGTTACATGTTGGCTTGTATATTATGTATCTTGCTAGTCCTCTGAAGACCTGATGATCTCTTCAGGTTTAGCGACTGCATGGAGTTAGTTAGCAGAATAGGATGGTAGAGGATTGCGATGTATGACATAGGTATTTGCGTGTGATATTTCTTTATTATCCTTTCGTGCTTTATGTTCATTACCATGATATACTCTGCTTATTTATAGACTCATATCGTTCTTGGAGTCTAATCGAACCATATGCTAATGGGCTGCAGACTATGACCCATACTTGTTCATTCTTGTTTTATAATATTCATGTAGATTGAGATATAGTTTAGATTAGACATGATACCTTGACATTGACAGCTTATACGTACTCGAGTCGGACTGGAGTCCGCTCGATACGTAGCTGGCTTGCTCACGAACTCGCGTCCGAAAACCGGGTGCGGGTCGTGACAACGTTATCTGTCTTCTTTACCATCACCTGGATATAAACTGTCATGCTCATCAATACAACTGTATATAACTGCTTTATAGTTCTCTGTCATTTACTTGGATTTTCTACATGAGATGTGATCGTTCCTGTCTTGACTGGACCTGTTGAAATTTTACAGATAATTTTCCTGAGGATACTTGCCCTATTCATTATGGACCTGACGAGGGATAGCTACATTTGATCCCAACACTCAGGAGTGATCGGAAGACTAGCTAGTAGACTGTTTTAGTTTTCATGTTTTAGAACTTGAATTGTAATAACTTGAGATACGAGTTGTATTTGAGTTTGTTTGAGATATTATTATTTAGTAGTTTATAATTGTTGTTTTTTAGTCTTTAGCTATAAACTTCTGTGTTATCTTATCGTGCTTAGACTGTGATTGAGATTTTATTATATCTATACTTGTCCTTCATTCGGAGTTGAGATTTGACAAGTACATTATATAATTGCGTGAGTTGTTCATTAGATAGTAACCTAGGACAGCGTTCTATCGCTGACACTGCGGCATAGGCTGGGCGTTGTTACGTACTCGTACCCTCACAGTGGGTGCGGGTCGTGACACAACACATTCTCGAGCCTCTATCATCACCCCCCAGAATCAAAACTAAACAATTGTACTTAGATTGTTTCCTAGTATTTCTTTCTAGGCTTTCTCTTGTACAAGCGAGTTTGCAATCAAGTTCAATTCATTTGTAATTTTTGTGCTTGATATTTAATGGCCAACATCCTTCATTATCAATTATGTCTTTATGTGCTAATATGCTGGTTTTAGTTCTTAAGTGAAGCCTCCCTTGTGGCACTTGCTCTTTCTGGGGTCTGACCTAGCTGGTTTTGTATGGCCAGATTTCGGAGTTGCTTCCGAGGATCTCTTAACCTTCCAGCCAGATGGTGAACATGTAACGCCCCAGTCCCAAAACACGTAGGACTAGGTACATAGACATGCCAGCTGTATACATACGAAGTATACTCCAATATATGGAAACCTCGTATGAATACATAAGATGTAAAATGCAGTAAACTAAGAGTAATCTAATCTCATCCACAAATGAAGAATAAAAGATATCATATAATCAACTGTAATAAGTCTTTGTACAATACGTTGGGCGAGGACAAATCTACTACCAACAAGTGAAGAAAAATATACATAAAACTGAAAATATTTGGCGAAAGTAGCAAAGGAAGACCCAAGACACGTCATCTCCGAATGAATAGAGAAGATCGTGACCTCGGCTAGAATACCTGCAATATCACAGAAGCATACACCTGGAGAGATAACCAGGTCCTCAAAGGGACATAACAAGACACATAATATCATGCCATATAAACTGATTAAATATTGCTCAAATAAATAAGTCAATTGAATTATAACATGGTCCAACACGCACCTATTGAACTAGCGTGTCGTCCTCCAAACCAAACAAGGACAGGAGATGGTAAACTAATTCACGGTAACGTATCTTTCCATGCTATGAATCCAATATGGTATCCGGACCCCAACAAGGTTCAATACCTTTTCATCGAAGTAGTAAGTCACACCTACAACCAAACAAGGACAAGATGTGATGAACTAATTCGCGACAAGTTATTGTTCCAAGCCACGGTCAAAGACAAGTACCCAAACCAAAAGTACTCGTACCTAACGGATAAAGGTAGCCTAACTAGTCTAAGTGAATGCAGTTTTAAGAACAGTTCATGGTCGCATGACTACCGGGTCAAGTCAAGAAAATACCAATGCAGTACCTCAGTAGCGAGTCACAACACCATATACTATTCCTCAGTATCAAGCGAGTCTGTAGCATATAGTCTACCTATCGTTCCTCAGTAGCGAGCGAGTTTACGATAGACAGGGTGGTAGTCAACTTCCAATCATGATCTCCCCGCCCAATGCCAACTCATAACTGCTAAGTCTTCTAGCATGCAATTCTAATAGCAGTTATTTCCTAACGCACGGCTTATACGTACTGGTGGCCAGCCAATCACCCATGTCCGAGTCCTATATGTGACTCACAACAATGTGGTATAAATGTGTCAAGGCCTATGTATGCAACACACAAGGTGGTCCCTTAAATCTAGGTTTAATGTGTAAGAAAAATAATACATAGCAGGAGAATATAAATGAACAGTAAGTTCTAACAGGTTATGCCATGTATCACAGTTTATTTTGCATAAAGAAAATAATGAATAATGTATAAAATATGAGCTAAAATAATTAAACAGCAAATGGCAAGGTGTCTCGCCTGAGGGTGGTGCGAGATGTAGCAAAATCCAACAGTCAGAATCGTCAACACGAAAGTCAAAATCCACAAGGAGCTCCGGATGCTGAAACAAACATCACGAACGAGTTTGGAATAAAAGATATGCCTAGGAAATGCCTGTCCAAAAGTCAAATTCTGGAACAGGGGCAAAATCATAATTTCGGGTCAAAACGATGTCCATCGTTGGATCCGCTTTACACCGAAATGCGTGCCATAACCTACAGTCTCTAAAGTCATCAAACTACATGTTTACAAATTTGTTTTGATGATACGAACCCAACGGTATGTCCAATTTTGGATTCCGGTGGGCTGTGCACAAAATCGTCCTTTGAGTGGGATTGTGGGCCCGCCAAAATAGCGTCCCGATCAACGGCCTCAGAATCGGACCAAATTTGGCACACAGGACCAAAAAAATATTTCGAGTCCAATGGCGCAAGTTTCGTCACAATTTGATAAGTGTGCACAAAGTAATTGGGAAATATCGAAAAGGTCCGATACGGAAAAATTTGACGGATACGGATCAAATTCGTCGCGTACACGCAACCATCTTGAATTCAGTCAAAGCTCGCACATCCGTAAAGTCGATACGGACCCTTCGGTACTCTCAGTTTGTGACGGGGTCGCCCGGTTTGTCGAGACGTACCTCGTACCGGGGTTTTTAAGTTTTTGAAAACTGATTTTTTTTGTGATTTCTAATCTAATTAAACCTGGAATTTATTGCAGAATAAATAGAACTATTTGAAGGGGATAATAAAGGGTCATGTGGGCTTTCTACACGAATTTACAGAATTAAAAACGAATTAGAATCGAGAGAGTAATCGGACGGGGAGTTGGATACCTCGTTGATCAAAACGGTCGTTGTTGTTGCCGTTGTTGTTGGTGGTGGTGTTGCCATGGCGACCGTGAAGCGGGGCTGCTGTGGCTGGGCGCGAAGGTGCTTGCCCGGAAGAGGGTGAGCGGAGGAGAGAGGAGGAAGGAGAGAGGAAGAAGGATTGGGGTAGGGTTCTTCTTTAGAGTCAAATACATATATATATATATATATGTGTAAATATATATATATATATATATATATATATATATATATATATATATATTTTATATATATATATATATATATATATATATATATATAAAGGGGATGGTAAAGGGCGACCATGCTTGTTGGTGCTGCTTGTGTTGTGGAATTGGGCGGCTAATGCTAGATGCTGCTTTCCCCTTTAGTTGTGGTCGATTCCCACAAGGTGAGGCCGACCAAAATATTTTCTTTTTCTTGTTCGTTTTCTTTTTTTTCTCTCTTTATCAATTCACAATCTTTCAAGTATATATCTACATATGGATATGTATATATCCATACATATACACCATAAACCTATATAACAATTCAAATGTTATCTACTCCAAATATTTAATATATTTAAACATATCTATATATATTTAAATTCAATCAACTTAAAATAATACTAACCTCTCAATAAACGTATTTATTAAATGTTCACAAAATAACTTTAATATTAATAAAATAATAAAAATTGCTCCAATGTGTGAACTGTACCATACACCCTTATCCGGGTCCAGAAAAATATACAATTTTATAAAATATTATTTAAATAATAAAATACCAATAATTGCACAAATAATTAAATAATTTAAAATTGTACATGAAATTCTAAAATAATTTAGAAATTATTTTTATGTACATAAAATATGTCCACGTGGCCACCTTGGTCCTATCACATGCCTACCTGGGCTTAAATTCGGTCCGGGCCCAGTTCGGACTGGTTTGGCCCAACTGGGTCATCTAAAAATCAATATATAAAATAATATCATATTAAAATAATTTAAATGAGTAAATTCACAACTTGGTATGGTTTTTCTATTTTAGACATCACTATGGGTAGGCTTCCCCCGGCATAGCTAGTACACCAGTCAAGGCACACTGCTACATCTTCCGTGCCAAAATTCATTGTCGTCTAGTGCTCCAAAACTCAACAATGGCTAAGGTCATTTTAAAAAAAAATATAAAACCATAAATTGTATAAATTCATTTTTAAGTCTAATAAAATAATAAAAATAATAATTTAAAAAAAGTAGGGGTTTTACATCCTAGCCAACTTACAAGAATTTCGTCCTCGAAATATAGGAATAATATGGTTGATGGGGTTGAGGGGTAGAAGGAGTAGTTTAATGCGAGGATATAGCCACATGACTAAAGTGGTACCTTGGGTCCATTTCTCAAGTACAGTGCATTGTCTCTCTAAGACAAGAACAATAAAGGGTTCAAGATGATGCTATTGAGTACGAATAAGAAGTTCATTGGCGACGAAAATAATTCAAAAAAAAAAGAATTGCCAAGGTTGTCACGGATGAGACTCTAGGGGCAAGTTTTACTATGTCTCCATCCACGTAGAATAATATACGAAGGCGAACCAAAGTGCAATAGGTTGATCAGACCATCATGCACTGATTCTGATTAGACAATATATTAGTGGGTGCACCCAATAAAATATGTCATTATCAAGCTTGGTAAAGAAATAAGCTTGCAAAACTGAGGCTAATTAGCAGCATAAGACAGTCAAAATACAAGTAAGGGTGAATGATAAAGGAAATTAAATAGTCCAGGATCTTTTTTTAAAATCTAAGTTTCGTCCGAAGTTTGGGCCTGTGCAGTTGGCTTGGTTGACTAGCTAAGTTAGGGTCCTCTGAATTTATAGTCTAAGTGAATTCATTAACATGATTCATAAGGACAAAGGATTTCTTAGGTCGTGAGGTATTCTACCCAACTTACAAGAGTTAAGCTAGTAGTGTGATGGGACAACGGGTCAAGCAATAAAGATAAAGTACAAAGCAAAGCATTCAAGAAATTAAGTAGAACACAATCACATATCGGGTCGAAAGAATTGAGTCGAGGTTGAATCTCTAATTGAAGTCAGGAGCTATTTTGGGATTATGGTAGAGGTTATAGTTTAGCCTTTTTGACCAGAAAGTCATATCTAAAAAATAGAGTACAAGGATACGTGTTTTAGTAGGACATGCTATATCTACATGAAGGTGGGCTTGTCTAGGCCTTACATATGAAATTTGTTGGAAGGTAAAGTCTAGTGTTGTGCTCCAATATCCAAGTTACGGTAAGGGATGCCAAAAGATCTAAAATAGAAAGTGGGAGTTAATGATGTGACAATTAATGCCAAAGAATAAAATAAAATAAAGAATATCAAGTTAAATCATGAAATAAGATTAATTTAGGAATCCAATAAAAATAATTTAGGAACACAATTCCAGAGAGAAGATAGTATCCTAGATGAATACAGTTAAGGAACAATTAAATCATTATTCAAATTGCAAATGGTTTAGAAGGTCACAATAAAAGTTCTAGATTTGAGGAAAGGTCGAGTAAGTCAAGGTTGAGATACAGTCACATAGTTTGATAGATGACTAACTATGCTTGTGTATATGCTACCATCATGGTCATGAGTGACATGTCATTTAGTACAGAATACTTCCAACTTATTAGGGCTATCTTGGTAGCCTACCACTTAAAATTTTTTAACTCAAGCTTCCTCCAAAAAGATTCTTAATAAAATTCTCAAAATAAACTACCATAATTTTGTATTCACTCCAAGCCATTAAATTTAACCATGACAAAAATCTAATCCCTTTCATAAATCTCAAAGTAAAATTTTATCACGTTACTACTAACTTTTCCAAAATTTAACATTTTCACTCCAACTTTTAAACTCGACAGTTCATAAACCATGAATCCATAAAATTTCTATATCACTTCATAACTTTAAATCTCCAAAAAAATTCTCAAATAATCCTCAAGATAACCCTTAGCATATCACGACCAAATCTAAAATTTATAACTCAATATTTTAACGCACTCACGAACCACAACATCTACTTCTAAGTCATGCAAACATAATCACAACTTTTTAAACCCAAAATCTAAATAGATTCTAAATCTTCAATCAAAGGACACGATTCAAATTTAAAACTTTTCCTCAAGAATTGTTTTCATACCTTCCAAATATTTTAACCCAAATTTTAATATCATTACTTCACTAAAAAAAATTATTAACATATTAATTGTAACTTGTACGACTCAATTTACATAGTTCATACTGCCACTTTTACAATCTTAAGATCATTTCCAACCCAAGTTTTTATCCGCTCAAAGATGTATAACCATAATCCAATAACTATGAACAAAAATTCACATAAATTTTCTTAAATCGATTTTTTATGGAGATTCTAACTATTTTCCTCCAGTATCAAAATAAAATTCTATCAATTCTCTGGTAATTACTACTTAGAAATCTCAAGACTAAAACTTTCTTTGGTAATAACCTACTAATCATTAAATCATCCTTTTAGAAAAATGACCTTACAACTTAGTTAGAGTCTCCTTGTATTCCAATTGCCAATGTAATCCTTCTAGCCATATGATTGACCAATAAGTATATAATAGTGTAGTCATCTTTCTAACCATGTTTAAGCACAAGATGATAAGGTGTTGGTAGAAAGAGTTCAAGCAAGATGCAAAAATCAAGGGAGGCAACGAGAGTTCAGAATTTGGAAACCAAGGAATGTGATCAAGTATGTGAATGAGATTTCTGGACTCTAATCCTATATTGCAGGCTCACCTCGGTACAATTACGTAACCGAAGTGGAAAACTCGACCTGCATGGGCCACCACAAAAACATGTAACGACCCAGTCCCAAAACACGTAGGACTAGGTACATAGACATGCCAGCTGTATACATACGAAGTATACTCCAATATATGGAAACCTCGTATGAATACATAAGCTGTAAAATGCAGTAAACTAAGAGCAATCTAATCTCATCCACAAATGAAGAATAAAAGATATCATATAATCAACTGTAATAAGTCTTTGTATAATACGTTGGGCGGAGATAAATCCACTACCAACAAATGAGGAAAATATACATGAAACTGAAATGATTTGGCGGGAGTAGCAAAGGAAGACCCAAGACACGTCATCTCCGAATGAATAGAGAAGATCCCGACCTCGGCTAGAACATATGCAATATCACAGAAGCACACACCTGGAGAGATAACCTGGTCCTCAGAGGGACGTAACAAGACATATAATATCATGCCATATAAACTGAATAAATATTGCTCAAATAAATAAGTTAATTGAATTATAACATGGTCCAACACGTACCTATTGAACTAGCGTACCATCCTCCCAACCAAACAAGGACAGAAGATGGTAAACTAATTCACGGTGACGTATCTTTCCATGCTATGAATCCAATATGGTATCCGGACCCCAACAAGGTTCAATACCTTTTCATCGAAGTAGTAAATCACACCTACAACCAAACAAGGACAAGATGTGACGAACTAATCCGCGACAAGTTATTGTTCCAAGCCACCGTCAGATACAAGTACCCAAACCAAAAGTACTCATACCTAACGGATAAAGGTAGCCTAACCAGTCTAAGTGAATGCAGTTTTAAGAACAGTTCATGGTTAGATGACTACCGGATCAAGTCAAGAAAATACCAATGCAGTACCTCAGTAGCGAGTCACAACACCGTATACTATTCCTCAGTATCGAGCGAGTCTATAGCATATAGTCTACCTAACGTTCCTCAGTAACGAGCGAGTCTACGATAGATAGGGTGGTAGTCAACTTCCAATCATGTTCTCCCCGTCCAATGCCAACTCATAACTGCTAAGTCTTCTAGCATGCAATTCTAATAGCAGTTATTTCCTAACGCACGGCTTATACGTACCGGTGGCCACCCAATCACACATGTCCGAGTCCTATATGTGACTCACAACAACGTGGTATAAATGTGTCAAGGCCTATGTATGCAACACACAAGGTGGTCCCTTAAATCTAGGTTTAACGTGTAAGAAAAATAATGCATAGCAGGAGAATATAAATGAACAGCAAGTTCTAACAGGTTATGCCATGTATCACAGTTTATTTTGCATAAAGAAAATAATGAATAATGTATGAAATATGTGCTAAACTAATTAAACAACAAATGGCAAGGTGTCTTGCCTGAGGGTGGTACGAGATGTAGCAAAATCCAACAGTCAGAATCGTCAACACGAAAGTCAAAATCCACAAGGAGCTCCGGATGCTGAAACAAACATCATGAATGAGTTTGGAATAAAAGATATGCCTAGGAAATGCCTGTCCAAAAGTCAAATTCTGGAACATGGGCAAAATCGTAATTTCGGGTCAAAACGATATCCATCGTTGGACCCGCTTTGCACCGAAATACGTGCCAGAACCTATGGTCTCTAAAATTATCAAACTACATGTCTACGGATTTGTTTTGATGAGACGAACCCAACGGTATGTCCAATTTTGGATTTCGGTAGGCTGTACACAAAATCGCCCGTTGAGTGGGATTGTGGGCCCGCCAAAATAACGTCCCGATCAACGGTCTCAGAATCGGACCAAATTTGGCTCACAGGACCAAAAAAAATATTTCGAGTACAATGGCACAAGTTTCGTCGTGATTTGATGAGTGTGCACAAAGTAATTGGAAAATATCGAAAAGGTTCGATACGGAAAAATTTGACGGATACGGATCAAATTCGTCGCGTACACGCAACCAACTTGAATTCCGTCAAAGCTCGCACGTCCGCAAAGTCGATACGGACACTTCGGTACTCTCGGTTTGTGACGGGGTAGCCCGATTTGTCGGGACGTACCTCGTACAGGGGTTTTTAAGTTTTTGAAAACTGATTTTTTGTGATTTTTAATCTAATTAAACCTGGAATTTATTGCAGAATAAATAAAACTATTTGAAGGGGATGATAAAGGGTCATGTGGGCTTTCTACACGAATTTACAAAATTAAAAATAAATTAGAATTGAGAGAGTAATAGAACAGGGAAGTTGGATACCTCGTTGATCAAAACGGTCGTTGTTGTCGCCGTTGTTGGTGGTGGTGGTGTCGCCGTGGCGACCGTGAAGCGGGGCTACTGTGGCTGGGCGCGGAGGTGCTTGCCCGGAAGAGGGTGAGCGGAGGAGAGAGGAGGAAGGAGATAGGAAGAAGGATTTGGGTAGGGTTCTTCTTTAGAGTCAAATATATATATATATATATATATATATATATATATATATATATATATATATATATATATATATATATATATATATATATATATATATATATTTTTTTTATATATATATATATATATAAAGGGGATGGTAAAGGGCGGCCATGCTTGTTGGTGCTGCTTGTGTTGTGGAATTGGGCGGCTAATGCTAGCTGCTGCTTTCCCCTTTAGTTTGGTCGGTTCCCACAAGGTGGGGCCGACCATAATATATTTTTTTCCTTTTTCTTTTTTTTTCTCTCTTTATCAATACACAATCTTTCAAGTATATATCTATATCTATATATGAATATGTATATATCCATACATATACACCATAAATCTATATAAAAATTCGAATAACAATTCAAATGTTATCTACTCCAAATATTTAATATATTTAAACATATCTATATATATTTAAATTCAATCAACTTAAAATAATACTAACCTCTCAATAAACGTATTTATTAAATGTTCACAAAATAACTTTAATATTAATAAAATAATAAAAATTGCTCCAATGGATGAACTGTACCATACACCCTTATCCGGGTCCAGAAAAATGTACAATTTTATAAAATATTATTTAAATAATAAAATACCAATAATTGCACAAATAATTAAATAATTTAAAATTGTACCTGAAATTATAAAATCATTTAGAAATTATTTTTACGTACATAAAATATGTCCACATGGGCACCTTGGTCCCATCACATGCCTACCTGGGCTTAAATTCGGTCCGGGCCCAGTTCGGACTGGTTTGGCCCAACTGGAAATCAATATATAAAATAATATCATATTAAAAAAATTTAAATGAGTGAATTCACAACTTGGTATGGTTTTTCTATTTTAGACATCACTATGGCAAGGCTTCCCCCGGCATAGCTAGTACACTAGTTAAGGCACACTGCTACATCTTCCGTGCCAAAATTCATTGTCGTCTAGTGCTCCAAAACTCAACAATGGCTAAGGTCATTTTAAAAAAATAAAACCATAAATTGTATAAATTTATTCTTAAGTCTAATAAAATAATAATTTAAAAAAATAGGGGTTTTACAGAACACTAGACGCAACTCTGGCAACGAGTGGGTTTCTTTTGCTCTCCCACTCTATTGTAAATTATTCTTTGGAGGCGTGTAGCCGCCAAGCAAGTGTTAGCTCGTGTTGAAACTTTATTTTCGTCTGCCTAAGGGTTGTAACATGATTGACAAATCCTAGGGTTGATCATGTATGACTTAAACTCTTGCTAGTCTTCGTATTTCATACGACTAGCTTTATTATCATCTGAATATATAATGTTTGGGATGCCTTACTTTGTATGTCTGATGATCTTAAAACTTGTAACAATTACTTGCTTGCTTAAGATTGAGACACTAGGCTTGTTCTTGATCATAAGTGACTGTTGGCTTGTAGATAAACCCTCATGCATCTAGACAGCGGTGACCGTATTGTGAGGTAGGATTAACTTTAAGGTACGTAGCTGGCTGTTCTATCTCCCGCTCTTCAGTATTCTGGTTATGAGGCGTGACACGGTTTATATGGTGTCCCGTGCAGGTCTTGTAAATTAAGATGTGTGAGGGCTTCACTGAATAGATGTCTCAATCAGCATTCTTTTTTGATCTCTATTCGTGCTTTCCGATCTTCCTGAAATCTTGACCTGATCACATGCTAATATCCCAGGCCTATCTCGGTTCTTCCTTATTGTTTCCCATGTCATTTCTTCAGTGACATTATTCCTGGTCCTACCGATCAGCAAGGTGGAGCACCTCCAGGAAACCAGCAACAAGTGAACCAGCAGCAACCGGGGAACCAAGACCAGCAATCCGGAGCAGCATCCCGAGGCATACCTTTCGCGGATCCAGAGCCACAAGTTCAGCCTGCTCAGTCTGTAGAGCCTGATAATGGAACCCTGGTAGGGCTTATTAGTTAATTGCTTGCATCTCAATATCGTCAGGGCGATGCCCTGCACCAGAAAGTACAAGATGCTATGGGCAGAGTTGGTTATCCGAGAAACAACGCGGACAACAGCTTCAAGCGCTTGAACCCTCCTTTCTTTGACGGCAGTAAAGATACTATTGCTGCCGATGCATGGCTTCAGGACATAAAAGTTATCCTTGAGGCATCTAGGATTCCTGAGATGAGAAGATGGTCGTGATGCGCCTGCAGTTGGACTTAGCCCGTACCTGGTGGGTGATGCTAGCAGTCGGTTTAGCGACGCATGTCTTATGGATGGTATTGTCACGACCCGCACCCTAGAGTAAGGGCACGAGACGTGGGTACGTCCAGCCTACGCCGCAGTATCGGTGGTAGAACGCTGTTCTAGGTCAATCATCTAACAATATAAAGGTACCTGTATAGTATATACACTCCGAATGGAGGTGACATAGCAATATACAGTCTCAATCACATCTAAGGCAGAATGATAAGATAGATAGATAAATGTTGAAATAAAAGATTCACATAAGTACAATCAGAGAGTCTAAGTGTCTAAAGATATCACAAAACCACAAAATCCCAGATATCATAATACAGTCATCCAGAAGTAAACATAAGAAAATCCAGTCTAGAGAAGTGTCGTCCACAGCTTAAGGATCCGGCTGCTGGTCCAAGTCATAGCTGTCATCTAGGGTAGTCCCATAATAGATGGGACAGCACGCCTCATCCTCATCCTCTGTAATATTTCAACATGTCCAGTCAGGACAGGAGCGAGCACAGTACATCTCACGCAGTTTATAGAATATCAGGAATAAAATACAGGCAATAAAGTAAAATACATGAAACGCTGAAGAGTATACATGAGTAAAAAGAAGACTGTAATAAAATATCTACTATAAGTAAAGAACTATAGTGAACTAGTGATTTAGAGTACAAGCTAGACATGTGAACGGCTTGATAATAAACATGAGAGGTCGTACATGGCTACACTACTTTAAAAATTATCTACATGACTATTTATACTCCCTCGTACCCCAATCAATACACAAGGATCCGTTCAAGTTATGATATTGTATATGATATTCACATGGGGGCCCATAAATGGGTGCACATGAATATAAATATAGGGGCTCCGTGATCATGAGAGTATATGAATCACGAGAGTACACATGTAAGGTAAAAGCACAAGAGTACATGATGAAAGTGAAACGCACATGACATGATGTATATGATGCTCCCGAGGGGGATAATATCGCATGAAAAGATCCATATAGTACTAATCCATGTTTCCATCGTGTCAGCATCAAGTAAAATAATCTAGAGAAAGAAATTACTGCTAGCAAGTATGAAACGGTAAAAGAATGTACTCGTCTGATATCCTAGATGTCCGAAAGAAAATACTGCCTGAGGAGTGGTGTCTGTCTCCTATAGAACAATACAAGTCACTACATGTCGAAAATAATGAAATAGACTGCTACAATGCATCTACATGATATTTGGGGTCAATCTAGGCTAAAGTCAACCTTTTGTCAACTCTACTTACCTCTAGCAGTCAAACTAGGTCAAACAAAGTTAAACTTGGTCAAACTAGTCTAAATTGGTCAACCCTAGGCTATGTCATCTAGGTTATAGGCCATAGGCCCTATCCCCTAGGCAAATAGCCAAACACTAGGCCATATACCTATATAGAATCACAACCACAATGTGGGCATGAGCTAAATACAAACCACATCACTATATTCATATATATATATATATATATATATATATATATATATGTATATATATATATATATATATATATATATATATATATACATATATACACATATAGCAATATGTATATCACCCTATAGCTTACTTTACACATATATATATATATTCACACATACTTATATGTAATTTCATATACACATAGAGAGCTATGAAGATAAAGTCAAAGTGTCTGAACATGTTCGTGTGTGTAGGCATGTAATAGAGTGTGTGAGGGAAACAATGTGTACATAGCAATGTGGGTTTGGGTGTGTGACTTGGTTCCAGGAAACCAAATGACAGTGTTCAGATTATCATTTTCATGTATGTGTGTGTGAGATTGATAGGAATGTGTGTGTACATTAAATATGTATAGATGACAGGGCTTAACAGGATAGGGTGTCCTCTGTATGTGTGTGAGGGGTGAGAGTGATCTGTGTACACGAAGTAACAATGTTCAAGAGTGTCTCAGGATTTGCCTTGCGTGTGTGTTGTTTGCATATGAATGTGTGTGACAGGAAAAACATGTGTGTACAGGAATCCATAGTGTGTTTAAATGTGCTCAGGTGTGTGTGTGTATTAGACAGGGATGTGTCTCATGAACCCAGTGTCTTAGACAGTGTACAAGTGATCAATTTGTGAGGGAGAAATAGTTCTTGTGTACAGGAAACAAATAAAAGTGTTCACAAGCAATCTCACTGAAAACTGAATACAAATAATGTGAAACCATGTGTGGTCATGTGTCTCAGTGTGTGCTCAGGTTTCAACCCAACTTGACAGTTCATCATACAAAATCGACGTGACAGTAGCAACCTTAATTTGAATTTATCATGTCTATAACTCTAACACATGTAGGCTAATGAAACAATAATTTAACATGATTAGAATTCAGTAGGATACTCTTAAACCTAGGGTTAATATTCCAACCATGTTCTCAGTTTTAAACCAAATCAACTCAAAATTGTAAAAGAACTGAGAATGAACTCAGTGTTCTCAGGAATCGATTCCCAGGTTAACCCAGGCTAATCCCTGTGTCTGTGTGCAGGAATCACATCAGTTTACAAGTTTAGATAGGTGTGAGTTCTTAGTTATCATGGTTTAACCAGTCCTAAATGTGTGTGATATCATATTACATAGGTTGAACAAATCAACAGTTATCCATAATTCCCACATCGAATCCCAACAGTCAAACTCAAACCAAAAAGGATCCTAACATGATGCCTAATGTTCAGACCAATTAAACCATAACAAAATACATGAATTAAATCATTAACATGAAATCGTAATGGAGAACAGCGTTTTATACACTGATACATTAAAGTATCAGTCGAATGGGAATTTTCCTATTCTATATTAAATTAGCAATTAGCAATAGGGTTAAGGTTGGTAATTAACAGTTGATATGTGTACGTGTCATACAATTGATATCGTGTCCAAAAATATGACACAATGTGTCCAAACATCACACAAACTCAAGCACGGAACTGACACAGGTCGTGCGACCAGTACAAGTGTCCTAGCACTCTCGACACGTATCTATTAGACATAAAACTTCAGGGGTGTCATGACAGACACTGCCCCTCCCTTCTTGTCCAAGTACACGAGTCCACGTGTCCTACAGCTCCTGTACAAACCCGCTGGTAGCAGGGCAGCGCAGCTCGCACGCGCGCGAGCGTGTGCACGGGTGCGACACGATACCAATACGACATGAGACACGCTCAGTCGTGTAAAATCACACAAGCAACATGTAAACCTAATTTCCTATTCCATTACTTCCTAAAAAATCGATCGAAATGCCCACTGTGGCATTTCGTCGAACACCTGCGACTGTCCACAGATACGTGTTCGATACGGATACGTAAAGGACACGAGAGGGTGCAAAACCTATCCCTACAATAAGAGGACACCTAGGGCTTGGTGTTCATACAAAGAAACCAAAATTTCATGAAGGGAAATGGGATTTACCTATGTGTGTTCCTTCACAAAGAAAAGCTCCCAAAAGTGAGATCTCCTCCAGCTAGCCAATGGCTCCAAATTGTATCAAACCTGAGAATGGCCTCCACCAACAGTAGGGGGACACTAATTAGGTTACAATGGAAGAAGTTGCAATAAAAATGGACTAATATTGAATAAACTATGAAGAAATTTCATGAAGAACAAATCTTTCCTTAGAAAATGAAGGGATGAATAAAAAGGAGGCACAAACTTTGAGAGGGACTTTATAGCAAGGGGAAAGATCCCTAGGCCGGCCACATGGTTAGGGTTAGGGTTTTTGGGATTCAATCCAATGGCTATCAATCCATCAAGTCCAATCAAGGGCCTACAACCTAGGTTTCCCTTAGTCAAGTTGCAACCTATACATTCTAACTATTCATGACTTAAACCCAACTAACAAATACTAACTAATACTCACTATGGCTAACTAGACTAGCTATGACTAATCTAGGTCAGGTCCAAACTAGGTTAGGGCTAATCAAAACCACAAGGCTATCAATTAAATAATATTTAAATCACACCATTCTAATTAATCATTTTAAATTCCAAATAATATATATTAAATTCAAATAATTCAAAAATGACAAAAATACACTCATACTATAAATGTGGTAGTGGCAAATCTATCCTTCTTAAAAAAATTCGTCCTCAAAATTGAAAGGCGAAACTAACAATTAGAAGGATAGACAATCATACCTCACGGTCCAAAAGATAAGGGTATCGCTCGCGCATCTCATCCTCCCGCTCCCAGGAATTCTTCTGGAGAATGATGCCTCAATGCGACGCGAACCAAGGGTGTTACCTGGTTTCTCAGCACCTTCTCTCGGCGATCCAGAATCTTTACTGGCTGCTCTGGATAACTGAGAGTAGGCCCTACCTCAATCTCTGAATGATCAAGCACATGGCTAGGGTCAGCCACCTAACGTCTCAACTGTGATACATGAAATACGTTGTGGACACCCACTAGTCCAGGTGGCAAGTCTAGCCTGTATGCCATGTCACCGACTCTCCCGCTGATCACGAAAGGTCCGATGAAGCGCGGGCTAAGCTTCCCACCTCCACCAAAACGTATAGTACCACGAGTCAGAGATATCCGCAGAAAATCATGTCTCCGACCTAAACACAAACAAGGCCTCATGTTACTAAATAATCAAACATAGTCAATGGTCAACTACCGGTCAACAACTAGTCAATTTGTCAACATCCAAGTACTTGGTTAAAACTGGTCAACTAAGTCAACTTGGACTATTGGGTCAATGGCTAATCTAGGGTTCAGACCTAATAGTCTATAGTGTTAAAAATATCAAGGCCAATTAAATCCTAAGTTCAATATACCCATGCGTACCCTACATTAAACTAGACTCATAACTTCTAACCCTTAACCATAACACATACTCTAAATACCTCACATATCCCCATAAAACCCACACTATTCTAAATGCATCATCTATGCGTACATATAGACTAACCATCTCATATGTCTAATCTATATAATATATGCAGAACCACCTTAATCCAAATTACTTATCACATATATCCCTATAATCAATGCTGTAAGACATACTAATATCCTATATGGAATTTGGCTGGTCAGGGGAATCATCTACAATGGGTTATTATTCTAATACCAATACAAACTACCATCTCTAGGGTACAGACACCCTACAAGTCGTCATATTATTAAACTATGAAGATCTACCTATGAATAAGTTCTACAAACTAAAATAACCCTACTCCTAAGTTATTAATGGAATACAATTTTATATCAACAGAAGAGTATGATAGAGATGATAGGTTGAAACCTTCTCAAGATAAAATCTGATAATCACATGTGTCTGTCCAAAATCATGTTACTCAGAGTCTTCGTCATGCTAGTGAGCAGGGCTACGATAATCACAGCGTCCTTGACTAAGGTACATACCTCTAGAATTATGGTATTTAAAATTTTTACATTGTCGCATGCTTGGCAGCAAAAACCTTAAATTCCCACACCCGAAAAGTACGTCCCAATCTGACTATATGTCCTCACTATGCCAGCTAACACGACTATCGAAGATTCTAGATCCCATAACTGAGGTGACCTAGCCCATATGATTCATCTCAGAAGAAAATCAAACATAACACATGAACAACAAAACAAAATTGATCAATCAACAAGGAACAGAGGGAATCGAAATTCAAGATAGCTATAAGAGGCAATTACAGAAGTAGAATCAAAAGAACGAAACCTGCAACTAGATCTCCAACGGCCTGAGCATCCTCGAATGTCCTGGCGAAAGCTCGCTCCTGCTGGCCTCTCCTGGCCTGCTGCTGATGCTGCATGTACCTCTGCTGCTGAGTCGGTAAGGGTAATCCTTTCTGCTGGCCAACCGGAGCCCTAGCTTCTGTTCTCTGAACTGTCTGTCCCGATGACTTGGGACACTCTCTCAGCCGATGATCAGATCCTCCGCAAAGTAAACATCTGCCTAGCCTCTTCCGACATTCGTCCCAATCGTGCCCTGGTTTCCTACAGTAAAGGCAACTGGTAACATGCTGCTTTCTAGGGGTTTGTTGCGTCTATAACGGTGGTCCCCTCGGCTGCTCTGTCGGAGCCCTAGCTCCGACTGCTACCTGAGTCATCGTTATCTAGCTCCTGGGACATTTCCTCAGCTAGTGGTCCACTGCTCCACAAAGTAGGCACTTGTCCAGCCTCTTTCTGCACTCACCCCATTCATGCCCTAGCTTCTTGTAGTAGGGACAACTGACTGTCTGCTGTCTGGGTGCCTGATACTGTATGGGTTGCTGTTGTCCCTACTGATGGCCCTGACCCTGTAACTACTGCTGAACAGGCCTCTGCTAATACTGGTGCTGAATCTGTACGTGAGGCCTCTTAGCCTGACCTCCACTGCTGCTAACTCCATGAATGTCATGTCCCCTCTTGAATAACTATTACCCCTGAGTTTCCATTATCTGCTGGAAGAAAGAGAATAACTGCGCCACGTCCTCTGATCCTGATGGCGACTGCTGCTGAAGAACGTTCGGGATGACTGGGAAAAATCTCGGAGTAGGAAGAGGTGTACTTCCATAAGCTGCAGATATCCCAGCCTTAGCTGACATAATAGGAGCTGCAGTCTCGGGGCCCTGCTGATCAGGACGAGGAGTGGTAGACCCCTCAGTGGTGTCTTCGCGATCGAGATGAGATCGCGCCTCCATAACCATCCTGAAGACAGATCAAACGAGAGGACAATCACTGAGAATGAAGCAATTACATCAAGAAAGGACGGTTTATTTTCAAGGAAAGACAATAATACAGCAATTTTAGGTAACAAGAATCTGATTAAGAGTTTTTCCTAATGTGATTGAGTACCTTCAAAATATCATAATCCTACTGCTGGCTGTAGTGATACTCTAGTTCGAATACCACTACATAAACTGACCTGCATGGGCCACCACAAAAACGTGTCAACGACCCACACCCTAGAGTAAGGGCACGAGACGTGGGTACATCCAGCCTACGCCGCATTATCGGCTGTAGAACGCTGTCCTAGGTCAATCATCTAACAATATAAAGGTACATGTACAGTATATACACTCCGAATGGAGGTGACATAGCAATATACAGTCTCAATCACATCTAAGGCAGAATAATAAGATAGAAAGGTAGATAGATAAATGCTGAAATGAAAGATCTACATAAGTACAACAAGAGAGTCTAAGTGTCTAAATATATCACAAAACCACAAAATCCTAGATATCATAATACAGTCATCCAGAAGTAAACATAAAAAAATCCGAGTCTAGAGGAGTGTCGTCCACAGCTAAAGGATCTGGCTGCTGGTCCAAGTTACAGCTGTCATCTAGGGTAGTCCCATAATAGGTGGGACAGCACGTCTCATCCTCATTCTCTGTAATATTTCAACAGGTCCAGTCAGGACAGGAGCGAGCACAGTACATCTCACGCAGTTCATATAATGACAGGAATAAAATACAGGTAATAGAGTAAAATACATGAAATGCTGAAGAGTATACATGAGTAAAAAGAAGACTGTAATGAAATATCTACTATAAGTAAAGAGCTATAGTGAACTAGTGATTTAGAGTACTAACTAGACATGTGAACGGCTTGATAATAAATATGAGAGGTCGTACATGGCAACACTACTTTGGAAATTGCCCACATGACTATTTATACTCCCCCGTACTCCAATCAATACACAAGGATCCGTTCAGGTTATGTTATTGTACATGATATTCATATGGGGGCCCATAAATGGGTGCACATGAATGTAAACATGGGGGCTCCATGATCATGAGAGTACATGAATCATGAGAGTGCACATGTAAGATGAAAGCACAAAAGTACATGATGAAAATGAAATGCACAAGACATAATGTATCTGATGCTCCCGAGGGGGATAACATCGCTTGAAAAGACCCATATAGTACTAATCCGTTCTTCCATCGTGTCAACATCAAGTAAAATAATCTAGAGCAAGAAAATACTCCTAGCAAGTATAAAACGGTTAGAGAATGTACTCGCCTGATATCCTGGATGTTCGGAAGAAAATACTGCCTGAGGAGTGGTGTATGTCTCCTATAGAACAGTATAAGTCACTACATGGCAAAAACAATGAAATAGACTGCTACAATGTATCTACATGATGTTTGGGATCAATCTAGACGAAAGTCAACCTTTGGTCAACTCTAGCAGTCAAACTAGGTCAAACAAAGTTAAACTTGGTCAAACTAGTCTAGATTGGTCAACCCTAAGCTATGTCATCTAGGTTATAGAACATAGGCGCTATCCCTTAGGCAAATAGCCAAACACTAGGCCATATACATATATAGAATCACAACCACAATGTGGGCCATGAGCTAAATACAAACCACATCACTATATTCACATATATGTATATATATACATACATACACATATAGCAATATATATATCACACTATAGCTTACTTTACACATATATATTCACACATACTTATATGTAATTTCATATACACATAGAGAGCTATGAAGATAAAGTCAAAGTGTCTGAACATGTTTATGTGTGCGTGTAGGCATGTAATAGAGTGTGTGAGGGAAACAATGTGTACATAGCAATGTGGGTTTGGGTGTGTGTGACTTGGTTCCAGGAAACAAAATGACAGTGTTCAGATTATCATTTTCATGTGTGTGTGTGAGATTGATATGAATGTGTGTGTACATTAAATATGTGTTGATGACAGGGCTTAATAGGATAGGGTGTCTTGTGTGAGTGTGAGGGGTGAGAGTGATCTGTCTACAGGAAGTAACAGTGTTCAGGAGTGTCTCAGGATTTGCCTTGTGTGTGTGTTGTTTGCATATGAATGTGTGTGACAGGAAAAACATGTGTGTACAGGAATCTATAGTGTATTTAAATGTGCTCAGGTGTGTGTGTGTGTGTATTAGACAGGGATGTGTCTCATGAACCCAGTTTCTTAGACAGTGTACAAGTGATCAATTTGTGAGGGGAAAATAGTTCCTGTGTACAGGAAACAAACGACAGTGTTCACAAGCAATCTCACTGAAAACTGAATGCAAACAATATGAAACCATGTGTGGTCATGTGTCTCAGTGTGTGCTCAGGTTTCAACCCAACTTGACAGTTCATCATACAAAATCGACTTGACAGTAGCAACTTTAATTCGAATTTAACATGTCTATAACTCTAACACATGTAGGCTAATGAAACAACAATTTAACATAATTAGAAATCAGTAGGATACTCTTAAACCTAGGGTTAATATTCCAACCATGTTCTCAGTTTTAAACCAAATCAACTCAAAACTGTAAAAGAACTGAGAATGAACTCAGTGTTCTCAGGAATCGATTCCCAGGTTAACCCAGGCTAATCCCTGTGTCTGTGTGCAGGAATCACTTTAGTTTACAAGTTTAGATAGGTGTGAGTTCTTAGTTATCATGGTGTAAACAGTCCCAATGTGTGTGATATCACATTACATAGGTTGAACAAATCAACAGTTATCCATAATTCCTATATCGAATCCCAACAGTCAAACTCAAACCAAAAAGGATCCTAACATGATACCTAATATTCAGACCAATTAAACCATAACAAAATACATGAATTAAATTATTAACATGAAATCGTAATGGAGAACAGTGTTCTATACACTGATACATTGAAGTATCAGTCGAATAAGAATTTTCCCATTCCACATTAAAATTAGCAATTAGCAATAGAGTTAAGGTTGGTAATTAACAGTTGATTTGTGTACGTGTCATACAATTGATATTGTGTCCAAAAACACGACACAATGTGTCCAAACATCCCTGAACTCAAGCACGGAACTGACACAGGTCGAGCGACCATTGCAAGTGTCCTAGCACTCTCGACACGTATCCATTGGACACGATACTTCGGGGTGTCATGACAGACACTGTCCCTCCCTTCGTGTCCAAGTACACGTGTCCACATATCCTACAGCTCCTACACGAACCTGCTGGTAGCAGGGCAGCGCAGCTCGCACGCGGGCGGGCGTGTGCACGGGTGCGACACAACACCAACACGATACGAGACATGCTCAGTTGTGTAAAATCACACAAGCAACATGTAAACCTAATTTCCTATTCTATTACTTCCTAAAAAATCGATCGAAATGCCCGTTGTGGCATTTCTTCGAACACCTACGACTGTCCACAGATACATGTCCGATACGGACACGTAAAGGACACGAGAGGGTGCAAAACCTATCCCTACAGTAAGAGGAAACCTAGGGCTTGGTGTTCATGCAAAGAAACCAAAATTTTATGGAGGAAAATGGGATTTACATATGTGTGTTCCTTCACAAAGAAAAGCTCCCAAAAGTGAGATCTCCTCAAGCTAGCCAATGGCTCCAAATTGTATCAAACCTGAGAATGGCCTCCACCAACAGTAGGAGGACACTAATTAGGTTACAATGGAAGAAGTTGCAATGAAAATGGACTAATATTGAATAAACTATAAAGAAATTTTATGAAGAACAAACCTTTCCTTAGAAAATAAAGGGATAAATAAAAAGGAGGCATAAACTTTGAGAGGGACTTTATAGCAAGGGGGAAGATCCCTAGGCCGGCCACATGGTTAGGGTTAGGGTTTTTGGGATTCAATCCAATGGCTATCAATCCATCAAGTCCAATCAAGGGCCTACAACCTAGGTTTCCCTTAGTCAAGTTGCAACCTATACATTCTAACTATTCATTACTTAAACCCAACTAACAAATACTAACTAATACTCACTATGGCTAACTAGACTAGCTATGACTAATCTAGGTCAGGTCCAAACTAGGTTAGGGCTAATCTAAACCACAAGGCTATCAATTAAATAATATTTAAATCATACCATTCTAAATAATCATTTTAAATTCCAAGTAATATATATTAAATTTAAATAATTCAAATAATTCAAAAATAACAAAAATACTCTCAAACTAGAAATATGGTAGTGACAGGTATTCAGCAACAAGATCCAAACCAAGTATTTTGATGCAGTAGCTTGCTATGATCTGCAGACGAGATTCACTAATCTCAAGCAGATGGGAAGGACGGTCGATGGATATGTGGCCAAGTTTTCTTGACTTATTCGGTTTGCTCCTACCTTGGTGGAAACCGAATTGAACTGAGCGCAGCGATTCCAGCAGGGACTCCACCTAGAGATTATTATATCAGTAGAGAAGTTTGAGCACCAGGCGTTTGATGTCGTCTTACGAGTAGCAAAGAGGCATGAGTATACTTCATAGAGGATTATAGATAGAAGCGAAGGACGGAAGAGATCTCATGGGCAGATGCCCCAGTTATCACCACCAGTCCCGGCAGCTGGGGATTTGACTATTGGAGCTCCTAGGAGGGCGACCATAGTTCGTCGGTTCAGTACTCGACACCAACGTATCCTCAGCGGTAGAAGCAGTCTTCCGTAATGGGCTTCTCTCATTGTGGGAAGCCTGGGCATGTAGTATCAGAATGTCACAAAGCATAGGGATTGTGCTTGGCTTGTGGGGTACCGGATCACAAGATAGGGTCATGTCCAAATAGAGTCAGTTCATCGTCATCAAACCTAACCAGTCCATGTTAGGGGTCCAGCACCAGTACAACAGCAGTACCAGCCTCCGAGGCCATTGCCGCCTCAGGCTCAACAGTATGTCCAAGATCAGATTCAGAACCGGCAGAGGTTTCCAGCAGAGGGAACCAGCACCAAGAGGACAAGGATAGGCTATGGCTCTGACCGTAGCAGAAGAATTGGCATCAGGTGAGGTGGTGGTAGTTACCATTTTCATCAACTATTTTCCAGCATCAGTCTTATTTGATTCGGGTGCATCGCAATCATTTTTGTCTGCACGATTCGCAACACAGAAAGGACTGGAGCCCGAGTCATTATCAGTAAGGCTCAATATACTTACCGGTAATGGTCTTGTGGGGGTAGATAGAGTTTTTTTCTCGTGTCGAATTATAGTTAGCGGTAAAGAGTTTTTCGCTAGATTGATAGAATTTTCGATGGCCGACTATGATGTGGTCCTAGGAATGGATTAGTTGAAGAAAAATATGCTAGAATAGATTGCCATATTGGCAAGATTATTTTGGTATTCCCGCTGAAGAAGAGTTTTCATTTTCCAGAGACAAAGTAGAACCTTCTCTACCAGTCTTATAGATGGCAGTAGCAGAAGCAGTTCAGTTTTCCAGGGTAGTAGGAGAGTTCCCTGATGTGTTTCCCAAAGAGCTTCTAGGCATGCCCCGAGAGAGAGTGATAGAGTTCACAATTGATTTGCTTCCTGGGATGGCACCAGTGTCAGAGAGAGTCTACAGGATGGTACCTTTCGAATTGGAGATCTTGTACAAGATGATTGAAAAACTCAGAACCAATGGATTCATTCGTACTAGTGGATCGCCTTGGGGATCCCCGATACTTCTTATGAAAAAGAAGGATGGTACATCAAGATTATATATTGATTATCGTACCTTGAACTCTGTAACAATCAAGAATAGATATCCGCTACCAAGGATAGATGATTTATTTGATCAACTCAGAGGAAAGACAGTATTCTCGAAGATTGACTTACGGTCGGGTTACCATCAGATCATAGTCAGAGAGCAAGACATCCCAAAGACAGCACTCAGATCTAGATATAAACATTAGGAGTTCCTTGTTATGCCATTTGGAGCGACCAATGCGCCAGCCGTATTCATGGACCTCATGAATCGTATCTTCATGCCCTATTTGGACCAGTTCGTGATAGTGTTTATAGACAACATCTTAGTCTATAGTAAGAATGAGGCAGAGCATGAGCAGCATCTTCGTGTAGTTTTTCAGATTCTTAGAGAGCACCAGTTGTATGGAAAGTTCAGTAAGTACAAATTTTAGCTGGATCGCATTTCGTACTTAGGTCATATCATCACCAGAGGTAGAGTAGAAGTGGAGCCCCAAAAGATAGTGTCTATAGAGACATGTCCAGTACCCAGTATTATCGTAGAAGTTCGGAGTTTCCTAGGATTGGCCGGCTATTACCGGTGGTTTGTATCAGACTTTGCTCAAATTTTAGCACCATTGACGCAGTTGATCCGCAAGGATGTGTAGTTTGCTTGGACAGCAGAGTGTCAGAGTTCTTTTAAGAAGTTAAAGCAAGGATTGATAACGGCCCCCATTCTTACGGTTCCAGATGGGACTGGAGGATTTTCAGTTTATTGTGATACTTTCGACAAGGGATTGGAATGTGTCTTGATGCAGCATTGTAAGGTAGTAGCTTATACGTCACGTCAGCTTCGTGATCATGAGGGAAGTTACCCGACCCGTGACTTAGAATTAGCAGCGGTGGTTTTCGCACTAAAGTTGTGAAGGCATTATTTGGCTTAATTGCTACTTGATACCCTCAACTATTACACTTTTTCAAGTTGATAACCTAAACTTTTTTTTGTAACAACTTGATACCCAGATAATTTTTTGGACAATAATGTCCTTACCCAAATTTTAAAACTACCACTCACCCCCCCCCCCCTTCTACCCCCCCCCCCTTCTACTCCAGGCCACCCCTCCCCCTCTCCCCTCCGCCCCTCCCCCCCTCCCCCCCCCTCCCGCGCCCCGCCTCGCCTGTACCCTCCCCCTCCGCCGCCTCGCCTGCACCCTCCCCCTCCGCCTCCCCGCCTGCACCCTCCCTCTCCGCCGCCCCGCCTGCACCCTCCCCCTCCCCCCCCCCCCCGCTCCCCTGCACCCTCCGGCAACCCGCACCCCCTCCCCCCTCCCTCCTCCCTCTCTCGCTGCCCTCCTCTCCTTTCCCGACTCCACCATCGCCGGAGAGGGAGGGGGGAGGTGGTCGCCGGAGAGGGAGGGGGGGAAGGTGGTCACCGGAATGGGAGGGGGGGAGGAGGGTTGCATGGGAGAGAGAAAGCCAGGGGCATTTTTGGGATTTTTTGTGTTTTAGGTATTAAGTTGAAAAAATAAAATAGTTGAGGGTATCGAGTTGTTGAGTAAAAAAGTTTAGGGTATTAAGTTGAAAAACTGAAATAGTTGAGGGTATCAAAGTGCAATTAAGCCTTATTTCTATGAAGATCGGTTAGAGATCTTCACCAACCATAAGAGTCTTAAGTATGTGTTTACTCAGAAGGATCTTAACATTTGTCAGAGAAGACGGCTAGAGCGTTTAGCAGATTATGACGTCAACTTGCAGTATCATCCTGGGAAGGCTAACGTTGTTGCAGATGCATTGAGCAGAAGAGCCAGAGTTTATTTTCTAATAGCATAGCCAGAGTTGTTAGCAAATCTTCAGAAGATGGGTATTGAAGTTGTTCTTCCTACCAATGTGACATTGATGCCAGTATAAAAGTTTAGTCCCGTATAGTTGAGAGGATTAAGTTAGCTCAGTCAACAGATTCTAAACTTCAACGGCTTAGGGCAGAATGTGTAGCAGGACGGAGAGCATAGTTATGTATTCATGAGGATGGTACACTTCAATATGGAAGGCATCTTTGTGTACCTAGTGGTGACATCAGACAAGAGATCATGGCAGAAGCTCACAGTTCATAGTATTTAATTTATCCCAGTGGTACAAAGATGTATCGTGATATCCGCCAGCATTTCTGGTGGAATGGCATGAAGAGGGAGATAACTCGATTTGTCTCTCGTTGTTTAGTTTGCCAACAAGTTAAAGATGAACATTAGAGACTAGCTGGACTTCTTCAACCTTTACCGATCCCAGAATAGAAATAGGAGCACATTACTATAGATTTTGTGTCTAGGTTACCTAAATCCCCAGCTGGGAGAGATGCTATCTGGGTTATAGTTGACAGACTCACAAAGTAGCTTATTTTCTCCCTTTTAGGATTGGTCAGTCGACGGATTAGCTGGCAGAGATGTACCTCAGGCAGATAGTCAGGTTGCATGGAGTACCAGTCAGTATTTTATCCGACAAAGATTCAAGATTTATATCATACTTTTGACGGAGTCTTTAAGAGAGCATGGGGACTCGTCCCAGGTTCAGTTTATCTTATCATCCGCAGACAAATGGTTATTCAGAACGTACTATTCAAACTCTCAAAGATATATTATGATCATGTACACTCTATTTCGGTGGTTCGTGGAAATATTACCTGCATCTCGTGGAGTTCTCCTATAACAAAAGTTTCCAGACCAATATCCAGATGGCATCCTTTGAGGCCTTGTACGGCAGAAAGTGCTGATCCCCGTTAGCATGAGATGATGTCGGCGAGAGATAGATGCTTGGTCCAGAGATGATTATGCAGACTATTGAGGTAGTCAGATAAGTCAGAGATTATCTTCGAGTTGTGTAAGATCGCCAGCGTCATTGGGCCAATTCTCATCGACGTCCACTTGAGTTTTCTACCGACGACCATGTATTCCTTAGGATCTCGCATACCCATAGCGTCATTCGATTCGGCATACGGGAAAAGCTTAGTCCTAGGTATATATGATTGTTTGATATTCTCGAACGAGTAGGCGATGTGTCCTATTGTCTTGCTCATCCGTCGTCGTTACGTGAGGTATATGATGTCTTCCATGTATCCCAATTATGTTGGTACATTCCGGATCTGAGCTATATCCTTGATCATTCAGAATTGGTTGTTGGTACCAACCTTTCGTATAAGAAATGGCCCGTATCCATATTGGACCGAAGGAAGAAGATACTCAAGAACAAGACTATTAAGTTAGTCCGTGTTGCTTGGGATCATCACTCTTTGGGTGAGTCAACGTGGAAACATAAGGATGATATCCGATCGCGACATCCACACATGTTTGACTCATAAGGTATAATGTCTTCCTTATGCCTTATGCTTTTACTTTCTTGCTTGCATGAATGATTGTTTGATTGACTGTTAGTCGTAGATTGCCAGTATTAGTGTAGCTTGCCCTGACACCTCTAGTATTTTGATTTAAATTTCGAGGACAAAATTCTTTTAAGGTGGGTAGAGTTGTCACTCCCATTTCCCGTTATACGTATTTTCAGTATACGAATACGAATTTCTGACATTTATCAGGTGGACCGTAGTTAGACTTGTCTTGCTTAGCCTATTTTTGGTTTATTTGACTTGGTTTGGCTTGGAGTGGCATGGTTTAGTTTGAGATGGAGAGGGTTGGTATATAACCCAACTCCTTCTCTCTCTCTCCTCACTCACTTCTTCATTTACTTCTTCATCTTCTTCATTTACTCCTCCCACCTACCAAGTCATAGGCAAGTGCAACTTCCTTCATGATGGATCTCAAGTTTTATTGTTCTATTCTCTTTTTTACTTGATTCTAAGCCCCTTTAGAACTTGGAGTTTTTAGTTTCTATGGATAGATTCTTGTAGATCTAGAGTTAAAGTTTTTCTTATTTTTCTTGGTTTTGATTTCTAAAAACTTGGGATTTCCAAAAACTAATGATTTTATGTTGTAGAAAATTCAATTTCATGCAGTTTTGGCTTTTGTTTCGCTTGATTTCGATTTCGAAAGAGGAAGTTATGGCCATGGCAAGTTTTTGAAACTTTCATGGCTGAACTTGTTGTTGGGGATGATGACCCCCATGCGCCCGGGAGGCCATGCCCCGTAAAGTCCGGCAACGCATTCCTTGACTCCAAGCATGTCATGTGCGTAGTCTTCCTACGTGCATGTACTGAAGACACAGCGTGAGTTTCTGATGCACGGATGTGCTGATGCACGGATGCACAGAAATTCTAATGCGCAGATGTGCAGGAATTCTGATGTGCGAATGCGCAAGAATTTTGATGCACTGATGCGTGGATGCGCAGGAATTCTGATGTATGGATGTGCAGGAATTTTGCTGCACGGATGTTCAAGAATTCTGATGAGTGGATGCGCAGGAATTTTCATGCGCCGGAATTGTATTATTTTGCTATTTTAGCCCGTTTAAGCTGTTTTGTAGCTAGAATCTCAAAAAATTCATAACATGAAAGTGGTAGATCTTTTTCTCGGCTTCAAGAATCTTTTTGTCTCACTTTAATCAGGGTTCATATGTGACTTATGGTTTCATTCCCATTTGGGTGTTCTCGATCTTCTTTGCATGTTTTATATACTTGACCTAAATTGCGGCGACCCGACTTGACACTTGATAGTCTTAAGCTAGTAACTTTGAATATGGCACAAACATGATAACATGAACATGACATGATAACTCTTGATAGTGACCCATCGTGGTGCACTCTTGACAAGCAACTTGACATGATAATTTTTGATAGTGGCCCGTCGTGACGCACTCTTGACATGATAAGTAACCTGACATGACATGATAATTCTTGATAGTGGTCCGTCGTGATGCACTCTTGACATGATAAGTAACCTGACATGACATGATAATCTTGAACGTTGTTGTGATAGCTACCTGCACTTGCTAAGTAACTATTATCTTAACACCATGGTTGATTCTCTTGTTTGTGCATGTACAAGTTACATGTCTCGTCTTGCATCATGCCTAGGACATGGATTCCTGATTACCATGGTCAGGGATTTATACCGAATCTGACTAGGGTAATAACTAGATTGATCAAGTAGTTTATAAAGATATTTTTCAGCTACAAGCAGTCTCGTTATCTGGGCGCTTTAATTGGACTTGTAGCCTGCCGTCGAGTAGGGCACATTTCCAGCACACTGTCATGTGTTGCACCCCTAAGTCACCTAATCCAACTCTCTCAACTTGCAACTAGATAATCTGGATTAAGACTGCAGGGCTTGTGGCTGTTGGAATATCTTATTGCATCTTGTTAGTAATTAGGCTTGTGATAACCCTAGTTAGTTAAAAGTATCAAGCCGTACTTGTTGCTTGGCCGTAATTGATAGATAGAGTCCAGTCTAGTCTTGTCTAGATAGTTTCAGTTCAAGATTAGTTTAGCATATTACGGTTATGCTTTACTCTTGTCGATAAATGAGTGGAGACTAAGCTCTATTCAGGTGAAGGGTTACAACCCTAGTCCTTGTTTGGTTTACGGGTTGTAACTTAGTTACCGGAATAGTCCCTTAGTTATCTTATCGTTTATCATCCTGATTTCCTTAACCTATGTCCTTCATTATTAATTATGTCTTTATGTTCTAATATACTGGTTTTAGTTCTTAAGTGAAACCTCCCTTGTGGCACTTGCTCTTTCTGGGGTCTGACCCAGCTGATTTTGTATAGCCAGATTCCGGAGTAGCTCCCGAGAATCTTCCAGCCTTCCAGCCAGTTGGTGAACACTAGATGCAACCCTGGCAACGAGTAGGGGCATCAAGTCGAGGGATGATCGAGAAGGGTCAGATCGGAGGGGGCATCATGTCAGAGAAATGGGGACTAGGCGACGGCGAATGAGAAGGGGACTAAGCGGCGGAGGAGGGGGTCGACGGGGTTCGCGGAGACAGAGGAGGGGGTCGAGGGGGTCGGCGGTTACCGAAGGAGGGGGTCGACGAGGTTCGCGGAGATAGAGGAGGGGGTCGGAGGGGTTCGCGGAGACAGAGGAGGGGGTCAGGGGGGTCGTGGGTCGGCGGTCACCGGAGGAGGGGGTCGGGGGTCGACGGTCACCGAAGGAGGGAGTGGGGGATCGGATTGGGGAGAGGGAATGGTTTGAATTTGGGTTGAAAGTTTGAGAATGAAAAAGAACTCGATCGACTGACCCAAATAAAATTTCTTAGCGACGTCCAATAAAGACGTCGCTAAGCGTCGCTAGATCAAAAAGAATTAGCAGCGTAAAGCTAAATCGTTGGTAAACGTCGCTACTTAGCGACAACTACCGACTTATCAGCAACGTTATTTTTTAAACTTAAGAGATGTTGCAGGATGTCGCTGATCGTCGCTAATAGTGACGTCATGCTATGTTTTTTCTATGCGTCGCTAAATTTCTTTATTTTAGCGACGTTTTCCTTGGGCATCATAAATTTCGTCTGTAATATGACTTATTTTGGTAGTGTTTGCTCTCCCACTCTATTGTAAATTATTCGTTAGAGGCATTTAGCCGACGAGCAAGTGTTAGCTCGTGTTGAAACTTTATTTCTATCTGCCTAAGGGCTGTAACATGATTGACAAATCCTAGGGTTGATCATGTATGACTTAAACTCTTGCTAGTCTTCGCATTTTGTACGACTACTTTCATGATCATCTGAATATGTATTTGGGACGCCTAACTTTCTATGTCTGATGATCTTACATCTTGTAATAATTACTTGCTTGCTTAAGATTGAGACACTAGGCTTGTTCTTGACCATAAGTGACTGTTGGCTTGTAGATAAATCCTCATGCCTCTTGACAGCAGTGACCATATTGCGAGGTGGGATTCACTTCAAGGTACGTAGTTGGTTGTGTCTGTCCCCCGCTCTCCAGTATTCTGGTTGTGGGACGTGACACGGTTTAAGTGGTGGCCCATGCAGGTCTTGTAAATTAAGATGTTTGAGGGTTTCACTGAATAGATGTCTCAATCAGCATTCTTCCTTGATCTCTACTCGTGCTTTCCAATCTTCCTGAAAATCTTAACCTGATCACAAGCGTATATCCCTGGTCTATCTTGGTCCTTCCTTATTGTTCCTCATGCCATTTTTCAGTGGCATTGTTCCTGGTCCTACCGATCAGCAAGGTGGATCAAGTCTAGGGAACCAACAACAAGTGAACCAGCAGCAACCTGGGGACCAAGCCTAGTACTCTAGAGCAGCATCTCGAGTCATGCCTTACAGGGATCTAAAGCCACCAGTTTAGCTTGCTCAGCCTGCAGAGCCTGATAATGGAACCCTGGTGGGGCTTATTAGGGAATTGCTTGCATCTCAAGATCGTCGGAGTGATGCCCTGTACCAGACAGTACAAGATGCTACGGGCAGAGTTGGTTATCCGGGGAACAACGCGACCAACAGCTTCAAGCGCTTGAACCCTCCTTTCTTTGACGGCAGTAAAGATGCTATTGTTGCCGATGCATGGCTTCAGGATATAGGAGTTATCCTTAAGGCAGCTAGGATTCCTAAGGATGAGAAGGTGGTCGTGGTGCGCCTGCAGTTGTTGGACTTAGCCCACACCTGGTGGACGATGCTAGCAGTCGGTTTGGCGACGCATGTCTTATGGGTGGTATGCAGCAACAAGTTCTAGACCAAGTATTTTGATGCAGTAGCGCGCTATGATCTGCAGACGAGATTCACTAATCTCAAGCAGATGGAAAGGACGGTCGATGGATATGCGGCCGAGTTTTTTAGACTTAGTCGATTTGCTCCTACCTTGGTGGCAACCAAACTGGACCGAGCACAGCAATTCCAGCAGGGACTCCATCTAGAGATCATTATATCAGTGGAGCAGTTTGAGCACCAGACGTTTGATGTCGTCTTGTGAGCAGTGAAGAGGCATGAGTATACTTCACAGAGGATTGTAGATAGAAGCGGAGGACGGAAGAGGTCTCATGTGCAGCTGTCCCAGTTATCAGCACCAGTCCCAGCAGCTAGGGCTTCGACTATTAAAGCTCCTAGGAGGGCGATCACAGTTTCATCGGTTCAGCACTCGACACCAAAGTATCCTCGGCGGCAGAAGTAGAAGCAGTCTTCCGTAATGGGCTGCTCTCATTGTAGGAAGCCTGGTGATGTAGTATCAGAATATCGTAGAGCACAGGGAATGTGCTTGGCTTGTGGGGCACCGGGTCACAAGATAGGGTCATGTCCGAATAGAGCCAGTTCATCGTCATCAAACCTAACCAGTCCATCGGTTAAGGGTCCAGCACCAGTGCAGCAGCAGTACCAGCCTCCGAGGCCATTGCCGTATTAAGCTCAATAGTATGTCCAAGCTCAGATTCATAACCAGCAGAGAGGTTTATAGCAGAGGGGCCCAGCACCAAGAGGACAAGGACAGGCTATGGCTTTGACCATGGCAGAAGAATTGGCATCAGGTAAGATGGTGGCAGGTACCATTCTTGTCAACTCTTTTCCAGCATCAGTCTTATTTGATTTGGATGCATCGCATTCATTTATGTTTACACGATTAGCAACACGGATAGGACTGAAGCCCGATTCCTTACCAGTAAGTCTCAATATACTTACTGGTAATGGTCTTGTGGGGGTAGATAGTGTATTTTTCTCGTGTCGAATCATAGTTAGCGGTAGAGAGTTTTTTGCTAGATTGATAGAATTTTCGATGGCCGACTTTGATGTAGTCCTAGGAATGGATTGGTTGAAGAATCAATATGCTAGAATAGTTTGCCATATTGGCAAGATTATTTTTGGTATTTTCGACGAAGAAGAGTTTTCATTTTCCAGAGGTGAAGTAGAACCTTCTCCACCAGTCTTACGGATGGCAGTAGCAGAAGCAGTTCAGTTTCCAAAAGTAGTAGGAAAGTTCCCTGATATGTTTTCTGAAGAGCTTCCAGGCATTCCCCCAGAGGGAGTGATAGAGTTCACCATTGATTTGCATCCAGGGACGGCACTAGTATCAGAGAAAGTCTACAGGATAAAACCTTCAGAATTGGAGATCTTGTACAAGATGATTGAAGAACTTTGAACCAAGAAATTCATTCGTGCTAGTGGATCGCCTTAGGGAGCCCCGATACTTCTTATGAAAAAGAAGGATGGTATGTCAAGATTATGTATTGATTATCGTACCTTGAACTCTGTAACAATCAAGAATAGATATCCTCTACCAAGGATAGATGATTTATTTGATCAACTCAGAGGAGCGACAGTATTCTTGAAGATTGACTTACGGTCGGGATACCATCAGATCAGAGTCAGAGAGCAAAATATCCCAAAGACAGCATTCAGATCTAGATATAGACATTGGGAGTTCCTTGTTATGCCATTTGGAGCGACCAATACGCCAGTCGTATTCATGGACCTCATGAATCGTATCTTCATGCCCTATTTGGACCAGTCCGTGATAGTTTTTATAGACAACATCTTAGTCTATAGCAAGTATGAGGCAAAGCATGAGCAGCATCTTCGTGTAGTTCTTCAGATTCTTAGAGAGCAACAGTTGTACACGAAGTTCAGTAAGTACGAATTTTGGCTGGATCGCGTTTTGTACTTAGGTCATATCATCACTAGAGGTAGAGTGGAAGTGGACCCCCAGAATATAGTAGCTATAGAGACATGGCCAGTACCCAGTACCGTCGCAGAAGTTCAGAGTTTCCTATGATTGGTCAGCTATTATCGGCGGTTTGTATCAGACTTTGCTCGAATTTTAGCACCATTGACACAGTTGACCCGCAAAGATGTGCAGTTTGCTTGGACAGCAAAGTGTCAGTGTGCATTTGAGAAGTTGAAGCAAGGATTGATGACGGCCCCCATTCTCACGCTTCCAGATGGGACTGGAGGATTTTTAGTTTATTGTGATGCTTCCGACAGAGTATTGGGATGCGTCTTGATACAGCATGATAAGGTAGTAGCTTATGAGTCACGTCAGCTTCGTGATCATGAGAGAAATTACCCAACCCATGACTTGGAATTAGCAACGGTGGTTTTCGCACTCAAGTTGTGAAGGCATTATTGTTTAGAGATCGGGTGGAGATTTTTACCAACCACAAGAGTCTTAAGTATGTGTTTACACAGAAGGATCTTAACATGCGTCAGAGAAGATGGCTAGAGCTATTAGTAGATTATGACATCAACTTGCAGTATCATCCTGGGAAGGCCAACGTTGTTACAGATGTATTGAGCAGAAGAGCCAGAGTTTATTTTCTAACAGCACAGCCAGAGTTGTTAGCAGATCTTCATAAGATGGGTATTGAAGTTGTTCTTCCTACCAATCTGGTATTGACAGCCAGTATGCAAGTTTAGTCCAGTATAGTTGAAAGGATTAAGTTAGCTCAGTCAACGGATTCTAAGCTTCAGCGGCTTAGGAAAGAATGTGTAGCAGGACGGAGAGGAAAGTTATGTATTCATGAGGATGGTACACTTTGATATGGAAGGTGTCTTTGTGTACCTAGTGGTGACATCAGACAAGAGATCATGGCAAAAGCTCACAGTTCACAGTATTTAATTCATCCCGGCGGTATTAAGATGTATCGTGATATTCGTCAACATTTCTGGTAGAATGGCATAAAAAGGGAGATAGCCCGATTTGTATCTCATTGTATAGTTTGCCAACAAGTTAAAGCTGAACATTATGTAGGACCGTTGAGCACCTCTAGAGGGGGGGTGAATAGAGTGTGTGTGTGCAGCGAAAAATAATCACTAATTAAAACTAAACTTTAAAACTATGGCAATGAAATAAGAGACAATAAATATAATGCAGCAAGCGATAGAGAATTCAAAGTCAGCGACACAGTGATATATACCGATATCCCTCTGAGAGGACTAATCCAGTCTCGAGTACTCTTGCTCGATGTTAATCTACTATGGCACAAGCTTTAACTGAGAGCTTGCAGTCTCTTACAACACCGTCCTTGGTGACAAGCGCACGACCAGCTTCACAACACCGTGCTTGGTGACGAGCGCACGACCAGCTCCACAACAAGAAAAGTTGTTGGACTTGAAACGACCTCTTTACAACTCTTGGAATACCAAAAGACTCTAAATCAACTCTGATAAAACTGGCTTTTGGCTAAGAGGTGTATAGGTATGATTTAAAAATCTTGGATCGTTTGAAAATACTTGAATAGTAGAGAAGAGAAGATGAAGAGTGAATGAATGATTTGAAATAAAAAGTTCTTCTCTATTTATAGGTGTTTTCTGGACCCGAACTCGGACAGAGTTCGGGCAGAGTTCGGATGCATATATCTCACAAAGAGACGTTGCTCGCAGATTTGGAGGCAACAGAAGTTTGAATATAAATTGACCGAACTCGGAAAGAGTTCGGGCCGAACTCGGGCCAAACTCGGTTAGGAGTTCTGTCAGGAGATTTTTGAAATATTTTAACACAAATTGTTTTTGAAAGTGTTTTGGAATATTTTGTAAAATGAGTGTAACAAGAAATATGAGTAATAATGGGTAGGCTTTTTAGAAAGTGAACTGAAATAACCCGCCAGTATTACCAAAACTGATTTTACAAAATAAATCCTAGACTCAATAAAATGTAAAATACAGAATAAAATGTAAAATGAGTCATCTCCAGATTTGATGATGTTGATGCTTCGTTGATGCAGTACAACGTCCGTTGAAAATGATTTCATAAATCCTGAAATGATTAGCAGCATTTTGTATATTTTGTGTATTGACTTAAGTGCATGTTGATTATCGAAATCGGGTGTGACCATGGAATGGGCCAACAATCTCCCCCATTTTGATAATTGACAAACTTGAGTCTATACCAAAATATAGCTTGATAAAATAGAACAAAATACAAGTATACCTGAAAATGGTAGAGTTTGTTTTTCGATTTGTACGATTTTTAGATATGCTTTTGCTTTTGGTATGGTACACTTTTTCTCCCCCTTTGTCAAATAGTAAAATGACTTGGCTCCCCCATAATGTGTGAAGCCAACAATAAGAAACAAAAGACAAAGTGAAGTAAAAGAGACATAATCACAGCATAGAACAACGACTATAGTAATACTAATGCTGGAAATAAAGAAATGTCATACTAATAAGTGCTGAGTACAATCATCAGAAAATGTCTAACTAGTGAGTTTAGACATACATAAAAAAACTACATCAAAGCATAAAAGATCATCATCTAACAAATATCACACTATCCAAAAACTGAATCCACGTCACATAGTGGGGTCGTCAGCACCAGGAGCCTCTGGAGGAAAGTAGGCTGCAGTGGGGTCGAAGTGCTGGAAGGAGACCTCATCTGTGAACCGAGGACCCGGAAAGCCTGGGTGAGGCTGGATGGTAACTGGATGGACCGGATCATGGGCTAGGCTGTAGTGGAGATCAGTTATCCCATTCCTCAGCACCTGGGCCTGAGAAATGTGTCAGAACTCCGAATCCAGATAACTTTAATGACGTTGCACAGATATAGCAACAAAATCATCAAAGCGCTGGTAGAAAGTCGGATCAAATCCCGGGGCAGGGGCTGGAGCAGGAGCAGGAGCATCAGGAACCTCAGCGTCAGCAGCTGGAGCAGGCTGAGCTCCAGGAGGCAGAGGTGGAGCAGGAAACCGTCGAGATCTGGTAAGCTCGATAGGAGTAGAGGAGAATGCACAAGTCTGAAGGTCAATCTCAAAACGACGAAAGATAGATGCCAAGTGCATTGGATATACCAGATTCCTTCCTGTATTTCTGCAGTTCAGCATCCAGGACATTATGGTCTTAGGGATAGAAAATAGAATGCCAAAATAAATGTGATAGAGAGCAGAGAGTTCCAAGAAGGTCATTTCATCTGTGGATCCTTTCTTTGGAAGAAGGACAGAGAAAATTATTCGATGAAGTTCATAAAAAGATTGGTTCAAGTTCTTGGAATAAACCCTACGAGGAACAGGGTTTGGATGACAAATGAGTTCCCTAAAAGAGGCTAGGGTAACATCAGCAGGGAACTGGACATGGGTAATGTCAACCAAAGCATCACCAAAATCAGGAACATGGAAAAATTTACTGATATCGGTGGCAGAGAATTCTAGTTCTTGCCCAGCAACGCAAGAATAGAAATTTCCGTTAGTTTTTACTTAAAAATTGCAGTAAAACATTCGGACGGCATTGTCAAAAATGTTTTCTGATACCTCGAAGAAATCTCGGTATCCTAGGTGGTCAAAAGTAGGAGCGTATTCAGAAAATATTGTAAAATTTACAAAAGCTCCATTGCAAATCCTACGACCAGAAAAAGAATTGAACCAAAGATCAGAAAACTCTTTGTCCGGAACAAAGTAGAGTCATAGTCTTCTGCATCCATTGGTCGTGCTGGACCATTGAAAGAAATTGAAGGAAAGGAAGTAGATTACCTTTTTGAGAAAAATGGGAAGATGAGAATTCGAGACGCCCACCAGATCTCTTGGATTTCTTGCTAGGATGGAGGAGGAAGAACTTTCTAGGAGATATAAGGAGTAAACTCGAGTTGATGAGTGAAAAAGAGTGGAGGAAGAGGGGTTTATAAAGGAGCTAGGGCCGGCTGTTCGTTTCTGGAACCATAACAGCGCTGACCGAACTCGGCCTGAATTCGGTCCGAACTCGGTCAGAGTTCGGCCCGAGTTCGGTCACTTGCATTCCCGAGACAATAAATGCAGTTCTGGTTGGTTAAAAGTAATTTTTATGACTTTTGACTCTAGTATTTAATAACGAACTCTATTTATGGGTTAACTGTAGGGGTTGTCCTAGCTAACGGAGGTTCACCGGGAAACTCTTAAGTACCGCTTCGCTTCGACCGTAGTCGTGGTGACAGACATACCCTTTTTAGGTTTGTACCCAAAAATAATTTCCGTTAAATAAATTCCAAAGTTGTAAGTCATGAAATTAATTTTAATTACCATATTGCATTATGAATCTGAAAATTCAAGTATACCGAGCTCACGCCTCATTATGTTAAAACGGTCTTCAGCCAATGGTTTTGTGAATATATCTGCTAGTTGATGATCTGTGTCAATAAATTCTAAGCAAATATCCCCGTGTTGTTGATGATCACGAAGAAAATGATGTCTTATCTCTATGTGCTTTGTGCGTGAATGACAGATAGGGTTCTTAGTCAAATTAATAGTGCTAGTATTGTCACAATAAATAGGAACATTAGTGTAGTGCAGATTGTAGTCTTCTAAGGTTTGCTTCATCCACAAAATCTGCGTACAATAACGTCCTGCGGCGATATACTCGGCCTCAGTTGTTGATAATGCTACAGAATTTTGTTTCTTGCTAAACCAAGAGACTAAGGCCTTTTCTAGGAAATGACAGGTGCCACTGGTACTTTTACGGTCTACTTTGCATCCCACAAAATCTGCATCCGAGTAACCTATCAGGTCAAAGGATTTGGTTTTAGGATACCATAAGCCGACTATAGAAGTTCCTTTAAGGTATCGGAAGATACGCTTAACGGCACTGAGATATGATTCCTTAGGATTTGCCTGATAACGTACACAAATACAAACACTAAACATAATATCAGGACGACTAGCAGTTAAATATAATAAACTACCAATCATACCTCGATACTTACGTTGATCGACAGGTTTGCCACTTTCATCAGCATCAAGCTTTGTAGATATAGCCATAGGAGTCCCAATTGGCTGTACATTCTCGAGGTCGTACTTTTTTAGTATATCCTTCGTGTACTTAGCTTGGTTGATGAATGTTCCTTTTGAGTGTTGTTTGATTTGAAGTCCTAGGAAGAAGTTTAGCTCTCCCATCATACTCATCTCAAATTCACTCTGCATACACTTAGCAAAATCTTGACAGAGTTTTTCGTTAGTAGAACCGAATATTATGTCATCTACATAAATTTGTACAAGAAGGATATCATCATTCAAGGATTTGATAAATAAAGTAGTATCAACTTTTCCTTTTGAAAAACCATTATCAAGTAAGAAGGCACTTAGGCGTTCATACCAAGCACGAGGTGCTTGTTTGAGTCTATAAAGGGCTTTCTTAAGCTTGAAGACGTGATCAGGTTTTTGAAAATCTTCAAAACCAGGGGGTTGTTTCACAAAAACTTCCTCTTTTAAAAATCCGTTTAAAAATACACTTTTCACGTCCATTTGAAATCATTTAAAATCATTAAAGCATGCAAATGCACAAAACATGCGGATGGCTTCTAGTCTAGCAACAGGAGCATAGGTCTCATCATAATCAATTCCTTCTTCTTGATTATAACCTTGTGCCACTAGACGTGCTTTGTTGCGTAGAACCTGTCCATCTTCACTGAGTTTATTTCGGAACACCCATTTGGTACTAATTATCGATTGACCAATTGGTTTAGGAACGAGTTCCCAAACTTGGTTTCTCTCAAATTGATTAAGTTCCTCTTGCATGGCAGAAATCTAAAACACATCAGTAAAAGCATCATCTACATTCTTAGGTTCTATTTGAGAAATGAATGCTATATTTGCTGCTATATCAAAATTTTTAAGAGATGAACGTGTACTTACACCTTTAGATACATCACCTATGATGAGTGTTTCTGGATGATCTGGCTTGAATTTTAATGATTCGAACTGTTGGGTTATATCTTTCACAAAACTTTTCTTAGTTCTTGCATCTTGGGTCAGATCTTTCACAGAACTCTTCTCAGTCCTTGCGTGTGTATCTTCATCATCACTGTCGCTAGATCTGTGACTATTTAACTCATCAAAAGTAACATTAATAGTTTCTTCAACAATTATAGATCTTTTATTGAAAATTATATATCCTTTACTCTTAGCAGCATATCTGAGAAATATCCCGTCATCTGCTTTGGAGTCAAACTTTTCCAAGTTATCCTTGGTGTTCAGGATAAAACAGCGACATCCAAAAACTTTAAAGTAAGAAATGTTTGGAATCCTTCCAAACCAAAGCTCATATGGTATTTTCTTCGAGATTGGTCGAATTAACACCCTATTCAAAACATGACAGGCTGTACTAACAGCTTCTGCCCAAAAATATTTAGGAAGATTATACTGATTCAGCATGACTCTAGCCATTTCGCTTAGAGTACGATTCTTTCGCTCCACAACACCATTCTGTTGGGGAGTTCTAGGACAAAAAAATTCGTGGTAGTATCCACTATCATCATAAAACTTTTTAAAATCAGAATTTTCGAATTTGCCACCATGATCACTTCGGATACGAGTAATCATGAAGCCTTTTTCGTTTTGTACCTTTTTGCAAAATATCTGAAATTCAAAAATTGCATCACTTTTGTTTGATAAGAAATAAACCCAAGTAAATTGAGAGAAATTATCAACAATAACAAAAGCGTAGAGCTTACCGCCAAGACTAGCGACTCTACTAGGACCAAATAAATCCATATGAATTAACTGGAAAGGTCTAGAAGTACTTACAGCGTTGATGGATTTAAAAGTAGACTTATGTGCTTTGTTCTTTTCACAGTCAGCACATACCATATCTCTCTTGAATGGAATCTCAGGCAGTCCTCTTACCAACTTCTTTGTACTTAATCGTGAGATAGTATCCATGTTTGCATGTCCTAGTCTCATGTGCCATAGCCAGCTTTCATCTTGATTGGCTACTAGGCACCTACCTGCATTATTAGTATTCTTCAAAAAGAAAACATAAATATTGTCTTCTCTGATCCCTTTATATATGGAATCACCAGATGACATATCATATATGGTACATTTATCTTTCACAAAATTGATACCATAACCATTATCTGCCAAATGACTTATGCTTAATAGGTTATGTTTCAATTCTATTACTAGACAAACATCTTTTATTACTGGATAGGGAGAAATACCTACAGTACCATTACCAATTATATCACCTCTCAAGTTATTTTCGAAGGAGACATATCCTTCTTTCTTCATCGATAGCGTAGCGAATAAAGATGCATCACCAGTCATGTGTCGTGAACATCCGCTATCGAGGATCCATTTTTTTCTAGCATGAGAGGGTTGAGGGTCCACCTACAAGACAAGTAGATGAATCCTTTGGTACCCATTTTCTGAAGGATCCATTCTGATTAGCTTTAGGTCTCCAAATTAAAGTGTGATTGTCAACAAGCTTTCTTGCTAAACAATACTGTGATATGTGACCGTGCTTACCACAATAAGTGCAAGTCAGTTTAGAACTAGATGTGGTCACCACTGTGCTTACATACTTGTTTGGTTTGGAGAACCTATAAGTGAAAGCATGATTGTATACGTGTTTTTTCTGTGCTTTCTTGTTTTTAGTCCTCTTAGGTGTATGCTTGGCATTAGAACTAATTTTAGGCTGTGTCACAGGTATTGCCTGTTTGCCTAACTTGATTTCTAACTTTTTAGAAATCGCAGTATACTCTTTATATCTAGCAGTCATATCTGAGAGTCTTTGTTCTGTTACTAGGTGCTTCTTCTTCTCTATGTCATATAGTTCTTGCATCTTGACATAGTCTCTTTCTTTCTTTTCAATTTTGAGGATAGCCTCATGATAGTCTACCTTGAGTTTGGCTATCTCTTCCGTGTTACCGGTAGTAGACGTCTCTTTAATATCTTCAATAAGATTGGACAGTCTAGCTAACTCGGTTGTGTACACCTTAATCTCTTTTCGAGATTGCTTATACCTGTCAAGCACATTTTTGTGTTCTTTAAGTAAATCGCTAAAGGCATTTTCAAACTCATCAAAAGTAAAGTCATCATATAGAGGATTTGAAAATACATTATCAAATGCCATAAGACAGACATTTGTATTGCCGCAGGGTCTGTCATCTTCTTCTGAATCACTGGCATCACTTTCATGCCAGATACTTGTGTTGGCATACTTTCGACCAGTTGTTGCTTTTCTGCTTGATCTTGATCTGTCATATGGACTGCTTTTCTTAGTGGTTGGACAGTCCTTCTTCATGTGCCCTGACTTCTTGCATCCAAAGCATATGGTTTCATCTTTATTGCTTTCTTGGACATCTTTCTTCTTTCTGCTTGTAAACTTTAGGTACTTCCTGAAGTTCTTCACAAGTAGGGCATGTTCATCACCACTTGATGATTCTTTATCAGAGTCATTGCATGTTGATTTTCTTGCTTGAGCTTTGAAGGTAATAGATTTTTCTTTTGGTGTTGCTTCCTCAAACTCTTGCAAATCAAGTTCATGGGTCATCAGCTTCCCCATTAGTATTTCCAAGGACATAGTGGTGAGATCGTTTCCTTCAATAATTGTTGTGGCTTTTGGATTCCAGTTCTTTGTTAGAGCCTGCAGCACTTTTTTGATCTTCTCATGATTGCTGTAATTCTTACCGAGAGATTGCAGAGGATTAGTTATATCAAGGAAACGAGTAAACATCTGTGTAATTGACTCATCGGGTTTCATCTTGAAAGATTCATATTCCTGAGTCAGTCTACTAATTTTGGATTCCTTCACTTGGGAAGTACCTTCATAAGTTACCTCAAGAAGTTTCCAAATTTCGTGAGACGTCTTACAGGTTGAAACTCTGTTGAATTTCGTTTTGTCAATTGCACAGAATAGTGCATTGATGGCACGAGCATCAAGACTAGCCTTAGCTTTTTCAGCTTCGGTGTATTTGTCATGAGTCTTTTCTATAAGAATACCTTCAACCACTGTGGGTGCTGGTTTCTTATAACCATCAATGACTATTGACCAAAGATCAAAGTCAAGAGATTTTAGAAAGAAAGTCATTCGTGTTTTCCAATAGGTATAATTTGTTCCATCAAATAGGGGAGGTCTATTTGTGGATTGCCCTTCACCATTGAATATTGATTTCACGGCTGCCATATATACTCTCTGAGGTATATTATATATGAATATAACCCGCTCTGATACCAATTGTAGGACCGTTGAGCACCTCTAGAGGGGGACGTGAATAGAGTGTGTGTGTGCAGTGGAAAATAATCACCAATTAAAACTAAACTTTAAAACTATGGCAGTGAAATAAGAGACAATAAATATAATGCAGCAAGAGATAGAGAATCCAAACTCAGCGACACAGCGATATATACTGGTATCCCTCTGAGAGGACTAATCCAGTCTCGAGTACTCTTGCTCGATGTTAATCCACTATGGCACAAGCTTTAACTGAAAGCTTGCAGTCTCTTACAACACCGTGCTTGGTGACAAGCGCACGACCAGCTTCACAACACCGTGCTTGGTGACGAGCGCACGACCAGCTCCACAACAAGAAAAGTTGTTAGACTTGGAACGACCTCTTTACAACTCTTGGAATACCAAAAGACTCTAAATCAACTCTGATAAAACTGGCTTTTGGCTAAGAGGTGTATAAGTATGATTTGAAAATCTTGGATCGTTTGAAAACACTTGAATAGTAGAGAAGAGAAGATGAAGAGTGAATGAATGATTTGAAATGAAAAGTTCTTCTCTATTTATAGGTGTTTTCTGGAACCGAACTCGGACAGAGTTCGGGCAGAGTTCGGATGCATATATCTCGTAAAGAGACGTTGCTCACAGATTTGGAGGCAACAGAAGTTTGAATATAAATTGATCAAACTCGGACAGAGTTCGGGCCGAACTCGATTAGGAGTTCTGTCAGGAGATTTTTGAAATATTTTAACACAAATTTTTTTTGAAAGTGTTTTGGAATATTTTGTAAAATGAGTGTAACAAAAAATATGAGTAATAATGGGTAGGCTTTTTAGAAAGTGAACTGAAATAACCCTAAGCCAGTATTACCAAAACTGATTTTACAAAATAAATCCTAGACTCAATAAAATGTAAAATACAGAATAAAATATAAAATGAGTCATCTCCAGATTTGATGATGTTGATGCTTCGTTGATGCAGTACAACGTCCATTGAAATTGATTTCATAAATCCTAAAATGATTAGCAGCATTTTGTATATTTTGTGTATTGACTTAAGTGCATGTTGATTATCGAAATCGGGTGTGACCATGGAATGGGCCAACACATCAGAGACCAGTTGGACTTCTTCAACCTTTACCGATCCCAGAATGGAAATGGGAACACATTACCATAGATTTTATATCTGGGTTACCTAAATCCCCAGCTGGAAAAGATGCTATCTGGGTTATAGTTGACAGACTCACCAAGGTAGCTCACTTTCTCCCTTTCAGGATTGGTCAGTCGACGGATCAGCTGGCAGAGATGTACCTCAGGCAAATAGTCAAGTTGCATGGAGTACCAGTCAGTATTATATCCGACAAAGATTCAAGATTTATATCGCACTATTGGCGGAGTCTTCAAGAGAGCGTGGGAACTCGTCTCAAGTTCATTTCAGCTTATCATCCACAGACAAATGGTCAGTCAGAACGTACTATTCAAACTCTCGAAGATATGTTACGATCATGTACACTCCACTTCGGTGGTTCGTGGGAAGATCACTTGCGTCTCGTGCAGTTCTCCTATAACAACAGTTTCCAGGCCAGTATCCAGATAGCACCCTTTGAGGCCATGTACGGCAGAAAGTGCAGATCCCCGTTAGCATGGGATGATGTCGACGAGAGACAGATGCTTGGTCCAGAGATGATTACGCAGACTATTGAGGTAGTCAGACAAGTCAGAGATCATCTTCGAGTTGTACAAGATCGCCAGCGTCATTGGGCCGATTATCATCGACGTCCTCTTGAGTTTCTATCGACGACCATGTATTCCTTAGGATCTTGCCTACCCGTGGTGTCATTCGATTCGGCGTAAGGAGAAAGCTTAGTCCTAGGTATATAGGGCCATTTGATATTCTCGAGTGAGTAGGTGATGTGTCCTATCGTCTCGCTCTTTCGCTGTCGTTATATGAGGTACATGATGTCTTTTATGTATCCTAATTGCGACGGTATATTCCGGATCTGAACCATATCCTTGATCATTCGGAATTGGTTGTTGGTACCAACCTTTCGTATGAAGAAATACATGTATCCATATTGGACCGAAGGAAGAAGATACTCAAGAACAAGACTATTAAGTTAGTTCATGTTGCTTGGGGTCATCGCCCTTTAGGTGAGTCATCGTGGGAACGTGAGAATGATATCCGATCGCGATATCCACACATGTTTGACTCATAAGGTATAATGTCTTCCTTATGCCTTATGCTTTTACTTTCTTGCTTGCATGAATGATTATTTGATTGACTGTTAGTCGTAGATTGCCAGTATTAGTGTAGCTTGCCTTAACACCTTTAGCCTCTTGATTTAATTCGAGGATGGAATTCTTTTAAGGTGGGTAGAGTTGTCACTCCTGTTTCCCGTTATACGTATTTTTAGTATACAAATACGAATTTTTGACATTTATTAGGTGGACCATAGTTAGACTTGTCTTGCTTAGCCTAGTCTTAGTTTAATTGACTTGGTTTGGCTTGGCGTGGCTTGGTTTGGTTTGAGATGGAGAGGGTTGATATATAGCCCAACTCCTTCTCTCTCTCTCCTCATTCACTTCTTCATTTACTTCTTCATCTTCTTCATTTACTCCTCCCACCTTCCAAGTCCTAGGCAAGTGCAACTTGTTTCATGATAGATCTCAAGTTTTATTGTTCCATTCTCTTTTTTACTTGATTCTAAGCTTCTTTAGAACTTGGAGTTTTTAGTTTCCATAGATAGATTCTTGTAGATCTAGAGTTATAGTTTTTCTTGTTTTCTTGGTTTTTGTCTCTAAAAACTTAGGATTTCCAAAAACTAATGGTTCTATGTTGTAGAGAAATCAATTGCATACAGTTTTGGCGTTTGTTTCGCTTGATTTCGACTTCGGATGAGGAAGTTATGGCCATGGCAAGTTTTCGGAACTTTCATGGCTGAACTTGCTGTTGGGGATGACGACCCCAATGCGCCTGGGAGGCCATACGTCATGAAGTCCCAGCAATGCATTCCTTGACTCCAAGCGTGTCATGCGCGTAGTCTTCCTACATGCATGTACTAAAGACGCAGCATGAGTTTCTGATGCGTGGGTGTGCTGATGCGCGGATGCGCTAGAATTTTGATGCACGGATACGCAGGAATTCTGATGTGCAGATGTGCTGATACACGGATGTGCAGGAATTCTGATGTACGGATGTGCAGGAATTCTGATGCGCGGATGCGCAGGAATTTTCATGCGCCGAAATTGTATTATTTTGCTGTTTTTGCCCGTTTAAGCTGTTTTGCAGGTAGAATCTCAAAAAATTCAGAACATGAAAGTGGTAGATCTTTGTCTCGGCTTCAAGAATCTTCTTGTCTCACTTTAATCAGGGTTCATATGTGACTTATGGTTTCATTCCCATATGGATGTTCTCGAACTTCTTTGCATGTTTTATATACTTGACCTATAGTTATCTTATCGTTTATCACCCTGATTTCCTTAATCCGTGTCCTTCATTATCAATTATGTCTTTATGTGCTAATATGCTGGTTTTAGTTCTTAAGTGAAGCCTTCCTTGTGGCACTTGCTCTTTTTGGGATTTGACCCAGTTGGTTTTGTATGGCCAGATTTTGGAGTAGCTCCCAAGGATCTCTCAGCCTTCCAGCCAGATGGTGAACACTAGACGCAACCCTGGCAACGAGTGAGTTTCTTTTGCTCTCCCACTCTATTGTAAATTATTCTTTGGAGGCATTTAGCCACCGAACAAGTGTTAGCTCGTGTTGAAACTTTATTTTGTATGCCTAAGGGCTGTAACATGATTGACAAATCCTAGGGTTGATCATGTATGGCTTAAACTCTTGCTAGTCTTCGCATTTTGTACGACTAGCTTCATGTTCATCTGAATATGTAATGTTTGGGATGCCTTAATTTGTATGTCTGATGATCTTACATCTTGTAACAATTACTTGCTTGCTTAAGATTGACATTAGGCTTGTTCTTGACCATAAGTGACTGTTGGCTTGTAGATAAACCCTCATGCATCTAGACAGCCATGACCGCATTGTGAAGTGGGATTCACTTCAAGGTACGTAGCTGTATGTGTCTGTCCCCCTCTCTCCAGTATTTTGGTTGTGGGGCGTGACAGTGATGGCACGAAAATTGAAGAAAAATTAGGATTTTGAGAAGGAAAGGGGGTCGTCTAGGATTTCGGGTTTGGAGTGGTGGCCGCTAGGTTTGGGGGGATTTGTGGAGTAGTGGGCGGTTATGAGAGAGGAGGATGATTAGGGTTTGATAGGTATATTTACATTTAGGGCATGGGCTTTGGTTTGATCTAATTTTGATAGGATTTGGTTCTCCAAATCATACTATTATTAATAGGTTTCCTATTTTGGTTAGATGTTTGACCAAGCCAAATATGTAAGGGAATATTGCATATGGCTACATTTAAACCTCTAAAATTTCTTTAAACATAGGTATACTTGGTTTTGGTACTCCTAGTTAGGCTCTAACTAGTAGGTTGACTAGGTTAGGGTCCGAATAATATTACTAGTCAAATTGGACCCGAAAATCAATTTAATGAGTCTCATGTGCCATTTGTAAATAAGTAGCACATGGAAACTTGGTTAGATGGTACACCCTAGGCATGTGAATTGTAGACTCAAAATGGATCAAAATTATATATTGGGTCATACGGTTTCGATCTATGTCAAGTCCCAAAATCAATTTAGAAGTTGGGCCTAGAATTACGATAAATGATCAAATAGCCTAAGTTGACCCAAAATTGTGCGAAGCCAAAAGAATGTTGAAAAGCAAATTTGGATGGGACATGATATATCAAACTGAAGGTGGACGAGTCTAAAATTCTAATATGGAATTGGATTTGAGAAAACAACATTTATTGTGGTTCAAAAGTCAAAGCTACAGTAAACTACTAACATAGCCATTATTGACTTTAATAAATTAAAATATCCATATAAAATGATTAAAAATAATTAAAAATAAAATCTAAAAATTAGGGGGCTTACACGTTCAGACGAGTCCGAGGCCTTCGGGCCGGTGACGACGTGTCGATCCAAGTCTGAGGCCACCCTTCGAATTCCGTTATCAACTTTCGGTATAATTTCTAATAAAGTAGTTCGTCCCTCCCCGTTGTAGTCTATGATGACGCGGTCTCGATCCCCTTCGGAATTCGATGATTCTATTTGTCGTTGCTCGTGTGTTGATACGTGGAACGATCGCTGGATTGTTGTTACGATTCGTGCTCGAAACTTTATTTTGTTAGAATCGGGTTTTTTAGTCCGATTCCGGACTCAGTTTTGATTTTGTTGTGTTTGGGAGTTATTATGTGAAGTTGGCTTGGCTTCGGAAAAAAAATCGTGAAGTTGTGTTTTGCGTAGTTTGCTAGGCTAAAATTTGAAAATTTTGTGTTTGTTAGAATTAGTTTTATAATTATGTTATTGTATGTGTGGTTTTTATAAATGTATAGATATATAGATATGTTTAAAAGGGAGGATTGTGCTCTTTTCTTTATATATATATATATATATATATATATATATATATATATATATATATATATATATATATATATATATATATATATATATATATATATATATATATATAAAAGAAAAGAGCACAATCCTCCCTTTTAAACATATCTATATATCTATATATATATATATATATATATATATATATATATATATATATATATATATATATATATATATATATATATATATATATATATATATATATTTTAAATGTATAGATATATAGATATGTTTAAAAGGGAGGATTGTGCTCTTTTCTTTTATATATATATATATATATATATATATATATATATATATATATATATATATATATATATATATATATATAATATATATATATATATATATATATATATATATATATATATATATATATTATATATATATATATATATAATATATATATATATATATATATATAAATATATATATATATATATATATATATATATATATATATATATATATATATATATATATATATATATATATGTTTTAGCACAAAAGTGTGATTTTGTATGTAAATATACATGATTTAAAAAGGATATTATGTTTTATTTATACTCTTAATATTGTGACGCATTTAAAATATATATGAATATATTATTGCTATATTCGAAAAACTGGTTATTACAAAAAGATATACTTTATATATTTTACTTTTATTTGGTTCATTTATGTTTGGTGTAACTGAGACTTTATCATATCCACCTTAGGCGACAACCAAAATGGTCGAATGAGCCGTTAGCGAATCGCAAACGCTACGGGGTATTCGCGTACGTTGAGACGTAAGCTATTAGTAACGTGTGACTGCGTGATCAAGTTTGAGACTCTGGTTGTCCCTGCCTTGCGACTTTTGTTTATTTTAGACTTGTAGAACTTGTTACTTGGCATGCTATATTTTAGGTGCAGGGCACTCGTGCCTTCGGACTGGACCGTTCCTGGTTTAGAAGATCGACGTTACGTAGTTTAGGATTTTTACTTTATTCTTTTTTTATGTAAAATATGTTGTATTGGCAGAAGCCCATTTTTCCATTTCTTTCTCTAAGCCTTGTATTGTGTAGCTTATGAGTAGCGTAGCGCTTTCTGTGTTTTATGTGTTTTAGGTCGATAATATCGCACGTTAGTTTATTTACAAATAAAATTGGAAATATTTATTTTCTAAAAAGAAAAGATTTTCTCACATTTAGAACGCTTTAAAAATACAAGTTTTATCATTATATTAACAATATCACGCTTTTATCATTAAAGGAAAATATAGTTTTATATCTATTATTAAATACAAGTCTTTTTCCATCAATTGTGTTGCTTACTCTTTCCAAATAAAGTAAAAAAAATTGACTCTTTATGCAAATTGGAAATAACGTAACAAAGTTAGAGTTGATTGATCTTTAGACTAATATGTTAAACAAATAAAGTTTACTGGGACCAGTATTAAAGATTGCAACTAGAACACCGTAGAATGGTTGTATTGGAACTAAGACATGTTTCACTAATGTAAGGTTCAGTTTCGGACATTAGCTTAAGAATTTTACCGTCGTCGCATACAGCACCATAAAACCAAGACAAGTTTCATATTATTCATGTTCGTATTTTAATTGATAATCAAATGCATTGCATCATTAGGACTATATACTGTATCGACACTGACTCGCGGGATCCCTCTCGGACCCAAATTGATTACTTGATTGACTCATTGACTCGAAGATTGGAGGAGTAGTATAGCAATTATGACCAAAGTCATGTTACTAATATTGCCTCTCTCGCGCTAACCCCTACTGCACAGGGGATTGAGCCGTATCGTATACTAGCATTTAGCCAAATATTAGTATACACATTGAATCAACCAGCCGGTCACAGATCCGCTATACGCTCAAATCACTATTGAATCATTGTAGATTGCATCATTGTAGCTCTTGAGATTTCATTATCTTGCTAATTCTTTATTATTATTTAGAAAAAATATAATATTGCTTTTAAACTGCTCTTGCATCATTTATTATTATTTAGAATGCTGGATATAGATATATGTTCTTGCTCTTCTTCTGACTGGAGACCATCATTTTTAGGTGATTGCGATAATGAGGAGCTTACTTTGAGTGTCTACTACGTACCCAAACTAAATTCTGAGGAGATTGCTGAACTCAACCAGGAGGCACCTGAGCCAACTACTTAGTAGCCTAGTCAGCATTGCATTTAAAGATGTAAACCTTAGTACAACTTAAGTTTGTTCCGGCATTGTGTTTGAACTACTAAATAAAAGTTTTTTTAAATTTCTGTATTTTAGAATGTTGTGCTTGAGTTACTACTAATTGATACAGCTTACTGCCGCCGTCTCACAACGGTGCAGGTTGGGCATGACCGACTGGACCCAGTATCTTGGGATCGGATCGTGACATGGAGTCAATTGTTTAAACAAAACTTTGAATGCCTCAGTTTTTTCAAGGTTTCGCCTCACCACAATATCCCATCTCATTACATTCTTTCATTCACTCGTTCGATCAAGTGCACAAATCTCACTATGTAGAACATATACGTACATAATACAACAATAGCCTCGTACATTCCTGCCTACTTATTTACAGGGTCTGCATGCATGCCTATTCTTCGATGGATCTCTGCACTGCATGCCGGCCTCTATCTCGTTCGTTGTCGGTCAATATCTAGCTAGGGACACCGGAACTCTCTATGCACAGACAGCAGACTGCATGCATGCTAGCTAGGTGCAATCACCGACCATCTCCTGGCCCCTGGCCCCTAGCAATCGATGAACTAATTATCATAGTTTACAGTATCGATTGATATCGATACAGTCAATACATATGTGATTTGATATGTTCCAATCCGATATTGATCAACACCAGCATTGGAGATCTGACCACTTTCACAATCAATTCGGTAGAGACAAATGAACAAAAAAATAATCATTCACGATATAAAAATATAGTAAGATTGTTGTCATGCCTCGATACCGAAATACGGAGAGTGACTAGGCTAGCTACCCCGTATGAGGTATAAAAACGTTATAGCAATCGTGGCTGTCATGAGATTAGGGAGTCCATGCTATAATCAAGTCTCTTATGCTCTCACAGGACATCTATGTCTCAATCAATCAAAGCAAGAAATAGGAATTAATGAACATAAGAGATAAAGCAGTAAGGCGTCCCCGATGCTTCATCAAAATGATCATGGGGAACTAGTTTTATAAGTTAGCTAGCCTAGAGAGTCATAGGTACATAATCGTATTCAGCTGCAGTCTGATCTAATTACAATTATGCAAGGAGACAAAATATTTAGAACAACCGGCTAAACAGGTACCGGTGGTTAAACGTCATAACATAAGTAAAGATACTAGAACGGTGGAGAAGAAACCCACTCGAGTCTCCCGCCAACCATGCTCCTAGTATGCACCATTGACGTCAGAGAGGAAGGTTAGATCCTCGGACTCTGCTACGTGATCTGGCCAAATAAAACCAGCGAGGTCAGCCCCGAATAGCAAGTACCACAAGGGAGCACAAAAGAGTAAAATAAAACCCAAGCATAAATAATAATAAGACTTGGCATACGAGTTATAGGGTGACGAAGCATCATCGAGTCCATACGGCACCCTTACTACCCAATAAGGATGAACGGTGCCAATATCGACTCGAGATGAGACACAACCTATAGTCATGGTCAAGTTAAGGTCTTCCGGTCGTAACCTCGGTCCACAGCCTGACGTAGCACGATAGTCCAACCCAATAACCAAACATGGACATGGGTTGGACAACACACCATGACAGTCCATGTCCCTCGGCTACTAGCGAAAGGTACAAGGCACAAACAAGTCATTTTTCAAGCGGCCAATCATTCCTTCAGCTTTCTATATTTGGTGGGGTTATCCAAGCTATGCTATTATAGAAATCCTCGTATCGTGTCATTCCAGCAGGGCTAGCCAATCTATTATATATAGATATACACGTAGCACCTTAATTAGGCACTAGTCCCTCATAAGGCTACCGTGCTGAACATATAACTCGTAGCACATAGGAGTCGGATATAGTCATCCACTATAAGCGGATGAAACCATATCCGTAGCGGCTAACTCGACACGTCAGGACAGGACTAGGGTGGCCAGCATGGCACGATCTCGAGATTCTTCTCTCCCAATGCATCTACCAGATTTAGTTTCCTAGTTAAACCCTAGGTTGATCTCGAAATTCACATGTCATGGTCACATGCTCTTTCTCCTAGATATCGTACATTGTACGAGTACCCTAAGTAAGAATCCACACTGGCTTATAGAGTCAAACGTAAGAATCCTTCCTTAGTGTAATGCAACACGCAACACACCACGTCTTTGCCACTGACGAGTTATCATGTATGTACTGGAGACTTTGGATGTACTGACATGTATCGCGTAGGAACATTTAGCACATGAATTAATACTTCGGCGCTCATATAGATTGTACCTCAGCATACATATAGGATTAACCAGCACATGCATAGGTAGTCATGTCGGGAATGAAGGTCAAGTACAGAAAAACCTGTAAGAAAGATCAAGAACATCCATGGGTGATTGAAACTATCAATCGCATATAAACTCCAGTTAGTATGGGACAGGAAAATTCTTGAAGCCAAGAGAAAGATCTACAACTTTCATGTTCTGAGTTTTTCAAAATTCTAGCTACAAAACAGCTCAAACAGGCAAAAATAGTACAAATTTGTGCATGGACAATTCTGGGCAAATCCAGAGCGTCAAAATCCGGTGCGTCAAAAATTCGGCGTGCCGAAAGTCCGGCGCGTTGAAATCCGGCACAATCCGGTGCGTCGATTTTCTGGACAATCTGGCACGTCGAATTTTTGCACAATCCGTGCGTCGAATTTCTGCACATTCGTGCATCGAATTTTTGGACAATCCGGAACGTCGAATTCTTGCACAATCCGCACGTCAAATTTCTAGTCAATCCGGCGTGTTGAATTCCTGTAGAACCCGTGCGTTGAACTTCTAGTAAATTCGGCACGTCGAATTCCTGCACAATTTGTGCGTCGAATTTCTGGTCAATCCGACGCATCTCCAGTACATGCGCATAGGGAACCTACGTGCATGACACGCACGGAGTCAAAGGATGCATTGCCGAGACTTCACGGTGTAACACCCAGTTTCTAAAATAAGGATAATTTTGAAATTTTGTATTTTAATTTATTTAATTATGATATTTAAATGATAATATGATTTTTGGTGATTTTAATCATTCAAAACTATTTTAAATCATGACTTATGATTTTGGTATTTTGATAGTGTAACCTTGGAGACTGGTTGACCTAGAGCCTAACCATGTTATTGGGATACTTATTTGTCATTTTAGCCCCGAGGGTATTTTGTCTTTTTTTGAATTATTTTATTTTAATATATTTTATTAGGAATTTTAAATGATTTATTAGAATTAGAATTGTGTGATTTAAATACTAGTTTAATTATTGCCATGTGATTTGGGTTAGTCTAACATAGATTGGACCTAACCTAGATTGGTCATAACTAGTTTAGTTAGCCACTTTGAGTTTTAGATAGTATTGATTTCATAGGGTTAAGTCAAGTTTAGTTAAGAATAGTGATTTGCTAAGAGACTAGGAAAGAGACCTAGATTTTAGACCACACATTACCCTTGATTCATTCCTAGCCCTAGGATGCAACCTAAAAACCCTAACCCAAACTAAAGTGGCCAGCCAAGACCCCCCCTTGCCTATATAATGTCTCCTTAGGGATTTGTGCCTCTTTTCAATAGTGCATCATTATTCCTAAGACTAAGTGAGTCTTTATTTATTTTTCTTCATAGTTTAATCAATAGAACTCTATTTCATTGGGATTTCTTCCATAGTGTTCTAATCAATGTCCTCTTGCTGATTGTGGAGTCAAATCTCAGATTTGAATTAATTTGGAGATTTTTGGTAGCTTTGAAGAACTCCTTAGAAGAGACTTTTTGTGTTGAAGAACACCCATAGGTAAATTCCTATCCACCCATTGAAATTTGGTTTTCTTTGCATAAATACCTAGCCCTAGGTGTCCTGGTCCTGTAGGAATAGGATTTGTGAAGTTTCGTGTCCTTTACGTGTCCGTATCGGACACGTATCTGTGTAGGTTTCTAAGTGTTCGACGAAATGTCACAGTGGACAATTCTTTACTGTTTTAGGATTTTGTTTGAATAGAAAAATAGGTTTTCGTGTCGCTTATGGGTTTCTACGTGTCTGAGCTAGTTTCGTGTCGTGTTTTGATCGAGTCGGACCCGTGGACACGGTCGCGTGCACCTGGACAACACTGTCCTGCTACCCGCAGGGTCGTACGACTTGTTTTGGACACGAGGACGCGTGTCCTTTGACACAGGCCTTGGGGAAATGTCTGACACGATACCCCCAAGACCACGTGTCATGTGAGTCTGTGTCGAATGAGGGATTCGACCAGCACTGGACACAGACACGTGCACTGAACCAGTCCAGTATGTTTGAGTTTGTGTACGTGTTTGGACACTTTCGTGTCCTATTTTTGGACACAATATTGGGTGTATATCACGTGCACATATTGAATGTTAATTACCAACCATTAACATCACTTATTAGCTGCTATTTCAATGTCGAAATGGGCAATCCCCTATTTTTCTGATACTCTAATGTATCAGTGTATTTAATTCACTGTTCTTCATTCCCTTTTCATTTTAATGATTTAATGTCATGTAATTTAGCTATGGTTTAATTTGCTGAACATTAAATAACATGTTTAGGTTTGTAGAGGATCATTTTGTGAAGAATTGTTGTATGGGATTTCGAATGTGGAAATTAGTTGTAACTGTTGATTTGGAATTTTGAACCTGTGACTATGTTTTGTTTTCCAGAGATTGAAACCATTGATCAATCACTCACACACTAATTTATATCCTGGCTTTACACACACTGTCCTGATTCACATACATATGTGTAATTCCCTTACACATGACACATCTATTCCTATCACTCACACACACAGTTCACAAACACACAAACTGAAATCTGTCACATGTTTTTCCCTATTTTACTGTTTAACTATAAATCAATTCCTGTCATATGTGTTTCCTTAGGATGTAATGAAGTTAGTTTTAGTTTGTAACATGAATTGATTTCTTCCTTTTTTCTAACTGGAAACCTGAGATTGGGATGCACTGTTTGGGTTTCCTGAACACCTAAGACCTTGTCAATTGGTTTCCTGAACTGAGACACACTTACCTGAACAACTGAGACTCTTTGCAATGAATTAAACCTGAGTTTATATTTCATGTACACTGTTTTTCCTAGATGACATTGTCACCAGTGATCACAAGAACACGCATTCACAACTGGGACACTTTGTATCTCACTAATCCTGTGATACACTGTTAATCTAAAACCTGGGAACAAAAACACCACACACACTGAATTCTATTCCTGAGAAACTAAGGTTGCACACACACTGTTTTGAATACCTGGGACTTCATTTGTAAACAATGCACACACACACTGGATTCCTGTATCCAGATCACTGAGACACTAAATTGTTCCTATACAGAACACTGATACTACGATACACTGTTTTGCTTCCAAATAGCTGAGACACTTGCAATTGTAGAACCTGAGATTGGGTTCCTAAAGCCACATAGGCTGTTGGGTACAGGAAGTACCTGGGAACTGAACTTGGGTTCATGTAAACCTGAGAATGGTTGTCCATTCACACCCTCACACAAATCCTAAACCTGAGAAACCACCTTGCATTTCACTGATCCTAACACAACTACCATTTCAAACTGTCACTTGGTTTAATCCTGAGAACACACTAGTACACTTACCTGAACACTTGACACTCATGTACACACAACCTATATCCTGTCACTTAAGTATCCTCCACACACAACCTCTATCACACATAAATACTACACACACCCTATTACATGTAAACACACACACACACACAAAATCCATGACACTCTCACTTTCCTGTCACACACAGGAACACACATGCACACACACATTACCTTGATTTCATGGCTCTCTCTCTCTCTCTCTATGTCTATGTGTGTTATATATGTATATGAAAGTAAGAGTGATATATATATAATATGAATATATAGTGTGTAGTTGAGATTCCTATGTTATATACATATATGTGTATATAAATATATATATATATATATATATATATATATATATATATATGTGGAGTGCATAGATGTATAGCCTAGAGTATTGCTAATTGCCTAAGTAGTTAGCCTATGGCCTATAACCTAGATGACATAGCCTAGGGTACTCATGGGTGGTTTGTGTGTATTAAATACACACATGTGTAATACCCTATAGACTAGTGTATGGTGTGTACTAGCTAGGGTAGACTGTTTAGGCCTAGTTAGACTTCATTGAGTCTAGGTTGACCTAGTTGACCTAACTTTGACTTTTTTGTTGACTGAAGTTGACCAGGGTTGACTTTGGTCTAGGATTGACCTAATATCATGTAGACTGCATCATAGTATCTTACTTTATTAGATGGACATGTTGTGACTTGTACTGTTCTGATTAGGAGCCATACACCACTCCTTAGGCAGTATTTTCTTCCGGACATTCAGGATATCAGGCGAGTACATTCTCTGACCGTTTCATACTTGCCAGGATTTATATTCTTGCTCTAGATTACTTTACTTGATGCTGACACGTTGGTAGCACGGATTGGTACTATATAGATCTTTTCATGAGATTTTATTCCCCTCGGGAGCATCGGATACTGCATGTTTTGTGCATTTCACGAATCATCACGTATCTCTATGCTACCACTGATTCACGAATCGCTTGTGACATATGTACTCTCATGTTCAAAGAGCCATCATGAATCACCTTCACATATCACTCATTTTATGAGCCATGTGAAGTTTTACGAATCTTAACATAACTTGAACAGATCCTTGTGTATTGATTGGGGATGGGGGAGTAGAAATAGGCATGTGAATATTATCCAAGTAGCTGTAGTCATGAATCACTCTCTTAGCTGTAGTCATGAATCTCCTATGCCATTCACATGTTTATATTTTACTCTGACTCACTAGTCACTGATAGTTCTCTATTTATAGTAGATATTTCCTTACAGTTATCTCCTTTACTTCACATATTCTCTTTCAGTGTTTCATGTATCTTACTCTATTGCATGCTTTATTTTTTCTAACTTGATATGAACTGCGTGAGATGTATTGTGCTCGCTCATGTCCTGACTGGACCTGTTGAAAATATTACAGAGGATGAGGAGGAGGCCCTATGTACCACCTATTACGAAGGAGGCTTAGACGACACCTGCGACCTGGTTCCTCTGGAGGACCCAGCTGCAGTACCGGATGCTACTCCCATAGTCTAGGCTAGATAGGTAGGCTTTAGTTTTTCTTTCAGCATTGTTATTTGACTTTCAGTTGTTCTTCTGAGATGTTGTATATATTTAGAGACTTGTATTGAGCTGGATGTTCTTGAGTTGTTATCTTAGACACTTAGATTTTCTCTCTCTTAATTGTATTACATTGTGGTTTTGATCTCTCCATCTACCTTTACTATTATGTATCTGCCTTAGATGTGATTGAGACTGTTCTGTTATGTCACCTCCATTCTGAGTGTATATACTGTTCAGGTACCTTATATTGTTAGATGTTGTGACCTAGGACAGCGTTTTACCGCCGACACTGCGGCGTAGGCTGGGCGTTGTTACGTTCTCGTACCCTCACAGTGGGTGCGGGTCATGACACACGGCGCATAGCCTCTCGGCGCATGACCTCCCAGGCGTAAGGGGGTCGTCGTCCCCAAACAGCAAGTTCAGCCATGGAAGTTTCAAAAACTTGCCAAGGCCATAACTTTCTCATCCGAACTCGAAATCAGGCAAAATAAAAGCCAAAACTACACGAAATCAAATTCTTTACAACATGGAACCACTAGTTTCTGAAAACAACCAAGTTTGATAGATCAAAACCATGAAAATCCATAAACCTTATTTTATGGAACTTAAATCTACACAAAAATTGCCATTAAACTCGAAAATACCAAGTACTAAACTTGTAGAGAATAGAGAGATGAACAATCTAGACTAATAATATCAAAGAAAAAAATCAAGAAATAAAAATGCATAAATCTCCTCTTTGAGCAAGTTGTACTTGCCTAAATGTTGGTGGTTGAGGGAAATGAATGAAAAGTTATGAGGGGAGAGAGAGAGAGAGAGGAGAAGAGAATATATATATAGTAGGTTTTGGGTTGGCTTATGAAAACCCTAATCTTAAGCTTGCTCTAACCATTTAACTAATGACATGTTCAAATGTTACATGCAACAATTAATAATTAATACATTAAATGGTGCACAAGTTAAAATAACATATACTATATACAGGATTTATGTAGCAAATACGTACACCAGAAAAGGGGAGTGGAAATTGTAAAAACTTGTAAACGAAAACTTATTTATCACAGATAAACCAATCAGAATTTTTTGTTATATTTAATTTTAAAACTACTAATAAAAAAATACTTAAAAAATCTAAATGTAATAAATATTTTATCTAAATATTTAATAACTTATTATTGATTATTTATTTTTTGATAAACCAATCTAAAATTGCTGAATCGTCATCCCGTTACTCACATAAAGGAACTGATACCAATTCCAATATCGTTACTGCAAATCTTGTTATATCTATACTACTATCTAAAGAGAAAAATTGAGCTTCACCGTAAAACTTTCGTTTCCAAGTATACCATTGCATATTTCTACTAATTAAAATTATTTATTAAAGTTAATATGGACAAATAGATAATTACGAGAGGTGTCATTTGAGCTTTCTAAATAGACTTTTAGTCTTCCTAAGTAGTTTAATAAATATAAGAATAATTACAGCTGTCTTCTACTTAATAAGTGCAAAGCACGTGCATTTATACTAGTATAACCTAATGTAGCTTAAGGTACTGTTTGGGAATAGGAGAAAATGGAGAGGAGATGAAAATATTGAGGAAAAAAAAAATTTTAAGTGGTATTGTTTGGAAAGGAGGAGGAAAAAAACGAAAAAGAAAAATTTGGGAGAAAAATTTATGTAGGTCCCACTCAAAAAAGTTTCTCTCAAAAGTGGAAAGAAAACGAAAAGACTTGAGAGGATATTGTGGGAGAAATTAACCAACTACCCTTCGTATCAATTATGATTTGAAAAAAAATCAAGAATTAAATGATAATTATATATTATTCTACGAACAAATAAAATATTATTTTTCAACTTTTCATTTTTCTACTTTTTTGTCATCCAAACAAGTAAAGAAAAAAATTTAATTTACTCTTCTTCATTTCTTTTTCCTCAAATTTTTTTCCTCCTCGAAAATGTTTCCTAACACAGTGTTCATTGAACTACAACAATTTACTGTCTGGTACATGGTCGTCCATCCGTCCATCCGTCCATCTAACTTCTATAGTACTGGACTGGAGAGCTAGCTAGATTAATTGATCATTAACCACAATGAATTCAAGGATCCTGTACCATTGATCCTAGAGGAACTCGTAAGTACTTAATTTTTGAAACTCGATTATTAATAGTTGTTGAATTACATGCATCTCAGTCATTAAATATTTAAAATAAAAAAAATAAAAAAATAAAGAACCTATAAAAATAATAACATGTGTCATCATCCTATTACAAGTATGTATTTGAATTCCTATCGAAGAGAGTGAGCTGCAAGTGAAGTAAAATATTCACTTTTGCTGCATTTGATCGGTGAAATCAAGAGTTGCAGTGTTTGGATTGAGATAGATTTTGCATTGTAAGTATCTTTTTTCTGACAGAAAACAGGGTGTTGTCCCCCCTCCCCCCCCCCTCTTTCCATTTCCCACCTACACCCAAAAACCAGCGGAACTCGACTGCAAGTGGTGTTGCTACGATCAATTTTACATTTGAAGCTTTGGTCACCTTCTCCTCCTCTCCGGCACCTCTGGCACAGCTCTGCATCCGCGGAAATGGCAGCGACGGAGGAGGAGGAGCAACACTCCGGGAAACACTGCCACGGGCGGACCTCGATGAGGATGATCGGAGGAGCATGTTGAACGGTCGGTGGAGCGGCTCGCTGGTACTTGCACGGATCCGGTGTGTCGAAATAGGGGCTTGTGCGGAAGAAAGAAGCTGTCAACACCAAGGGGGTCACTTAAAGACAGCCACGGTCGAGTTGGCAAAGATGGGGAGGCTGATGGCGTAGACAACGAGGAGGATGTCTTTTCTCGAGGAAAAAATAAGAAGAAGAAGAAGAAGAAGAAGGAGAAGAAGATGAATGGATGGAGGAGTAAAAAGAAGAGTGTGAGGAGAGAGGATTTGATGGCAGATTGTTAAATTTTGAGTAGTTAAATTATGGTAAATAATAATAATAATAATTCATATTAGAATAATAAGAATTATTTATCACTGTTTAATTAATATTCAGTAATTTTGATGGTAATTAATTTCATTATAATAGTTAATGTATTTTTTCTAGTTTAATTATGGAAATAAATTAATTATGGGTTACTATATCTCCAATTTCAACATTCAGTTTCAACAACCATCCAAACAACCGAACTCATTTTTTTCACTTTCAACAACTATCCAAACAACCAATTCATTTTTCTTCCACTTACAGGAGACAAAAAGTACTATATCCAAACACATTTTGGAAAGTGAAATGCATTGAAAGTGAAATGAGTTACATCTTCATGAAAGTGCTACTTTAACACTTTCGCGGAGTTACCGCGATCCAAACAGGCCCTAACTATAAGCATAAGCATAATATAATATAATATAATATAATATAATATAAGGGTGCTGCTATTAGCACTCCAAGAATGTCATTCGGCACTCCTTTATAATTTTTTAAGATTCGAATTCTTAATCTACCCATGCATTAAATATGACATTAATTTGTGTATGCACTGAGGGGGGAGTGTAGGATGATACTTTAGGAGTGTCAATAATGTCAATGCAGGAACAAATCTGGAATTCGAATGTTAAAAAATTAAGAAGTGTAGTAAATATGGATGTCCCATGACTCTTAGCCATCCATAACTTATGTAACTCATGCCCTTTGGTTTTATTACTTATGTAACTCATGTCCTTTGATTTCATAACTCATGACCTTTGGCAATCCATTGTAAACCTATATAAAGGCCATACTGGATGAATGAAATGACACACAACTTTCTTCTCTATTTTCTCTTGTTGCTCTATCTCTAGTTTATAACATGTTATCAGTACGATGCAACCATTATTCATTTCGGAAGACTCATCGATGTCAAGGTATAACTCAAACATCAGGTAAACCTTTTTATTTCGATTAATAAAGGTGTTTGTTCATGGTTTGTTCCATTTATCCTACATATGCATTTGTTTATACAATTGTTATCCATCTCTCACTTCATCTAATTTGTTGTATAATATGTAGCTTTCATGTTTGAAATCATTTTTTATGCTTAATAGTAAACATCCTCTAATTCTCAAATTATTTCCTAAAATTTAATATTTATTTTACTTATTAACTTTTGAAATGAATTAAAAAAAAATTACTTCATTCAATATAATTGTGATTATGTTATTTATAAACCTATGAACGAAATGATTGTTGTACATTGGTCATATATTTTCTATTTTGAATGCCCACAACAACAGATGTCTATATTCATATGATATATAAATCAGGTCTTATTAGCATATGTTTTCATGCACATTTTAGATAGTAATTGGCTTTCTAAAAAATTCTAGAATGGTGCATAGCAAAATAAATGTTTGTTTCTCATATTTTGATTATATTATTCAAGTGCGTAAATAAATAAAAATCCACATTATCTTTGCGTTTTCATTGTGGTGCAGATTTGCATTTCTATTTTGTTGGTTATTTTCAAGAATAATGTTGCATAACTTATCTTCTTCTCAATAAGAAATAATATTTTTCTTATCATCAAGAAATTATTATTTTGGCGATATTTTTGATAATTTTTAGATGAACCTGAAGTTTCATGAAGAAAATTTGAAAGAAAATGTTCAGCTCGAAATGTAGATTGAATATAAGGCTTGAAGCCAAAATAGAATATGTTACGCTTGAAGCCTAATTGATAAAACTCAAACTTGTAGATTTGAGTATGTATATTATATTAGTAATATTTTTTTCAGAAATATGGCAAACATCACTAAGCTTGAGTTCGCTGCTCTTGATATTTCCGGAAGAAATTATCTAACTTGGGCTCTTGAGGCAGAAATTTATTTGAGTGCAAAGAACCTTGCACATGCAATCAAAAAAAATGAGGCAAGCAAACAAGACAAAACAAAAGCAATGATTTTCATTCGACATCACCTCCATGAAGGGCTGAAATTTGAATACCTAGGAGTTAAAGACCCAGCAGTTCTATGGAAAAACTTAGAGGAACGTTATGATCACCAAAAGAGTATGATACTTCCAAAAGCTCGCTATGATTGGATGCACCTGAGGTTGCAAGACTTCAAATCGGTAAACGAATATAACTCTGCAATGTCCAAAATTGTGTCTAAAATGAGATTATGCGGAGATAATGTTACTGAAGAAGACATGTTAGAAAAGACATTCACTACTTTCCATGCCACGAACATGCTCCTGCAGCAGCAGTATCCTGAAAAGGGGTTTAAAAAATATTCTCAATTGATTTCATGTCTTCTTGTTGCCGAACAAAATAATGAGCTCCTAATGAGAAACCACAACTCCCACCCTACTGGATCACAGCCATTCCTTGAAGCGAATGTAAATAACTATGGACAAGGACGTGGTCGTGGTCGTGGTCGCGGTCGCGGTTGTGGTCGCGGTCATGGTCGCGGTTATAGTCATGGTAAAATTCAAAACCATGGTGGTCCTAACCATTAACCCTTCAATAAGAAGGTTGGGCCATACCACTTGAAGTGGAACAAAAATGGCAAAAAACAAGATAAAGAAAAGGGTGCAAAAGTTAATTCTCCAAAGAATTATAAAGAAGCTTGCTACAGATGTGGAGCAAAAGGGCATTGGTCTCGTACATGTCGTACACCAAAGCACCTAATTGACCTTTACCAAACATCTATCAAGAGTAAAGGAAAAGAGAAAGAGAGCAACTTTGCAAATTTCAGCAACATTCTTGAAGATGAAAATGATCCAATGGAATTCACTCATTTGGATGTTGAAGATTACTTAAACGAGCCAAGTGGAGGAATTAAGTTTTGGGGTGATGATGCTAATGATGGCAACGAAAATATCAAAAATGATTAAGTTGAATTTGAGACTATTTGAACTTTTCCAGTTTAGTTCTAGTTTTATATTTGTTTTATCATGCTTCTAAGTATCCATTGTTATGCTTGTTTTAACCTTTGGTTTTTATCAAAAATTAAATATTTCTTACTTAATTTATTTGTGTTTATAGAAATATGGAAAATAATGATGCTGTGAACAACTCCAACGGTGGAGATATATGTTTGGTTGACAGTGGATCAACGCACACTATTCTTCAAGGTCAAAAATATTTTTCGAACTTAAAATTGGCACAAGCAAATATTAGTACAATTTCTAGTACTACAAAATTAATTGAGGGCTCTGGAAGAGAAAATATTATATTACCGGGTGGAACAAATATTTTTGTAAAAGATGCTTTGTATTCAAGCAAGTCAAAAAGAAATTTACTAAGTTTCAAAGACATACGTCTCAATGGTTTCCATATCGAGACTATGAATGAGGAGAATATGGAATATCTATGCATTACATCCAATGATTCATGCCAGAAGCATGTGAAAGAAAAATTCCCAATTTTTTCATCAAGATTGTATTATGCAAAAATAAGTGCCATAGAATATAACACTGCGATGAACCAGAAGTTCAACGATCCAAAACTTTTTATGCTTTGGCATGATCGGCTTGGCCACCGTGGATGTAGTATGATGCATCGAATAGTTAAAAACTCACGAGGACATCCTTTAAAGAACCAGAAGATTATTTTACCCTCGTGATTGTGTGTGTGTTGCATGCTCACAAGGAAAATTAATTATAAGACCATCTCCGATGAAAGTTAATCTTGAGTCACCTATGTTCTTACAAAGAATACAAGGAGATATTTGTGGACCTATTGACCCACCTTGTGGTCCATTTTGTTACTTTATGGTCTTGATAGATGCATCATCTTGATGGTCACATGTATGTTTATTGTCAACAAGAACGGTTACTTTTTATAAAGTTATGGGCTCAATTCCCTGATTATTCTATTAAGACAATTCGTCTCGATAATGCCGGTGAATATACATCTCAAGCATTTAATGACTATTGCATGTCAATTGGGATTAACGTTGAACACTCAGTTGCACATGTCCATACTCAAAATGGACTTGCAGAGTCTTTTATTAAAAGATTACAATTGATTGCTAGACCTTTACTTTTAAGGTCAAGTTTACCCACTTCTGTTTGGGGACATGCAATACTACATGCAGCTGCATTGGTCCGTATTCGACCAAGTTCATTTAATCATCATTCACCATTGGAAATTGTTTCTGGCAGCAGCAGCCTGATATCTCTCACTTAAAAATTTTTGGTTGTGCAGTTTATGTCCCATTTCTCCACCTAAAAGAACAAAGATGGGCCCACAAAGGCATCTTGGAATTTACGTTGTTGGTTTTGACTCACCATCTATAATAAAATACATTGAGCCCCTGACGGGACGATTTATTTAAGGCAAGGTTTGCTGATTGCCATTTTGATGAGTCATTTTCCGCCGTTAGGGGGAGATAAAACGTCACTTCCTGTAGAACGGCGTGAAATTACATGGAATGTATCATCTTTTATTGATCCACGCACAAGTAGATGTGAGCAAGAAGTGAAAAGGATTATCCATTTGCAAAATATTGCAAATCAATTGCCAGATGCATTCACTGATATTAAAAAGTGACAAAATCTCATGTACCGGCTATAAACGTACCGCACGGATTGATATCCCTGAAGGACAACATGATGGCACATTAAAACCGTGCATGAAACGTGGACGCCCTGTTGGCGCTAAAGATAAGAACCCTCGAAAGAAAAAGGTACAAGTTATTACTCCCGAAGAGAAAATAGTTTCGAAACATGAAAGCGCTATAGAAAATTTGACTGATCAGTCTAAAGTAACTCCTGAAGAGGCACATGATAATGAACATATTTCAGAAGAGATCTCTTTGAATTAATGAGTACAAGGAAAGCTGGGATAGAAAGAAATTACTATAGACAATATCTTTGCTTATAATGTTGCACTTGATATTGTAAATGAGGATCCTGAACCAAAATCTATTGAACAATGTCGACATAGAAATGATTGGCCAAAATGGAAAGATGCGATACAAGCTGAATTAAAATCCTTAGAAAATCAAAGTATTTGGACCAGTAGTCCAAACCCCTGAAGGTATAAAACCTATTGGATACAAATGGGTATTTGTAAGAAAACGAAACGAGAAAAATAAAATTGTGAGATACAAGGCACGACTTGTTGCACAAGGTTTTTCACAGAGACCTGGAGTCGATTATGATGAAACATATTCCTGTGATCGATGCAATCACATTACGATATTTGATCAGCTTAGCAGTCACAGAAAAACTTGATATGCGGCTTATGGATGTTGTTACCGCATATTTGTATGGGTCATTGGATAATGACATTTATATGAAGATCCCAGAAGGATTCAAATTGCCTGAAGCAAATAACCAAAGATCTCATGGGTTATACTCAATCAAATTACAACGATCCCTATACGGATTAAAACAATCTGGAAGAATGTGGTATAATCGCCTTAGCGAGTACCTTGTTAGAGAAGGATATATAAACAATCCAATTTGCCCATGTGTCTTCATCAAGAGATCTAAAAATGGATTCTCAATTATTGCAGTTTATGTTGATGACTTAAATCTTGTCGGAACTTCCGAAGAGCTCACAGAAACTGCTAACTATCTAATGAAAGAATTTGAGATGAAAAATCTCGGAAAGACAAAATTTTGTCTCGGCCTGCAGATCGAGCATTTATCAAATGGAATTTTTATCCATCAATCTACCTATGTAGAAAAAATCTTGAAAAGATTTTATATGGATAAATCTCATCCACTGAGTAGCCCCATGATTGTTCGATCTTTAGATGTAAAGAAAGATCCATTCCGTCCTCGAGAGGATAATGAAGAATTATTAGGTCCGGAAGTACCATATCTTAGTGCTATTGGAGCTTTGATGTATCTTGCAAATTGTACAAGACCTGATATAGCATTCTCAGTAAACTTACTGGCAAGATATAGCTCAGCACCAACAAAACGACATTGGAATGGTGTTAAACATATATTACGTTATCTTCGTGGAACAACCGATATGGGCTTATTTTACTCAAAAAATTTAGAATCACAAGTTGTGGGTTATGCTGATGCTGGTTATCTATCTGACCCACATAAAGGAAGATCTCAGAGTGGATAGTGTTTACTTGTGGTGGTGCTGCAATATCATGGCGCTCAGTGAAACAAACATTAGCAGCAACTTCTTCTAATCACTCAAAATTTGGCCTTGCATGAAGCAAGTCGAGAGTGCATATGGTTAAGAACGATGACTCAGCATATCCGAGAATCATGTGGGTTATCTTCAACAAAGAATACTGGGACAATATTGTATGAAGACAATGCTGCTTGTATTGCACAAATCAGGAATGGCTACATCAAAGGCGACAGAACGAAGCATATATCACCTAAATTTTTCTACACTCACGAGCTACAGAAGAATGGTGACATTGACGTTCGGCAGATACAATCAAGCAAGAATTTTGCAGATTTATTCACTAAAGCATTACCAACCACAACATTCAGAAAGATGATTCAGAATATTGGGATGCGTCAGCTAAAGGATCTCTTGCCAGCATCAGGGGAGCGTGATCACTAATTCTCAAACTGTACTCTTTTTCTTCGACCAAGTTTTTATCCCATTGGATTTTTCTTGGCAAGGTTTTAACGAGGCAGTTTATCACGCTTACACATTTTGTGTAATATGTACTCTTTTTCCTTCGTCCAAGTTTTTATCCATTGGATTTTTCTTGGCAAGGTTTTAACGAGACATACCATATTACATCGGACATCCAAGGGGGAGTGTTGTAAATATGGATGTCCCATGACTCTTAGTCATCCATAACTTATGTAACTCTGCCCTTTGGTTTCATAACTTATGTAACTCATGTCGGGTAAAGTGCATTTAAACCCTCCTTAGATGTCACGAAATGCAAATAAAGACTCGCTGATCCGAAAAAGACAGCTAGATACGAAAATGCTCAAATCACCCCCCCCCCCTCCGCTGTTAAAATCCGTTAAAAACGTCTTAAAAGACGATTTTGCCCCTCCCCTCTCCCCCCCCCCCTCTCTCGGTGGTGGGGGGGCGGGTCGCCGGCGGAGGGAGGAGGGGGAGGGGTTCGGGGGCGGGTCGCCGGCGGAGGGAGGAGGGGGAGGGGTTCGGGGGGCGGGTCGCCGGCGAGGGAGGAGGGGGGGGAGGAGGTCGGTGGGCGGGTCGCCGGCGGAGGGAGGAAGGGGGGGAGGGGGACAGGGGGCGGGTCGCCGGCGGAGGGAGGAGGGGGGGAGGTGGTCGGTGATGACGGCGGAGGGAGGAGGGGGGGGGTGGTCGGGGATGACCGGTGGAGGGAGGAGGGGGGTCGCCGGCGGAGGTTGCCGGCGGAGGGGGGGAGGGGGGGGGGGGTAGGGGGGCTGGTAGGGAAGGGTGGGAGGGGTTAGTAGTTTAGGTAGTTTCTGTTTTTTTTTTAAAAAATTTTAAGACTTAACGGCCATTTTAACGGCCATTTAACGGATAAGGGCCATTCTAAACAAAACAGGTTTTTTTGGAGGTGCAAACTGCTTAAGTTTTCTAATAGGTCTTATTTTGCAAACGAGGCAACTCTAGGGAGGGTTTAAATGCACTTTACCCAACTCATGTCCTTTGATTTCATAACTCATGACCATTGGTAATATATTGTAAACCTAAATAAAGGCCATATTGGATGAATGAAATGATACACAACTTTTTTTTTTCCATTTTCTCTAGTTGCTCTATCTCTAGTTTATAACAAGGAGTGCCGAAAGACATTTTAGAAGTGCTAATAAGAACACCATAATATAATATAATATAATATAATATAATATAATATAATATAATTAGGTCGTTGTTAAGTTTGAAACTTGGTGGGAGCTAACTTTAGTAGGTAGAAAAAGTTCCCTTGGAGATATCAAAGCTCCCACTCCTCCAAGGGCATAAATTACTTAATGGTGACATTGCTCAATGGTTCCATACCCAAATTCAATGGAACTTTCAATTGTAATAAAACTGAAGAAATTCAGCACGGGTGAGTGAGTTGGGGACTGCCATCAATTTCTTTCGCGAAGACAATATTATCGGTGCTAGTAATTTGAGTATGGTCTTCAAAAGAACGTCTGGAGAGTTGTGAAGAAGAGAAATGGTGGCAGTGAATTAAATAAAAAGCACAGCTCCCTATAGAGAGAGAGTCTCGGAGAAAGCTTTCGATTTAGGGAGTGAAAGGTTTTGGTGTTCGGAAACAGCACAGTACAGTGGAATAAACATCGTTTTAAAATCGGAAAATAAACTATCGAGGATCAAAGTAAAATGTACAATGTGTATACACCATATCAATTTTATAAACTAAGTAAAATGTACAATGTGTATACACCATATCAATTTTTATAAACTAAAAAGTACAACGTAAACACAATCAATTTTACGTGAAAAATTTTGATAAAAAAAATTATAGAATCATAAAGTACAATCCGAGAAAGTCTTAATAATGAATAAAAACGTATACCGATTTCTTTTAGCTTCTTCCACCAGCTCAATACAAATCACTATAATTACCCAAAATTGAATAAAAATATATTACAATAATAGAACTAACAAAAAAAAAGTCTTCTATGTTATGTCGAATATCGCAAAATGAGACTATATATATATATATATATATATATATATATATATATATATATATATATATAAAAAAAAAATATATATATATATATATATATATATTATATATATATCAGAAATTTCATCCTACGGGATAAATTTAATAGTATTTGTGGGGGAGAAGTTTTGTGAAATTGCAGAAAACGAGACATCGCGCCAGCCTATATGGCGGTGGTGGCGACGTGGCGGCTGAGGGAGAGAGGAGGGAGAGGGACCGCCAAGTAGGATGGCGGTGTGGGGGGGGGGGGGGGGGGGGGGGGGGGCGCCACCCTACTTGGCGCGATTTGGTTTTCGGGAGGAGAGAAAGAGGAGAAAGAGAGTAGGAGAGGGTGGCAGTGGGGGGGGGGGGGGGGGGGGGCGCCACCCCACTTGGCGCGATTTGGGGGGGGGGGGGGGGCTCTCGAGAGGGAAAAGGGGGAGGGTTAACAGAGTAAACAGTGAGAGAGAGGAGGAGAGAGAGAGAGGGGGGTTGTCAGAGAGAGGAGAGAGGCTAGAGAGAGAGAGGAGAGAGGCTATAGAGAGAGGGAGAATTTGTCAGAGAGAGAGAGGAGAGAGGCTACAGAGAGAGAGAGATTTGTCAGAGAGCCCAGAGGGAGAATTTGTCAGAGAGGAGAGAGGGAGATTTGTCAGAGCAACGTTAACTGTCCTTGCAACGTTAACTTCATCGCCAAATTAGATGGCGGTATTAGTTACGTTATCCATTTTTTTCTATAAAAACATATACATCTTCAACAATTGCATTCACTCATTCACTCACTCTCCATTCACTCATTCACTTACTCTCCAGTAGTCTAACAAATTCTCCCACTCCAGCAACATCAACTCATTCACTCATACTCTCCACTAGTCTAACAAATTCCCCCACTCCAGCACCATCAACTTCTCTCCAGCACTTGAATGATATCTCTCCAAGAGTCTAACAAATTCTCCCACTCCAGTACCATCAACTTCTCTCCAGTAACAAATTCTCCCACTCCAGCAAGATTTTTTCTCCTCCAGCAGCAATAGTTTTTTCTTGATGGATCGCAGTCTAAGAATAATATGCTTGCATGGAGGTAATGTAAACGGTTTAGATTACGAAGGTGGAGAAACCCAAATTTTTTCTACTTATCCGAGTATTATTTTTGAAAATTTACGTAATCTTATTATGGAACGTTGTTCTATTAATTATGAATTTATTTTGAAATCTGTTTTGGTTCTAGATGTTTTTTATAGATGGCGACGAAGCATGGAATTTTGTTGTTGAGATTAATTCACAATCACGATATATAAATATATTTGTCATTCAAGTATCACAAGCATTTCATAATAGAAATAGTGAATATTTTCTAATTACCAGCATGTTAGTCAGGTGCTAGTTCTTCCCAACCAACTCTTCCAATTTTACAAGAAAATCAGTCATCTGATGAATATGACCATAATGATGATGATGATACTGAAGATGACGATGACGATGGAAATAGTGATGATTTAGTTGAAAATGTAGATCATGAGGTAGATGATATTGATAATGCAATTACTTCTGAATTAATTATCGGAAAAAAAATTTCTAGTCGTTCTAAATTTAGAAGTTTTATAAGTAATGTAGCAATTCAACACAATTTTAGTTGTTCAGCCAATGTTATGAATAATGCTCGTGGAATTATATATAATTGTGATCAACCGAATTGTAATTGGAGAGTATATATATGCCAAACCGATTGGGTCTGGTGAAATAGTTAAGATTGCTAAATTAGACAGTCGGCACTCTTGTTTAGGTGGACTTACAACCGGACGTCATCGACTAGCTACCGCTGCATGGAAGAAAACATGTGTAATTGATATAATCAGAGACAATCAATCTTATAGTGCATCACAAATTGTTAAAGATATATATAGGGAACATCGTGTACATATTACTTATTCCAAAGCTTGGAGTGCTAGAGAGATGGCATTAGCTGAAATAAATGGTAGTTACATAGAGGCATATGCTAGTCTTGAGGAGTATGATTTTAGAATTATTGAGACGAATCCAGGTAGTAGATGTTTTCTTAAAACCAATGAAAATAATAGGTTTCAAAGAATTTTTATTTGTTTTAAGGCGTTCATTGACGGATTTTTAAGGGGCTGTTTACCGGTTATTAGTACTGATGCTACATTTCTTTCATCTAAATTTCAAGGTATCTTATTTATTGCTTGTGCTCACGATCTAACTATCAGTTATATCCTATTGCTTATGTTGTTGCTGAAAGTGAAAATACTGATTCTTGGTCTTGGTTTTTAAACTCTTTTAGAACATCATTTGAAAGTTATTTTAATGAATGGAGTAGAATTTTATTTATTTCTGATAAGCAAAAGGGATTAATACATGCTATGCGTGAAACCTTTCCAGAATCACCTCACTTTTTTGCATACAACATTTAAAAAAAACATGAAACAAGTTGCGAAAGAAAGAACATTTCAAAACTTGTTAGACTCGCTTGCTAGATCATACAATCAAACAGATGCTGAGATCTTGTTTGAAATAATTAAAGCCGAGAATGTAATGGTGTATAATTGGCTTATTGGTGTGAACGATGAAAATTGTCGTTTTGAACATTGGATAACAGCGTATTCTCCGTGCCCTAGATTAGATATTATACTTCTAATTGCTGAATGTTTTAACAACTGGATTAAGAGATTACGAGATAAACCAATAACAACACTCCTCGATGGTATCAGAGCAAAAATTATAACACTTCATGACAAGAATATGAACATTGCTGAAAATCTAGACACATTATTGTCCGAAGATGTTAAATACTGTGGCCCGTATCAACAGAGAACGAAATCATCTAGAAATATTAGGTATTGATAGCAATACATACGAAGTAGTAGATCGTTCAACAAGTAGAACATATATTGTACGATTAGAAAACAAGACTTGTACATGTTGTAGGTGGTACCATAATATACCATGTGTACATGTTTTTTGTGTGTAGATATTCTAATATAAATATTCAAATTTTTATCATGCACTATTTTCTACGGAGAACCTGCGAAGTGTATATGAACCAAAAATGGAACCAATTCCAATTCCCTACAAGATTCAAGCACCTTTGGTAAGAGGAGAAATTGGAGTGCCAACGTACGACGCAAAGCCGGAAGACCGAAGAAGAACCGCATCCAATCCCGGGAAGACATGACTAGAGAACTTCGTTGCGGTAATTGTGGTGTGATGGGGCACAACCGAAGGAGATGTACAAGTCAGCCAAGAGAGTAAAGTATAATTGCAAATGTACTGAAAAATATTGTACTGGCCTAACATTGTTACAAATTATACTTGCAAATAATAAAAGTTGACGAACTTGGTTTCATCCCAAACTTACAAATATTGTCTTAGCCAAACATGTTACAATTCAGACTTGCAAATAAGAATAAAAGCATTTATCTAGACCCCCGGCCCCTTACGGCAAGTCGTTTGTAGTTTATTCGTTCTCCAGGTCTAAGTCATAGTCGGCTTCTCCGCCCTGCTGTATCTTCTAGCTCCTGCTCGTCTTCCTCTTCTTCTTCATCCTCATCTCCATCCTCATCCTCCTCTTCCATCCTCATCCTCCTCCCCTTTCTCTCTCTCCCTCTCTCTCACTGTTTACTCTGTTAACCCCCCCCCCCTTCCCTCCCGAGAGGCCCCCCCCAAAATTGCGCAAAGTGGGGTGGCGCCCCCCCCCCCCAACCGCCACCTTACTTGGCGGCCTCCCTTCTCTCTCTCCTACTCTCTCTCTCTCCCTTTCTCTCCTCCCGAAAACCCATCTCCTACTCTCTCTCTCCCTTTCTCTCCTCCCGAAAATCCAATCGCGCCAAGTAGGGTGGCGCCCCCCCCCCCTCCCCCACACCGCCATCCTACTTGACGGTCCCTCTCCCTCCTCTCCCTCAGCCGCCACGTCGCCACCACCGCCATATAGGTTGGCGCGATGTCCCATTTTTCTGCAATTTCGTGAAACTTCTCCCCTCTCCCACAAATACTATTAATTTATCCCGTAGGATGAAAATTTCTGTATATTATATATATATATATATATATATATATATATATATATATATATATATATAGGGGAGGGATTGTACCAAACTTATTGCATCAATTGTTGCACCAAACAATCTCAACCACACATTTATTTCAATCATGTGGTTATAAAGCATGCTGACGTGGCAACAACTTTATGGAATGCTTTAACCACGTGATTGAAATAAATGTGTGGTTGAGATTGTATGGTGCAACAATTGATGCAATAAGTTTGGTGCAATATCCCTTCCCATATATATATAATATATATATATTATATATATATATATATATATATTATATATATATATATATATGCGCTAATGGTTAAGAGAGATGCATACGGCCCAAGTGGTCGGAGTTCGAGTCCCAGTGAAGACGAGTTCGCCACAATTACTCATTGTTTCAAAAAAAAAAAAAAAATATATATATATATATATATATATATATATATATATATATATATATATATATATATATATATATATATATATATATGACAATAATAGAATTAGCAAGTTATGCAAGAACGAGACTACAAAGAAAACCATTGTCTACGTAGCACCAGATAAAGATAACTGTAACTGTGTAAATTAGTATCTAATTTAAACATCGAACTCTTACCATATTATTAGTGTGATATTGGTATGTGTCAATACTGGATGTGGTTTTGTTTTGATTCTCTGAATTTCATAAATAAGGATTATGCAATGTGATTATATGCAGGTAGAAATTCTTTTTTTGCAGAATGGACGAATATTAGTGTTTATATGCTGTATGTTTGAAGATATCCATCATATACAATATATAGAAATGTTAAGCTTAGTTCAAAAAGATGTGAATCCGTTATAATTTTAACATAAAGGTCACCTTGCCTTGTATTAATTATTTCTCTAGCTAATTATTTTTCTAATACCATCAAGACGTATTTTCTTTCCGAGAAATTAATTAATTTCATGAGCAAGTCCAAGTTGGAATTTTATTTTATTTTTGAACTTGCTACGATCATTCTTTTCCATGGATTTAATTTTTAACATGGAGGATGAATGATACTTGTTGCTACTGTTTGAGTTATTAATACTAATATATGTGGAAAAAGTTTAACCTTACCATAAAATTTTTCTTTCTAAATATATCATTTCATATATTGTTCTTAAAGTTAATAGAAGCATCTAGGTAATTAAGAGAGCTGTCATTTGGATTTTCTTTCTTATATATAATACGAAAAGTTGTAGGTTGTGTTGGGAACGTAGTGTGATTCAAACCGGAGTTCGTCCATGAGTTGCGATATTGGATTGAGCTCATATACCTTAAAGAAATTTTTTATTCCATCTTGGACGAGCCCGTATAATCTGATTATACGCATGACCGGCCGTATAATCTGATTATACGCATGAATGTTCAGCACCATATGTCTCAAACAAATTAGAGCCCTCAAACCAGCACTGTAACCTTGGGCTATGATACCATTTGTTGAGAACGCAATGTGACCCGAACCAGAGTTGGTCCATGAGGTACGATATTGGACTGGACCCATATGCCTTGAAAATGAATTCACATATAAGACCTAAACCAGTCCCAATTATCTTCACTTTATGATCCCACTCCTATCCGATATGGGACTAAATTACCAACTCCATTATCACCTCTTTTGAAGACTCAACCGGAAATGAGATACAATCCAACAGTTTTCACCGTGGAACTTTCATGTTCCAAATATCATTCACAATCTATATATATCAAAATATGTTTAAATGAATTAGGAATAAAATATATAAATTACATATATTCTCACTAACACAATCTGTTAACCACTAATAATTATGCACTTCTAACTATAATCAATGTTCACCATTCTCAAAATTAAATTCACTTCAAATAATATATATATTTCAAACGGATTTGGCATACAAGTATATATTTAAACAGTGGGGAAAAAGCACAGTGCAACGTACATATGCAACTTCTAATATATTTGAATAGTGTTGCTCGCACTTCTCTTTTGGTTTATACTTGGGCCTCGTTTGGTTCGAAAAAAAAAAAGGACAGTAAATTAGTCCTTTGTTCTTTTTTTTCTTTGAAAAATTTAATTTTCATCAAATTATTTTGATGTATGAAAATGCCAAGGAAATAAGAAAAGTAAATTCCTAGGGTGAGAAAGTAAGGGTCCGTTTGGATAGGCTTTCTGAAATTTTGTTCTAAAATCAGTTTTCTGAAAGTAAGTTATAAAGTTGTTTTCTAAGTAAAGAAATTTTAATTTTGCGTTTGGTTACTTTCATTTTGAAAGTGACTTTTAAGAGAAAAAATGAAGATTTTGTTTGGTGAAAATTTTTAGAAAGTGATTTTTTTAACTGTGATTTTTTTAGAAAGTGATTTTTTTAACTGTGTCTATACTGTTTCGTGTCCGACTACAAATTTTTTAGAAAGTGATTTTGTATCTGACACACGTGTCCACCACAAATTTTTTTTGTGTCTACAGATCTGACACACGTGTCCAAGAAACAAATTTTTTTGGGGGCAACGACGGTGTCCCGCGTCTACGGCGGAGCCGTGGCGGGTCACGGCCGGTGGAGCTCGAGTCCCCGAGCTCGTGGCCGGTCGAGTCCACGAGTTCGTGGCTGGCGGAGTAGTCGAGGCCCAAGGCCGGTGGCGCTCGAGTCCCCGAGCTCGTGGCGGCGGAGTCGAGGCCCAAGGCCGGTGGCGCTCGAGTCCCCGAGCTCGTGGCTGGCGGCGGAGTCGAGGTCCAATGCCGGTGGCGCTCGAGTCCGCGAGTTCGTGGCTGGCGGCGGAGTCGAGGCCCAAGGCCGGTGGCGCTCGAGTCCACAAGTTCGTGGCTAGCGGCGGAGTCGACGCCCAAGGCCGGTGGCGCTCTCGGCGGTCGCGGCCCTCTCGGCAGTCGCGGCGGTCGAGCTCAAGGCGATCGGGCCGGTGGAGCTCGTGCCCTACTGGAGAGCTGCTCCTGAGAAAAAAAAAAGAGAGAGAGAGAAAGAAGATTGTGCTTGGGGGGGTGGGAAAGGAGTGTGGGGCCCACAAAATTTTGGAAACCTCTTTCAGAAAGAGGTTTTCTTTGCTTTCTAAAAGCAAAGTTATAACATTAGTTTTGGAAATTTTCTTTCCAAATGTAACATTGTAAAAAGTGGTGTCCAAACATTATTCTTCCTCCTTTTGCTTTATAACTCAAAAAAGTGAGTTATAAAGCTTAACCAAACAGGCCCTAAAATTTGATGGGTAGAGAGAACCACTTTTTAAATATATTTTCTTTGAAAAATTTCTTTTTCTTTTTTTTTTTCCGTTTCCATTGGCATCCAACGCATATGAAATGAATATTTTTCTTTCCAAGACCATGGTTCCGCAAACCAAATTGTCTACATGTATAATAATAAGTATTTTTTTAAAGGCAAAAATGGTGGGAAAACCAAATTGTCTAGGTGCGTTTGGATGAAGGTGTTGTATTCTAGGAATCCACTTTCCATTTCTTTTCCGTGGAAAAAGAATTCAACATTTTCATACCGATGTTTGATTAAGTTGAGAATATATAACCCAAATTTTTTAATTTTTCCATTCATATATTTACTTCAAACAAGAATAGAATATTAATTTTTTAGTTTTCTATAAACACCATTTCATTAATTTCATAATGCTTTTATATGATTGGAATAGAAGTTAAAATTTGAAAGTAAAATAAGGGTATTACCGTCCAAAACAAAACATATAAACAACATTTCCAGGAAGCATAAGTATTTCCAAGGGGGTTGGGTTTTACTTTCCGACAACAATCACTACAACAAATATGGCCTACAATAGCATGCGTAGAACGCTATAGAAAGCCTTCTATAGCATATTCTGTCTGCTATAATTGCCCACGCTATAGTATGTCCAGACATGTGAACGCTATAACATTATAGCGTTCATGAATGCTGTAGAAGGTTTATAGCGTTCGTGTACGCTGTTGATGGTTTATAGCGTTTATGAATGCTGTAAATACTTTATAACATTCTAGAACGCTGTAGATGGTCTATAGCGTTCGTGAGTGCTGTGGATTACTTATAGCGTTTATGAATGCTGTGGATTATTTATAGCGTTTGTGAATGCTGTGGATGATTATAGCATTTGATGAATTGATTGTCATGAACGCTATAAATGGTTTGATTTATTATAGTATTCATCATATGCTATCGTGGTAGCAGCAATTTAGACGTTTTGAGTGCTAAACCTGCTACAGAATTTCATATTATTTCATATCTGCTACAGAATTTCATATTCATAACCTGTTTTGTATCACATATAAATAACCATAATTGCAACACATCTCAATCGCCAATTTGCATTTCGATCAATCAAGATATAGGAAAGATTTGCCAAAATATGAAATGTTTCATTAGAACATTCAAGATGTACAAAAAGTAGTTGTCATTAAAACATTCAAGATGTAGAAAAGTAGTTGTACGCCAAATAAACCATTCCATTTACAAAGTATCTGTAGTCCAAAATAAACCATTCCATTTACAAATATCTGTAGGCCAAAAAATAGCTCGATCGCCTCTTTCCTTCTAGCAGCTATCCACAACCATAAAAAATATATATACGCCAACCTACACAAAATTGAGAAGAAAATACATTATGATAAAAAATAAGATAAAAATATTTGACACCATTAAATGAACTAAGAGATATCTAGCAGATAACTAGCAGTTTTTATAATAGAGTACTTAGATTTCATACTTCAAGTATCCTAAGGATCTTTTTCAGTGAGATTATCATTTGTTGTCGCATGACTATTCAAGTAGGCTCTCTCTTAAGGATTTTTTCTTAGATTCCTGGCACAAAAACTATGATGCAACAGAAGCTCTGTTGCTTCAACTCTATGAAATACGTGGGGACAAGTGATCACAATGTTCATCATGTAGCTCTGTTCTAGACTAAAAAATAACCCCTGTAGATGATCAGGAGTATATACAACTAGCAACAGACTCCTAGAAGCAGACATCATCCTAGAAAGGTTCAGAAAGGTGAACAAAAAAAAGCTTTTGTTGTTATCATAAGAAATGATATCAATATACAACCATGTTAATTAGAAGTTTTAAGATAAATTCTTACCAGAATAGAGGCTTGGTTGCACCACAAAAGGAATTGCTAAAATTATAATTTTTACATATGATACACGTTGGAGCAGTCATCTACTCCCAAAGAACCTTGCCACTAATTGTCTTCCATGGATTTATGTTCATCCACAGCTAATGATCCATTTACTGCTCAATCTAATGTTTCCTTTTACTACTGTTAAACTTTTTGTCATTGCATCAAAACTCTAGGTGTTGGTGAGGAATGAGGGTATTTATTTATATTATTCAGAGCAGGCCCCCGCACGTCGAAGACCAATTTTTATGGGTTGAGAACTTAACTCAAGGAGCAGTAAGTTCGCTTAAAATGTGCACTAGAGAGATTGAACGTCGGTTCATTAGATAGCATGTTAAAGTCCTTGTCATTGTACCAAAGCTCTAGATTGTTGGTGAGGAATGAGGGGTACTTATATAGTTATATTATTCAACAACAAATTACTCCTCCTTCGATGGAAATCTACTCACTGTCCTCCAACATCATTCCAAAATCAATCCCTGGCACAATACCTAGTGAACTAGGGAATCCTAGTGAATCTAGTCAAGCTAGCACTCCCTTGTAATCTCTTAACTGGTTCAATCCCTTCGAGCCTCGAAAATTTGACCAAAACTGAGATCATTAGACCTTGGAGATTACCAAATCTCTGGACCTATTCCTTTACACAGAGGTAATCTTGAAAACCTAATCGATTTGGACATTTCCGTTAACACTCTAACAGGTCCTCTATACCTTGTTCTTTAGGATACCCATCCCAGCTTAAACCCGTGCAGCTATCCGACGATCATATCTCAGGAACCATCCCTCTTCTTAAGGATACCCATCACAGCTTAAAGCCCTGCAGCTGTCGGACAATCATATCTCAGGAATCATCCTTCCTGAAATTGGAAACTCAGTAAACCTAAATGACTTGGAAATTGTAATCAATTCTCGCACAGGTTTCATCCCTTTCACTGTAAGGAACCTCGCCAAACTCGAGTGTTTGTCCCTCTACTGTAGGGGGCAATTAATGAAGGATGGTTTAGTACAGAAACCTAAAACTTCATTGTATGATGGTTGTCAATTGCAATAAACATGGTGTGGCGATAGTTGAAGGTATTTAAATGAACATATCCTAAATTTTAAGAATTATCCCTTTTTAGGGAAAAAAAATTTACAGCAACTTGCTTAAATTCCTAGTAGAGAGATTTTTCGAGTTTGCCAATTAATACTTTAGAAATAAGGTATTCACTTGACTAAAAGAAGAGACTTTAAATACTTGGGCGGGTTAACACATCTAAGCATGCCTACAATAGATCTCAAATCGCTTTATCAGGTTTCGAAAGTCTTGCCATGTCAAAGTTTGAAATAAGTCTTAAACTCATGTATGTTATATCTCCACTTATTATAATCTGATTGCGACCACTGTGTATATAAGATAAAGCACGAGCAACATCTTGATAATACTAACATTTCTTTCCAAATCCAATTTGATAAAATTATCCATATTAGTTATTAGGATAGAAGATAAAACTTCCTCTCAGAATATACTTGTAAACAAGAAACATGCAGCGAACAATGGTGCAAACTCCAGATAATTTAACATTGTTGTGTTGTCAAATCTCATTTACAAAACCTTCCTCCATTTGAAATTTCTCCATCTATTGGATGAAGATGTCAGCCCTATGTTATTCAGTGTCATATTCTGACATGATAAAGCAAAAAGAAAAAAAGCTACATAATTTATTTGTAATGGCAATTGACTGAAAGTGTTCAGAAACATCACCTAGAAATTTTATCTGAACTCGAGAACATGACCTGCATAAGTATCTTCAGAAGCTCTTGTGCTAGCAATTTGAGGTACACTCGTCATAAGAACCTGCCAACAATTTGAACGACATCAAAATGTATCAACATATGCAGATGCTGAGCTAGTTCAAAAGAAAACCTAAGCTTACAGAAAAGTCGTCTACCTGTAAAATATTCAACTTCATATTCCATGAGACTTTGAACTGTGCAATCTTTCGAGCCACCGTTGTTTATATGAGGTTTCTGATGTATCGTAAATTAGTGTCCTTTTTCTTGAGGTTTCTAAGTATAAGTAAATCAAGTGACAACAAAATATATGCGAGGAGAAACTGAATTCATGAACCAGTACCTGTCGACATCATCCTTCTTCCAGCAAAAGCAAATCGAGTTCAGCTACATAATCAGCTTCTGCCATTGCCACTTCCAGATCCTCCACCATCCCATATACATGGATGGTGACCTCCTAACTCCTAATCTCATCGCCAACCTTACCATCTCAGCCCTAGCCCAATGACCTGATGCTGCACATATACTAGATAGTAGTAACCTTAGCTTATACCATTGTTCTAAAAGTCGGCCTAAGCGGCACCTTGTGCCCACCCAATGCCCACTTAATTCTAGACGGCAGTCTAGGCAGCATAGGCATCCGTTCAACTAGCACCTAACACCTTTTACAACTTTTGTTAGCTAGCACACTCATTTTCCTCTCGAGTTAGATTCTCGGTCCTTCCAATTCACAAGGTCAATAGAATTTTTCTTATTTCATATAGCTCGGACCCAAGATAAGACTAGACGATAAGAATTACATCACGAGTCTAGGATGTTCCTCTCAGCCATTTACTCGCATCAAGGACATAAAATTACTTGAAGAACATAATACCACGAAACGAGACCTGATTCAGAAGTTGGTTCAGTTTATGAAGTGCATTCGCAAATGGAATCTTCAATCTCTTATGGTCTCACCTAGGAAGAATCTCCTATCTGCTGCAAGAATGTCAGGAAGGTCAAGACTAAATCAAAAGATTTTGCTGGCATTTCAATAAGTGCAAGATAAGACTTTGTTTGGTTTGCTGGATAGCGATGGAAAGTGTCCCATTAGAAACTTGACCTCATTTGCATAGGTTCTCATTTTCCACTCCCTCACTTCCTCAGAAATTAAACACAGCCTTAGGGATCATGGAATTCATTATTACGAGACTTTTGCCAATAGAATGGACAACATGACTATCTGACTGAATTCTCATTGTCAACTGGCCATTGTCCCTCACAATGAACGTGAAGGATGCACTCCTTATATCTCATTAACTAGTTTATGTAAGATGTCCCCAAAAAATCTTGGTTCATATTACTTTCGGTGATCACTCGAGTCACGATAGTTGTCCCAAGGCAGAAAATTGAGCTTTGCTAGAGACCTCGTTTTGCATAAGAAAATGTTTCAATGATTAAATGCTCCATTAGTTGTTGCTCCATTACATGGCAGAAAATTCTTCTAATTTATATGAAACAAATGGATCATACAACTTCCATAACCAAGCTATACCCCCAACTTCAGTTAATTTATTGAGCACCCAGTCAATGATTGACCTGGATCATGTGGCCTATTATACTTGATGGATGCTAGCTTGATGGCCATGAAAAGTTTCCTCTACCTCCACCCTTTTCTTATTTGATATTTCTTCAGGTATTAACTAGTGTTACAGCAGCCTAGACCTGATTCAATTTATTGGGACTAGCTCAGCAATGCCACATAACTGGCACAATAATGGCACCAGTAAAAGCTATGAGACAGATAGGATGACTCACAAAACACGTGCAACTAATAGTTCTTATATCAATATTCCCATGTTAGTCATGTTTAGTTCTTCACTAGCGATAAAGAAACCATTCTCCATATTTAACATTTATGCAGCATAGTATTGGAACCAGTTGTGCCCCCTTGACTGACTTTTGATCTCTTGAATGAACAAGAAGCAAGGGGGCGTGGCTAATGGAATTAATGATACTAGGTTGCACGGACTAAAATATGACACTTCACTACAGGGTCACTGAAACGAAACTTTTTGGGAAGTCCTAGTGTATTTTGGAGTGTTTATTCAAATCTGAGACGACGAGACGCAGACAATGCATCAATTTTTGGAGTGTGTACTTCCTAGGATGTTAGGTACCTTGGTTTGTCCATAACTTCCTCTTAAGGTTTATTTTATCAACTTCCTTTCCCTTCAGGAAAAATGAGTATGATCCTTGTGACCGCCCAGTCGTTCATCCAAACCAACTATTGACACACTATGGTCATATCATTGGATCTGAATAGCATCAATGTCAAATGACATGAACATCTCCTACCATGTATGATGTATCTAATTGCTCCAATTTAATTTTAAGACAACTAAAAACAATCCATTGCGTGTAAATGTGATGACAATGAAAGAAGTCCTCAAACCAAAGTCTTTCATCCATACAGGTTCAGTAACGTACTTGGCATGAAACATATTGTTGGTTCATCAGTTTGGACAACCAACTAGTCCGTGACTCTACTGTATCACGATACGGATACTAAACCATACTATCTTATCAATACTCATACCTATGCACTAGTAAGACTCGCATTCCATTATACGTGGTGGTGGTGGTGGTGGTTGGGGGGTGAGAGAATACCGGCTCAGCATGACAGATTTCTTTGTCTTGTTGAACTTACAGTTCAATAGTTCAGCTTCTGGTGCTTCCTTAAGTATTAGTCAAAAGAACCCCAACTATGGTGAACTACAGTACTGTTTTTACAAATCATGACCAACAATACACAGTTTTTGCTCCTCTTGTGGAAATCTCCTCACTTGGACAGGTCTAGACACAAGTAAGATAAAAGGTTGCATTCAAAGAAGTCTCAATTTATAATTGAGAACCAACTACCAAAGTAAACAATTCTCTCTGCAGAATTGCAGCTGAGCTTGCTGCCAGAAGCCATACCTTGTTGCACTACTAGTCCAACCTACCTCAAAGCTGAAGAATAAATAAAAATCTCTTATCATAGTGCTTCCAAGCATATATTACACCAACACAGACAATAACTTGTAGATAGCACGCATACGGATGTTCGTGGATTGAGATAACCTGCTTCCATTTTCATATAGGCTGATTATGCCTGTGTGTCTGTTGTGTATTCAAAAATTTAAATGCATGTGTATGTTCCTTTGTAGAATGTACAAGAAAGTTTCCTTTTGAAGTTCTTGCTGACACTTACATTATGCATTATATGCTCGAATGATCACAAAATTTGCCATATTGATCACTAAAACTAAACATAATAGAGTAAATACTCTTCTTTGGTGAAGAACCCTGGCATTGTAAGCAATTTTTCAAGTTTAAATTTATACAAAGACCTCACTGGACATGACTCAATGTGAACATGGCAATAAAAACCATGGTTCACAGTATAGGTATATGAATCGGTATCACACCCTTCTCAATTGGTAGTTTCAGAGGGCTTCGGTGGTTTTGAATAGGTTAGTTTCAGTAGTTTCGGCAGTTTAGGCAGTTTCCATATTGGCAGATACCGCAAATTAGGACAAAAACACAAGACAGCGCATATGTGACACATATACTGAACCACCTTTAGAGTACAAGTGCTTCTTTTCCTCGGTGACAAAACATGAACCTTGGAACAAATAAATGTCTTGACCTACATTTAATCGACAGTACTAAATAAACAAATATGTAGCATTTAATTGAAAACAAACCTTCGCTTCTTCCATCTCAATACTTGCCATTTCCAATCCGTCTAACATAGAAGAATCTTTACTAACGAGAGAAACCTGGAAATGTATGTTGGTAAATTAGCATTAGAAAATTCTAACAAAAAGAAGAAGAAGATATGTTGGACCAACCAGGATTGGAGTTAGTTGTCCCTCCAAATCAAGAAGGCCTTTGGCAAATGCCGCTGCCGACATCTAAAGATACAAAAAACATCAAATAATTGGTGTTCAACTTGGGTGTGCTATAGTGATTACTAATTTCCAAAGACTTGGAATGAGAATATGCCGAAGAAGGAAAAGTGAAAAGTAAAACAGCATACTAAACTACAAAACTCAAACACAAACTTCCATGGTCACACCTGAACACGTCCCTCATCTGAACTGTAAATCTTCAAATCATGCCGGTACGTACTATGTAGCCGAAGCAATCCAGTTCCTTCACCTACAGATTGAGACACAATTTTTAAGAAAGCATTTATTAATTAAGTCAGTGTGAAAAAAATATTCTACATAAAAAAAAGGCTAATATTCAGTAGAAATTGAAGAACCAGCGTATCTATTTTACCCCCATCCAACCCCAAAAGTTGAAATCAACAGTTTCTGATTTCATATCAGAAAAAAAATATATTGAAGGAAGACATCCTCTTCATCTTCTTAAAAATAAAATAAAAACTAGCTAAGTAGTTGTGTTCAGCCTTCACTTCTCACAGAGATATTTTATCAAACATGTATAGGTCACCACATTAGGGGAACACACACTCTCCATCTCCTTAAAAATTTCCTTCATAGCATCAAGATCCCCATGACCGCACGCCCCATCGAGTACGACGGAGTAGACTGCGACGTTGGGCTCGTACCCGTCAGCCCACATCCGGGAGAGGAGGCTACAGGCACAGCCAACCACTCTCGCGAAGAAGAAGATGGAGGCAAAGAGCATATAGGTAATTATATTAGGATGTAAGCCAGAGAGGGACAGTTCTTGGAAGAACTATGCCATGACGGTTCAAATACCACTTTTAGATGCTAACGAATCAACAAGTAATTAGGAATTGAGATTTTTACTCTGTTGTTGATCGACGACGTTGACGATGACAACAAGCTTCCCGAAGTCCTTTCCATAGTTGACGAGGGCAACCCTCCCGATGTCCACGTACTCTTGAACGGCTACATCGAACCATAGAAAACAAGGAAAAAAAATCCTAATTAGAACGAATTAAAAAAAATAGTAAGAGAGATCGATGGAATAGAGTCAAGGAGTGAGAGAGATCTGGGAATGAGGGATCGGGTTAGGGCTCAAGAAAGTTTTTAGAAGAAGAAAATTAACTTAGGGTTCCAGCGAGAGCATGAGCGGTAGGAGGAGGGGGAGGGGGCAGAGGTAAAAAGAGGGGAAGAACGAGAGCGGGAGCGGGTGGGGGCAGGGGTTTGAGCCGGAGCTAGACGTCGGCTCCATCGATCCGAGCCAAACTGGAGGAAATGCGCCGAGGAAACCTAATGAGCTCGAAAAACTCTAGCTTTCCTTAGCTTTAGAGAGTTTGAGGCACAGACTTAATATTGTGTGAGAAGTGAGAGAGAGAGAGAGTTTTATGTTTGTGTGAGAAGTGAGGGAGGAAGAGAGATTGGGGGAAACATTTTAATCGGGTTGGCTGGGCGCCAAAATGAAAATTTTGGGGGAAAGAAATAATTTTGTGATGATACTGTAAAGATGAATGTTATACATTCTACGGCATTCAGGAAACGTTATAGATAGATGTTTTTTATAGCACTGCATAAAAAATGCTGTTGTTGATAACGTTCTATAGCGGGGACACTTGAACGCTATAGAAAAACTGCTATTGTAGGCCCTATTTGTTGTAGTAAATGGAAAAAAAAACCTCTCGTATTCTCCCAAAATTTACCAAATATGGGTAAGGAAACCTCCATAACTTGAACCAAACGTCCCCTAGACAGAGGAGAGACATGTAATTCATTATAAAAGGGCAATGTTCGATTCAAGTTTTAGAGGCTTGGGGATTAAGTTGTGGATTCTTATCCATGTTTGGTAAGTGTGGAATTGAGAATTGTAAACAAATATGGAGGGTTTTAGACTCTCACATATGTAGGAAAGTAAAATTCAAGTTCTCCTTGGAAATATTTTTGTTTTCCTGAAAATGTTGGTTGGGTGTAACAATTACATTTTTTTGGACGGTAATACCCTCAATGACACCAACCTGAATTTAGGTAATAATAACATAATAAAAATAATGAAAAAATATTTATGGAAAACTAAATAATTAAGATTTATGTTCTTGTCTGAACCAAACATGTGAATAAAAAAATTAATTTTTTCAGATTACATGTTCCCAATATAACCAAATATGGGTATAGAAATGTTAAATTCATTTTACATTAAAAAGAAATAGAAAGTTGATTCTTACCGATACCAAATCTTCATCCAAATGTCCCCCAAAGTGTCTAGAGAGATTATGTGGTTATCAACTTGTTTAATATTTCTCTCTATTCAAGAAATATTACTTAATTGTTTGCATTCTATTTATGGACACAATCCAGAAGACTCCGAAACCAAATAGGTTTTGATACAAGACCGAAGTTCAGTGATTCTTAAATCCAATCAAATATGCATTGTTTTGAAGTCAAACATTAACAACAAGATTCTCAAAGAGGAGTTCAGCAATGAGTTATTCTTATATATCGCTTCTCTACTTAGAAACAATTGAGGTTGTTTTGCAAATTTTCTTATGCTACCAGCCTAGCCTCTAAGAAACAATTGATGTTGTTTTGATAACGTGTTGTCGTGTACAATTCTGAGACCTTAATGTATCATGTAAAGATTATTTTTGCAATTTTTTGGTTCTTTATCAAAACTAAAACTACTTATATGGATGTATAATTTCAGTATAGTAACCATAGATTATTTACACTAAATACTCCTAAGTTTTGAATTTATAACACGGACACCACTACTTTTAAACTAATTATACTGACAACCCATCCCTTTAGAATAAAAAAACTAAAAATAGGGATAGTTAGTGTTATCCTATGATTATCGGGATCATCAGTATCGACAATTTTTGATCGAAATATCAAATTTTTTGGTATCAAAAAGCAAATAATTATTAATAAACTATTATAAATTAAGAAAAAAAAATTATCCTTTTAGGCATAATTTTAAGATTTTTTTTATTTCTTAGTAATTTTAAAAATGAATGGATAATAATAATACTTGTTGATTGGTTTATTTTCTTCATTTTCATACCTTTACACCGTTACTGATTGGTATTTTTTTGGTTCAATTTTTTCTGATCAATTGCCTAGGAAAGAGACCCTAACGTACGTGTTGGTCAGTATCGATAGCGGCAGGTATCGAATCGGAACATGTCAAATCTGTTGGACACGTGCTGAAGCGTTTGCCAACCCACCTGATCAAACCAACCTCCCGTCTAACGGACACTAAACACAAGATGAAGACAAGTATATGGCGTACGTCACCTGAACAAATCCCAACATTCAATAACTCAGATGAAATTACAAAATTGATAGAACTCACGTTCAAACCTTTGTCCTAATAGGTTCAACCCCCTCACCACTCTCAAGAAGAAAAACAGAAGATTACAATTGAGATCACTCACCAACCCGTAGCAATCTCCCTAATCGAAGTTGACGACTCCTCGATTAGATCTTCTTCTTCCTTCTGTCTTGAATGACGAAATCCTAAGAACAAAGTACGGACTTTACCTTAGATTTTCTTGTGGACGAGCATTCTGAATCTCCACTTTGTGTTGTGCTTTGTGCCTCCACTCTCACCCCATATATATAGGATGAGAAAATCATATTCTAGTCATAATAGGATTTCCTAAATATGACTAAAATAGTAATCCTATTATGCCTAAAATATTCCATCAACATCCTATTTTAGATCATAATAGGATTTACTAAAATAAAATTCTATTATATCTAAAATAGCACAACACCAATTATGAACATCCAAATCTAATCAAATCAAATATTTAACTAGATTTGGATTCCACAAATATGTTGTTACCAAATCTAGACTGGACTCCAACAATCTTTCCCTCCAGTCTGATAAGAGGGTATTGACCCCATGGGTCCTCAACTGGACTCCATGGCTGTCGTCCCGCGACAGAGTTCCTACTCCCCTATGCCACTGATATCCGATCCCCCGAGCTGCTTTACATCTTCCTTTGTCTCCAGCTCCTCGACCGTCACATCGACACTAGCTGCCATGCGTAGCACCTCCTCTACCACTGGGATCCTGCCGATATCAATGACACGACTAAGACAGAAGTCCCTGACGATCAGCCTCACCGTAAGTCTCGGCTGCCAGTCCCCGACTTCCGACTTCCACCGGAAAGTGGTAACGTTCCGACGAGCTTCTTCACCCTTAACTGGCCCAACCAAGCGGACGGTGCAGTTCTCACGAGATTCGAACTCCTGAACCTGCCCACCTTCGTGTCAGAACTTGAAGCTCCCCCATACACATGCGTCCTCGAGCAGAACTTCACGCACTGTGCATGTCGTCGATGACCCACAACTCCCCCTGAACTGTGTGTATGATAATGCTTCCGTCTCAGATTGAGTTTACTACAAACCTTGATCTTCTCCCTGACTTCGAACTGCTGAAACCGATGTCGCTCCGTGAAGCTTTGGCAAACCACCCGTCGCCAAAACTGGATCCGTAGAGCAATCACCACCTGAAGACCGACCAGCTGTCATGGGACCGACAGGCTGACCCTCAATCTTTGACTCATCACCATCCGTCGCTTTGTCTCGACGAAGCGAATCCTCCGTAACCCTCAAAACTTCTCGAAGACCCTCCTCAGCAAGTTTCCAACGATTCACCTCCTGTCGAACACGCCTCGAGCCTTTATCAGTGTCTGTGGTTTGCTTGTACAGCTCAACTGCTTGAGCATGTACATGCCCCCGTGTCCATGACCCAACCGCCAACATGACACATGCTATAAGATTCCTCTGTGTCGGTCGCTGCGATGATGATCTCTCCAAATGCCGTAAAATCCTCCCGATCGTCCTTGCCTTTGGCCTTATCATGTTTGAGCTTCATACAGTTTCTCTTGATATGACCCATTTCGCCACAGTAATAGCAGCCCTCCTTGTTGTCCACAATCGTAAGATCCCGAGAACTCCCCCTATCCTCGCATGTGACTTGGATCTTCCCTTCCCGTAAGAAGCCACCAGAGTAGACTCCTGCGACGATTCCACTTGCTTGCGCCGAACCTCCTCATTCAACAAGCTACTTTTGACTGCCTCCATCGTGACAACTCCATCAGGCACGAAATTGCTCACCGACACCACCAACATCTTCCAGCTTTTCGACAGAGAACTCAAGAGCATTAGGGCCCACTACTAAAATATCATCAAATAGCGACGTACTGTAGCGACGGCAATAAATGGCGTCGCCAGTAGCGACGTCGTTTTAAACACGTCGCAAAACGTCGCTGTCTAGCGACGTTCTGCGACAGGAGGGTACTACGTCGCCGAAAAAACGACGTTCAGCGACATATTTTATGTACATGTCGCCAAGTTGGCGACGTTTAGCGACGTCAAAACGTGACGTCGCTAAGTTATTTTACTTAGGGCACGCAGCTGCCTTCTTTCCCCCTCATTCTCACTCGAAAACCCGAAAATTTCATTTCCCCCCCCCCCACCCCCCACCCCCGGCGACTCCCTTCCCCTCTGTCAGTGCCCTCCCCGGCGACCCCCTCCCCCCCGGCGACTCCCTCCCCCTCCGGCGAGCTCCTCCTCCTCGAGATCCTCCTCCTCGAGCTCCTCCTCCCCCAATCCGACCTCCTCCTCCTCTTCCTCAGGTAAACCCTAACCTAACTCCTCTCCTTCCTCCTCCTCCTCTCCCACGGACACACACACGCACACGGACACACACGGACACGGACACACACGCACACACACACACAGACACGGACACACACACACACACGCACACACACACACAGACACGGACACACACGCGTGGATACGTGCACGAGACTGCACTGTGTCATTTGTGTTCGTGTGTGTTAAAAAATAATTTGGACACGATTGTGTCCTGTTTTGGTGGACACTCGACACGTGTGACTCTATGACACATACACATATCATTACCAACCATTAGATTTTGCTATTAATTGAATTTGGATTTCGAATTTGGTTTATCTCCAATTTTCTGATACGTAGTTCACTATATATTAATTTTCTGAGATTAACATTGGTTTAAACTGATTTTGAATGATTAAACCATTATGATTAATCCCATATCTTCTCTGAGAATTAATGTGCATGTTAGGGTTCACATTGATTGGGGATTCTTGGGTTTTCGTATGCCATTGACTGTTAAAACTGAGAACAGTTTTAATATACTGTTTTCACATATTGGCACACACACATTACACTGAATTTTCTCGAGAAATTATGCACTGTTTACACCTATCTACACACACACACATAAGTGTAACCTGAGAATATAAACAAACACTACTGCTATCTACTGATTTTCCTGAGATTGATACACTGTTTGTGTATACTGTTTCTCTTATAGCTCACTCACATTACACTCAAAACCGAGAATAGCTAATTCACTCACACTATTGATTCCTATGTACACACACACATTGAGGCACCTAGCCCATGTTATGTACACACACATGGCACACTTTACCCTATATACACACACCCTATTGTACACACACACTGTTAGCACACCACACACATGACATACACACATATATATACGTGTCAATCTGAGAACAGTTTGTGCATTGTTTCCTCATATTATATATATATATATATATATATATATATATATATATATATATATATATATATATATATATATATTGCAGTCCATATTATCTCTTCATATCAGTCCAGGCATTTATTTAGTTCCAGTACTATTATTTGTCTTGTATTCAGTTGTTCAGTCCCATGACTGACATATAGATTAGGTATTGTTTGGTTGAAGGATTACCTTTTTAGTTCATTCCACCCTTGCACATCGACATTATGTTGGACACGTTCACATAGCCTAGATGGTATTGTATACATATATACATAACTATATCATGTAACTCATATGTGATATAGGCATATAGCCTATGTTAGAGTGTCTAAATATATGAAGGCATGAAAGTTGCCTTGTCTTGTAATATAGGCATATAGTATATACATGCCTATATATATATACTATATGTATATATCTATATAGATATTACTTGTGTGTATGAAATAGCTTGAGTTGACTTTGGTCATTATTGGTACTTGAATTGATCGGAACAAAGACCCCCAATGTCGGTATCGGTCAATATTTGGTATCGGTCGGTATCGGATCGGAACATGCCAAACCGTATCGGTATCGGCCGTATCGGATCGGTATCGGCCGATACTTTAAAATTATATGAAATAGTAGTCACCCCCAAGGTTGACTATTTTAACTGAAAGTCAAAGTAGAGTAAATATCTGACCTAGATTGGACTAAGAGTTGACAAAGTCAACTATAGGTCAACCCTTGACCTAGTTTGACCTTGTTTGACTTTGTTTGACTTAGCTTGACCTTGTTTGACTTTGTTGTCTTCATGTTTGTTAAATGACACCCAGATACTAGTTTTAGTTGTTTAAATGACACCCAGATACTAGTTTTAGTTTCAGTTTGCTTTGTTAACTCACTATTGCTCATTACTTGGTAGGTCATGACTAGAAATAGGATATTTGACTTAGATTTGACCTTGTTTGACCAAGGTTGACTATTTGACCTTAGTACAACCTAGTTTGACCTAGTTTGACCTTGTTTGACCTTGTTTGACTTTGTTTGACTTAGCTTGACCTTGTTTGACTTAGTACAACCTAGTTTGACCTAGATTGCATATCATTGTTATTAGTAACTGTCCGCTACTAATGTGTGTCCCATAATAAGACATAATATACGAATTTGTGCCTGTTGGATAATGTGTGTCCATCTTTGCAGAATTATTTCCAAATAGATATGAATTACTACTTGCGGAATCGTTCATGGATGTACAATCGTCGTGCTGATGATATGTGTGGTGTGCGGGATGAATACATAGCGGAAGTAGAGCAGTTCCTGCAGTTTGCTAAGGCGTTCCTTCAGTACATGGACGACACCAAAATTAAGTGTCCGTGTGTGAAATGTCATAACGTGAAATATTATCCAGAAGTGGAAGTGACATATCATTTGTACTCGAGGGGTTTCACGCCTAATTACTATCAGTGGACCGCACATGGAGAACTTGTGTCTTTAGCATCAGAGCCGGAGCCTTATGTTGAGCCGTATATGCATGCGGGACCTAATTTTGTTTCAGATAATCATGCATACGACGACGGGTGCGTGAACATGGTTTTCGACGCTGCGGGGCCTAGTTTCGTTCATGATGCACCTGAGGAGGCACCGAACGCCGATGCTGCACAGTTCATGGAGTTGTTGGAGAATGCAAGGACTCCATTGTATCCTGGTTGTGAGGATCATTCACCGTTGGAGGTGGTTACAAGACTGTTGAGCATTAAGTCAGATTTTAACATGTCGCAAGAATGCTACAACCGAGTGTTGGAGTTGATTATAGAGATCTTGCCGGCGGGTGCTAAGTTGCCTAAAGACTTCTACCGGTCTAAGAGGATGGTGAGATCGCACTGGATGGGATACGAGAAAATCGATTCCTGTCGCAATGGGTGCATGTTGTACTACAAAGACGACAAGGACGCAGATGTGTGCAGATTTTGTGGTGCTGATCGCTATAAGACAACTAGTACAGGAAGGTCTACCGATGCAAGAAGACCGACCGATTCAATGCACTACTTGCCTTTAACGCCGCGGTTGCAAAGATTATTTATGGTGAAAGAGACGGCCGAAAATATGAGTTGGCACATGCGAGAACAGATTGAAGGAGTGTTGGATCACCCATCCGATGGAGAAGCGTGGAAGCACTTTGATCGAGTGTATCCAGATTTTGCTTCAGATCCGCGAAATGTCAGGTTGGGACTATCTTCTGACGGTTTTACTCCTTTTGGTCTTTCGGGATCCCAGTATTCTGTTAGCCCAATGATTATTTCATGTGTTTTGAATATGGCTAATCAATTAAGTTTAACATATCGACGTCACTAATATTCATGTAATTACTATCATGTTGCTACTTAAACTTAGCATTGTCCTAATATTAGCATTGTCCTAAATGTTCTACATCATATGTTTGTATCACAATGCATCATACTGCTTTGTTCTTCTAACATGTATTTGTAGACATGCTGTAAGCATGATCAAACATGATCAAACCAGGACATATGCAATAGAAAATTATTGATGGGCCAAAGACGGCGTTATACAAGAAGATTTCTCTGAACCGCCTAACGACCTATCCGGAGCCTCGCATCGGGGGTTCCGCTGCCCGGTCAGCGGACAGGGGTCGAGGGGGCAACGCCCCCCGTCAGGGGTTCGGGGGCGAAGCCCCCGAAAGGTATTCAGATTTCCAGATCTGTTTATCTTTGGACGACCGCCGTCAAGTGAAAAAGGCGTCTTCAAGTCTGCTCAGTTTTGAAGAAAGGCGTCATCAAAGGGCTCTTGGTTTTCCTATTTTCGTCAATGTATTTTGCATATTTATTGAGTCTAGGAATACGATGTAAACTGCATCGTACTGGTAAATAGGCTACCCACGAAACGTTTTCAAAATACCCTTTCATTTTGAAAACAAGCCCACTTACAAAAGCCCAAACTACTTCCTAACTGCCTGACTTTTCAAAAAGCCCAAAAACCAATTTGCAAAAACCCTGACAGAACTCCAACAGAACTCGGACAGAATTCGGCCAGAGTTCGGCCCGAATTCGGCCAGAGTTCGGCCAGAGTTCGGTTAGTGAACGTTACTTTTTGAACTTAGTCTTCCTGCAGTTACGGATCCCAACGAGATTTGCTCATCGAGTTCTGCCCGAATTCTGCCCGAATTCTGTCAGAATTCTGCCTTTGGAAAAACTATAAATAGAGAAGGATTTCGATCATTTCAAAACACTCATTCACTTTCATATCTCTTCTCTATAAGCCTACTACTTCTTCCAAAGTATTCTGAGCTTTCATTTTCAAATCCCAAGCCAGTTACAATCCTCTAGTCGATTTGCCAGTGCGGTACGGTCTAGAAGTTTCAGAGTGGTTGTAATCGGAGGCTTGATTGAAGGTACACACTTCACAATTGAAGTTGGTCGAGTACTTCGGATCAAAGCTCGCGTTGTAGAAGTTGCAAGATCTTCGGATGAAAACTTGTGGTGATTTTCCATAGTGGATTCAACTGGTAGCAAGAGTTCTACCGACTGGACTAGTCCTCAACAGAGGGAAACCAGTATACATCCTTGTGTTTGCGTTTGCTCTCTACTCTCTACTTTTTATTTACTTATCTGTGATATATTCTCTGTGATCTTGTTACTAACATTTTTAAATAGTTAATTTCCGCTGCCTACTCTATTCACCCCCCCTCTAGAGTATTGCGCTTTACAATCGGTCCTACATATTCGTGCTGGCCTGTGATTGTTACTCCGTATAACCTACCGCCTTGGATGTGCATGAAGACTCAGTACATGTTTCTAACCGTTATAATTCCTGGTCCGAACAATCCCAAGAGGAACATTGACGTGTACTTACAGCCTTTGATAGATGAGTTGAATCAGTTATGGGAAGTAGGCGCTAACACGTACGATGTTTCCAGGAAGCAGAATTTTCAGATGAAGGCAACCCTTATGTGGACCATCAACGACTTTCGGCCTATGGAATGTTATCTGGATGGAGCACTCATGGCCGTCTCTCATGTCCGTATTGCATGGACCGTAGTAAGGCTTTCCGCTTGAAACACGGCGGAAAGCCGTGCTTCTTTGATTGTCATCGGCAATTTCTGCCAAAAGATCATCCGTTCAGAAGGAACAGGAATGCTTTCCGTGCCGGCGTTGTAGAGAAGGGTGATCCACCGCCAAGGTGGTGCGGAGACACGATATGGGAGGAGGTTAAAGATTTTCCAAGTGCTATCGAAGATCCTACAACTGGGTACAAGTGCGATGGATTTGGTAGAGTTCATAACTGGACAAAGAGGAGCATATTCTGGGATCTGCCATACTGGAGTACCAATCTGATCAGACATAATCTTGATGTCATGCATATTGAGAAGAATGTGTTTGATAACATAATTAATACTGTGATGGACGTAAAGGGAAAAACGAAAGACAATCCCAAGGCCAGGTTGGACTTAAAAGAAATATGCAAACGCCCTGCGTTGCATTTGATACAGCAGAATGGAAAACAGTTCCTTCCGAAGTCAATTTTCTCGCTGGACAAGGAGGATAAAGTGAGACTTTGTCGGTGGATCCAGGGCCTAAAATTTCCAGACGAATATGTGTCAAATCTGAGAAGATGTGTCGATCCGAAGGAAAACAAATTGACGGGTATGAAGAGCCACGATTGTCACGTATTCATGGAAAGGTTAATTCCGATTGCATTTCGGGAATTCTTACCGCAGGCAGTTTGGGATCCATTGACGGAGCTTAGCATATTCTTCAGGGATCTTTGTTCTAAGAAATTGCTCGTTGATCGTCTAGAAAAGCAAGAGAAGGACATTGCGGTAACACTATGCAAGCTAGAGAGGGTGTTTTCTCCTGGATTCTTCGACTCTATGGAGCATTTGCCGATTCATCTATCCTATGAGGCACGTGTTGGTGGACCCGTCGAATATCGATGGATGTACCCGTTCGAGCGACATTTGAATCACCTAAAAAGAAAGGTGAAAAATAAGGCACGGGTCGAGGGTTCTATTTGTGAAGCCTATGTTCTCGAGGAGATTACAAACTTTTGTTCGATGTATTTCAAGCCTCATATTGCAACTAATAGAACGAGAGCTTCCAGAAACGACGAGGGAGATCATGAAAGTAATGATACAATACTGAAGGTATTCAATGCTCCAGGAAAGCCATCGGGTAAGATGAAAAAGAGATATCTGAACGATGATGAGCTAAGGGCTGCTCAGGTGTATGTATTACTCAACTGCGACGAGGAGGAAGTAGAGAAACTGGAGGGGTAAGTAATTAATACGTCTATATTATTTTAATAGTGTTAATTATTATACTATTACATTAATTGAACGATGTTGTTTTCAGCATATTTAATGATGATGTGAGGTCGGGTAGGCCACACATAACAGAAGAAGAACTAGAACAAGAAATGAGGCGTTATTTTCCATCATGGTTGAGTGCATATGTAAGACTTGAGAACTCTGTAATTACCTTTTTGTATATGCACTTGATTGAGAATGAGCTTAATTGCTTCTTTCGTGGTATTTAGGTCGATCGTCCATACGCAAGACTTGAGAATGAGTCTATTAGAACGCTAGCCAAGGGACCAATTTATGCTGCAAAAATATGACCAAGCTACTGTGTTAATGGGTTTAGGTTCAAGTCAACAACTTGCCCGATCAGAGACAACTTTGTGGATCTCGATTCCACCAAAAACAGCTGTTTGTGTATCAGATCTTCGAACTACAAAGATGTTGATACGGGCAACGATTTCTATGGCGTGTTACGGGAGATCGTGGAGCTGACATATAGTTATGGAATAGAGCCTGCTAAGATTGTGTTATTCAGGTGTGATTGGTTCGATCCGATTGAAGGTCAAGGTTGGAAAGTAGACAAGCACGGTCTTGTTGATATAAACTATCGGCGTCGATATCAAGCCTATGAACCATTTGTCCTATCAAGTCAGGCTCAGCTCGTGTACTTCACAAGTTATCCTAAACGGGGAACAACAAGGTCGGACTGGTGGGCAGTATGCAAGACCAAAGCTAGAAATACCTTTGAGGTTGACGATATAGCTTATCAACATGATGAACTACCTCTTGTAACAAATATTATAGAAGTGGACACGACGGAAGTTCCCTATTACACATCTAATTGTGTAGAAGAAGTAGAATTATCTGAAGAGGAAGATGCAGATGAAAGTGAAGATGTAGAGGAGGAGGAAGAAGAAGAAGAAGAAGTAGATGAGCTAAACGAACTAGATGAATTTTCAGAAGAGAATTAAATCTGTACGTTTGTTTTATCATCATATTTGACACTTTAGTGACACTTCTATCATATAAATCTGTGACAGTTCAATGACACTCTATTGACACTTTTATTGACACTTCAGTGACACTTTTTGACTATGATATTTTTTAAAAATCTGTGATGTCTATCATATAAATATGTTTTTTTGTTTTATTGTCATATGTTTTATTGTCAGGTATGACTAGACCATCTGGACGACGCGGAGGATTATATATTAGGCAGTCCCGTCAGCCTCGGGCTGGGGATGGAGAGGGCAGTTCCGTACCCTCATCCTCATCTCCGAGTACGCCAGTGTACCATTCTGTTCCCGGTCCATTACCGGGACAGGCTAGTTCTAGCAGGTTGGCGACTCCTCCCTCGTTGTCCAGCCTTCCTGTTCCCGGTCCATTACCGGGACAGGGCAGTTCTAGCAGGTTGGCGACTCCTCCCTCGTCGTCCAGCCTTCCTGATCCCGCGTCCAGCATCCCTGATCCCCCGTCCAGCATTCCTACTGTCGACGGCACTATGGAGGGAGCCCACGCCGATCATATGGAGGACGGCGATCAGACTGATCCTGCCCAGGCAGGAGGTGAGAGCGACCCTCCATGCGCTCCCCCGGCCGAGACGCGTATGGAGATTTGGACGGACGGGCCTATGAAGTAAGTTAATTAATTATTATATATTTCTCAAATGATTATATGTACATATATATTCATGAAAAATTATTATTGTATAGATATCGGCCTTCTGCAGTACAGAGACAGCTGGGGACATTTGTGAGGCAGAACTATGGTGGGCCTTGGCTCAACTACTCAGATGCTCCCGCAGATAGGAAGGCCTTTTGGTTCGCCCACTTCAAGGTAAAAAATTTGTTTATTTTTAAATTTTAATAATCATTTGTGTATATTATACAACTTTTGTATTTTACTTCTTGTAGAGGACCTATTTCTATCCACCACACCGGGCGGCGAGGATCGAGGGCCAATTTCCTGTCGTCATAGCCAAGCTCATCCGTGATGCGATCGACGACCAGAAGCGTCGTGATCGCGTCGGACATCCGATCCAGGGTTGGATTACGCCAGAGCAGTGGACTGCGATGAAGGCTAGATTCAGCGAGCGCCAGTACCAGGAGCGGTCTGAGAAGGCCAAGGTGGCGCGGTCGAGCGCCGGTAAGTGGTGTGGTGGCTCCATTCCGATGACGGAGCATTTTCGTCGTCTGGTACGTTTCCTATGACGGACATTAATTTATATATAGTTCGATATAATGTTTAATACTAATAATAGATAATATATTTTAACAGGTAAAGAAGGGTGAGGACCCGAACATGGTGACCGTCTTCCTGGTCACCCATCGGAGGGCTGGGGACTTCATTGACGAGAGGGCGACGCAGGCATATGTACGTTCTATTCAACTAATATTAACTGACTATAATTTAGAAAACAGGAAAATAGATATCAATATAGACTTTAGTAAACACTTACACGTTAGCAAACATGTTCTAGGTCGAGTTTGTTCGGCTACAGAAGGAGGCGGCTGATGCTGCTGCTGCTGCTAGTGCGCAAGCAGAGGGAGGGGCTGGTACTTCCTCCCAGCCGCCTGCAGAGCCATCGCCGGACGAGCTCTGGATGACCGCCGTTGGCGGTCTTCAGAAGGGTACGTACTACGGTACGGGATCCTACGGCGCGTATTTGGCTTCGGAGTCATCCCGGGCCCCCTCTGTCAGTGCGCAGTCTCCGGCTACGCAGGCGTCGTCACGAGCTGAGGATGTTCGTCGTCAGATCGAGGAGCTGCTTCGCGAGTTGCAGCAGCAGATTTCTGATGCGGTCGAGCGACGATCCGACCCTCCGATCGTCACCGGACGATTTGATGCGATCGAGCGCAGTATACAGGAGCTGATGAGTCTGCATCAGGCTGCAGCTGCCAACTTGCAGACGCTCACCGAGTCTACGCAGCGCACGGAGCGTAGACAGGTCGAGCTGGACGGATCGCAGAGGAGCCTTTCTCTCTCACTCGCTCAGTATACTGAGAAGGTGGTGAGTACCCTTGCTGCGCATGGTGAGCGACTGCGAGAGCTAGAGCAGGTACGTCCTCCGGGTCCATCGACGGCGCCGACTCCAGATACTGCACTGCCTCCGGCGCCGACTCCAGACATTGTACTGCCTCCTACTGCCCCTACGGTACAGCTCACCCAGGAGCAGTATGACTACATTCTATCCCAGTTGCGCGGCAGGGGTCCGCAGTGATTTTATTGGTTTTTTTATGACTTGTATGTATTGGTCCTATGGGCAAATTGTTTATTCATACACTGTTGTTTATACACTTGGTAGGAGACTTTTTATCATCTTTTATTTTTATTTGACTCTATTGGATGTTTGTGAGGATGTGTGTCTGTGATATTTACTTTGCACTGCCTCCTATTTTTATTATGATATTTACTTTGTGATATCTGCGACGGGATGACAAATATACCTACGCTGGGTTATAAGCGATGATCTGATATACAAAGGAGATGCTGCCGAAATTTTAAAAAAATATATTGTGTATTTTTGTTATGATGTGTGTCTGTGTTTACAGTGAATGTAAAATACAGTGTTCGGAACCATCGACAGTTTCGATTACTGTTGTATGTTTTATCTTGGATAGAAATAGCAACAGTTCAGGGTGCACTTCTGAGAGCTTCATTTTCACGTCCTTCACTTTCTCGGACGTCGTAAAGGTTCCCGAGAAGGTGAAGGACGTGAAGAGGAAGCTCTGAAAAGTGCACCATGAACTGTTGCTCTTTCTATCAAAGATAAAACATACAACAGTAAGCGAAACTGTCGATGGTTCGAACACTGCACTTCACACACACTGTAAACACAGACACACAGCATAACAAAAATATCAATTATATTTTTTTTTAATTTTTTTTATATTAGCGACGGATAGCGACGTTCTGCGACGTACTGCGACGTCACACAGACGTCGCTATACGTCGCTAACTAGCGACGTTACGTCGCTCGACGTCGCTAATATACGTCGCTACGTTGCCAACGTGGCCACGTGGATGCCATGCCTCGTCATCATTTATAAACTTTTGAAGCGTCGCTAGTGGTCGCTTTACGTCGCAATGTTGGCGACGTACTTATACGTCGCTATCTGTCGCTCATTTTGCGACGTCTAGCGACAATTAACTACGCGTCGCAAATAGCGACGTTTGGCGACTAAATTGCCATCTGCGACTTGCCTATAAGCGACGTAGGTTTTTCGTCGCTAAATACGTCGCAAATCATTGTTAGCGACGTATTTCCTGTATTTAGCGACGTCTACTGACGTCGCTAATCTGGGTTATTTTAGTAGTGGCCGGCCTGAAGCTTATCATCAATCACCATCTTCACTATTGATTGATGATACCATGAACCTCGTTCAGATATTGTGCCACTAGGGCACCCTCCATGTACTTCGAGTTGACAAGTTGGCGAATAAGAAACGCCTTGTTGCCAGCCGTCTTTCTTTCGTACAACGAATGCAGTTTCTCCCACAATATTTTTACCGAACTCTCCATGAACACGTGATGAAACATCGAATTATCCAACCATTGGCGGATGAATCCAACGGCCTTCCGATCCAGTCGTTTCCAGTCTTCAGCAGCTTTGTCCGTTGGCATTGCACTGTCACCCTCCAACGGACGATGCAAGTCCTTGCACCAGAGTAGATCCTCCATCCTTAGCTTCCAAATCGCCAGTTTCCTCCTGTGAAGGTGATCATACGAGTGTTCATCTGCTCCATAGACATGATTGCTAGAACCTCCAAAGCTCTGATACCAATTGTTGGGCACATGCTGAAGTGTTTGCCAACCCACCTGATCAAAACTAACCCCCATTTAACGGACACCAAGCACAAGATGAAGACAAGTATATGGCAGTGAGGTACGTCACCTGGACAAATCCCAACATTTAATAACTCAGATAAAATTACAAGATTAATAGAACTCACGTTGAACCCTTTGCCCTAACAGGTTCAACCCCCTTACCACTCTCAAGAAGAAAAACAGAATATTACAATTGAGATCACTCACCCACCCGTAGCAATCTCCCTAATCGAAGTTGACGACTCCTCTATTAGATCTTCTTCTTCTTCCTTCTATCTTGGATGGCGAATTCCAAAGAGCAAAGTACGAACTTTCTCTTAGATTTTCTTATGAACGAACACCCCGAATCTTCACTTTGTGTTGTGTTTTGTGCCTCCACCCTCACCCCATATATATAGGATAAAAATTATATTGTAGTCATAATAGGATTTCCAAAATAGTAATAAAATAGGAATCCTATTATGCCTAAAATATTCCATCAATATCCTATTTTAGATCATAATAGCATTTCATAAAATAAGAATCATATTATATCTAAAATAACACAACACCAATTATGGACATCCAAATCAAATCAAATCATATATTTAACTAGATTTTGATTCCACAAATATGTTGTTATCAAATCCAAACTGGATTCCAACAAAATCGTATTGATATTGACAATATCGATTCGATATCGGAAGATACTGCAAGCCATACTTTAGAGAAACATTTGCCCATAGTCATACTAAGACGAACTTGAACAGTAACTAACAACTATAACTATTTTGGGGGACAGTGTGCTACCCTGAGTTTATTTGTTTGTGGATCTGGTTTGGGCAGATTAGGTACTTCTCCCAAGCAAACAAGGAATTCAAAGCTGAGAGGAATAGCGTACCACCAGCCCAGCTAAAACTTTCCCAAGACCCAGACGTATATATAGCCTGAGGCAAAGATAGGTAATTTAGGCTATGAGGCTAACACTACTGTACCCAACATGATAACACATCTACTGACAACATGTTCGAAAAAAAATCATAGTTTGTAGTATATACCAATCCGATATGGCGGATACCGATCAGGTTTGGCATGTCCCGATCTGATACCGATACTGACCGATACCGACATTAGGGGTCGCTTTTTCTAGTCAATCGAAGAAAAAAAAAATTGAACGAAAAAGACCAATCGGCAAGGGTTAGTAAGGTTGTAAAAGCATGTAAAAGAAGAAAAATTAATCTATCGCACAAAAAAAATGACAAGCCTATTTCATCCAATTTCAGAACTAATAATAAACAACACATGAAATATTTAAAATAATGCCAAAATGTATAAAATCGGATACTCTGATCCGAAATTGCAGATACTACCAATACCGGTGATATCGATACTCATAGAAGGGTCCGTATCAATTCTGATACTGCAAACCTTGGAAAAAACATAAAGTTCAGAAGAAAGTAAATTAGTTTGAGATACGAACCATAAGATATGAAAAACAATAGGAGAAGGAAAGTGCTCATTTCTTTATAGTAGCTACATTATCACTTCATAGCTTGTAAAACTCAAAAAACAATCAGAGAAAGAAGAGGCAATCAAAGAATGGAAGGTTATATGCACTGAAGATAAGAATTGCAGGGTCTTTAGAGAGAGAGAACTGCAAGTGGCCAAGAACAAGCAAATATGCAATAACATAATATGGAACCTTCAGCCCTTTTGCCATTTCCTCCAATATACCAAATTTTGCTGCAAATGGTATCTCAAGCTCTATTTAAAGAGAAGGAGAATCAAGCATAGCGTGGTATATTTCGGCATGAATATGACTATGCAGTGACAGATTGAACTGAAGCTCTTGTTAATGTCAGTGGAACCTACATTGCAGCATTTGCTGTAGCCTGCAGCCAATAGAACAAAGCGTAATAAAATAACATTGGACCTAACAGGCTATAATAAAAAATGTTGTCGCAATAAAATTTGGAATCTGTAATTGCCGAGGAACCTTTTACCATACTAACGGATTTTGAAATTGGGTTACCGAAATTATCCTTAATTTATAAAGGAAGCTATAAATTTCATTTTTAAAAACTGTAATAGAGGATTGGTTTGGCAACCCACCTTGAAAATTCGGAAACATTGTAAAAGCCTCCTTGGCAAATGCAATTCCCTAAAATTTACAGCGATCTAAATTAACAGATGTAAAAAAGACACCGGATAGTGAAACATCAAAGTTATAACATTCCAGGTATTAGAAGATCATAACACCTATGTACAGGGTGGCTATATCAAAACATAACAAGAGATGTTGCAACCCTATGCATTCCACCTTTTTTTGTCTCTCGATTTATGGGTAAAACCAGATATAAAACTAGCTTAAGCTCAATGCTGAATTACAGTATCTACCGCTCAGGTTGGATGAAATTACCCAACAGTTGTTTGTTTGCTTGCTCAATATGCAATAACCTGCACCCGGTTTCCACAAAAGCTTCAATTCCTATTTCATTACGGATCTCTCTGTCTAAGGTCACATGTTGAAATTTAAAAGAAGCCAAGTAAAAAAAAAGTAAATGAAATATATATATATATATTTATTTTTTTGGAATAAGGGTGAATTTATTCCTCGCATATAGCGGAAAAGGTATTAAAGTACAACATCACAACTTTCCATGCCCCAATAATACTATTATGGGGCCATTACAGATACATCGAATTCTATATTATGTAGAATTCCAATAGGGGGGTAGTCAAGCCCTCAAAGATACGCCTGTTCCGCTTCCTTCCAGATGTGCCAAACAGACGCAGCAAGACGAACTCTGGCTCTTCTAGCCCACCCCGGATCCCGTCCTCTGTGATTTCGGATCCAACTGAGAATGCTCCGAATGTCCCGGTCCATCCCCACTCCTCCTCTCAGCTGTGCACACTGCTCAGTCCAAATGTGTCAGGTCACCGGGCAACCAAAGAAGAGATGCCCCAAAGATTCATCTTCAGCATTATATATATATATATATATATATATATATAAGGGAGGTGAGGTGCCACCTTACGGGTGGCGGCTATGTGTCATATATATATATATATTTTTGAAGCAATGGGTACTTGTGGCGAACTCGCCTCCACTGGGGCTCGAACTCCCGACCACTTGGGCCGCATGCATCTCTCTTAACCACTAGACTTATTTGCATGTGTTTATATATATATATATATATATATATATATATATATATATATATATAAACACATGCAAATAAGTCTAGTGGTTAAGAGAGATGCATGCGGCCCAAGTGAACCAGGTAAATTGTTTCTGGAATCGCTCCCACTGGGATTCGAACTCCTGACCACTTGGACCGCATGCATCTCTCTTAACCACTAGGCTAGAGGTCATCTGCTATATATATATATATATATATATAATATAAAGCACAGTGGGTTTTTGGTCCGACCTATGTGCTTTGGTTCAACGATGATGAAAAGACTAAATTGTCCCTCTCTCTATAAGAGAGGAGGAGGTCCCATGTTGGGTGCGGAGCAACCGGTTGTTCCAACGGCACCCCCGCCTCCAGCTCTTGCACCGCCCCTCCCTCCGCCGCCTCCGCTCCATCCTCGCCCACGCCGTCGTCGTCGGCCTCTTCCGCAACCCCTTCGTCGCAAGCAGCCTCCTCCACCGCGCCGCCGATGCCGACCCTTCCTTCGCCGCCTCTCTTCTCCGCCATTATCAACCCCAACCCCTTCAACACCGCCATCGCCATCTCCGCCGACCCACTCTCCATACTCCCAAATGCTCCGCCGCCGCGTCCCTTCCGACTCCCACACATTCTCTTCCTTGCTCAACACCACCACCGCCGCCACCAGGTCGCTCCACGCACACGCCCTCCCCCTCGGATTCCGGCCCGACCCCTTCGTGCAGAACGTCCTGCTCACCGCCTACTCCTGACGCGGCTCCGTCGACCACGCCGTGCGGGTGTTCGACGGAATGCCGCACAGGGACGTCGTCTCCTGGACCGCCGCCGTCTCGAGCCTCGCCGCCCTCGGACGTCCCACGACAGCCCTGCGCGTCTTCGCCTCCATGAGGCCCCACGCCGTCACCGTAGTCTTTGTCGTGTCCGCCTCCGCCGGGCTCGGGTCCCTGGCGCTGGCCCGGTGCCTGCACGCCTACGTCGAGAAGGCCGGATTCGGAGGCCGCGTCTCCGTCCGGAACTCCCTGGCGCTGGCCCGGTGCCTGCACGCCTACGTCGAGAAGGCCGGGTTCGTGTCCGTGCCATTATGGCACGGGTTATCCACTAGTATATATATATATATATATATATATATATATATATATATATATATATATATATATATAAGGGAGGTGAGGTGCCACCTTACGGGTGGCGGCTATGTGTCATATATATATATATATATATATATATATATATATATATATATATATTTTTGAAGCAATGGGTACTTGTGACGAACTTGCCTCCACTGGGGCTCGAACTCCCGACCAATTGGGCCGCATGCATCTCTCTTAACCACTAGACTAGAGGTCATTTGCATGTGTTTATATATATATATATATATATATATATATATATATATATATATATATATATATATGGCTAAATTATCCTAATGACACTCCAACTATAGTGTTCGGACATTTTTGACACCTTGACTTTCAACTGTTCGATTTTGGTACCACAATTTCATAAATTGCACTTTTGAAGCACATTTTGTCAATTTTGAAGGACACCACTTCAAAAACATATCTTATAGTACAAAAGTACAATTTAAATACTTATATTGTCAGATATTCTTTTGAAGTGGTCCACATGTGCTTCAAAATTGACGAAAGGTGCTTCAAAAGAACAATTTATAAAGTTGAGATACCAAAATCGAACAATGGAAAGTTAAGATGCCAAAAACGTCCGAACGCTCTAGCTGGAATGCCATTAGGATAATTTAGCCTATATATTTTTATTTTTTAGGCTAAAGAGTGGCACAAATATTCCCATATTTCATTAGTGAAATAGAGATCTAATTACATGAAGAACTCTTATAGAAATAAAGATATAACACACGTATAAAGTCTCATACAACAGAAGAAACGGTCTGCCAGCGAGTGACGAGTCTCCCTACTTATAACCTAGTGTAACCACCACTTTTCTGAAACGAGGGTAATTTTGAACTTTTGTAATTTTTATCATTTAATAATAATATGTAAATCATATTATGATTTTTGGGGTTTTTCTTTATTTATTTTATATTATTTAGATGGGTGAATTATGATTTTGGTTGTTGCTAGTTTAACCCTAGAGACTATTTGACTTAGAGACTAACCATGACCAAGGAGACTCGACCATGTGACTAGATTGGCTAATTACATATTTTTAGGCTAAGGGTATTTTAGTAATTGTGCATTACTTGAATTGTATTAATTTATTGATTAAATTGCTTGTTGTGCAGTTTGATTGGTAGCTGAATTGGTGTTTTGGTAGTATAAGTGGTTTGACCTTAGCCAACCATGACCTAGAACCTTAATGCTATATTAGAAATTAGATTTATTATCATTAGAATTAATTTAGATTTTATTAGTAAATTTTAGAGTGATTAATTGATTTTTAGCCATTTTGGCCTTTCTGTGATTTTCTAGATAAGTTGACTTGTGTTGTGCTAGCAACTGGTTTAACCTTAGTGGACAATGTATAGGGGCCTAACCATGCCTTAGAATTGTTATTTTTATTTTTAGAATTTATTTTAGGCATTAGATTATTTTAAGGCTTTAATTGATTTATTTTAGCCTTTTTGCATGCAAGCCTTTAACCCTTTTTGACTTGGGCCCATTTCTACTTGAGAATGAGTTGGCCCAAGTGTAACCCTAACCCTAGAGACCCCCTTGGCCGCCCAACAGCAGTAACCCCTCCCCCTTTTCTTCATTTGTGGAATTGTAGCCTCCACAAGTGAACCCTAATAGTTTCTCCTCTCCAAAACTCATATTTCCTTCATCCGGAGTCCGTTTCTTCCCAAACGAACTCCGTTGCACTCGTCGAGGAGAGGAGGCTCTGCTGGAGCATTTCTAGCGAGGAGGCGGAGGCTTTTGCTTGAGGAAAATCGGCCGACACGATAACCGAGGGGCTCCATACATTGAGTTTTTGACACTCAATAGATAAACCCTTATCTACCATAATAAATCTGGAATTTCTTTCATTTTTGCATCCATATAAGTACCCTAGACTTGCCCACGAAATTTGGTTAGATTTCGACTTCGTTTGATGGCGGTATCGGACACGTGTCGGTCCTTTACGGCACGTGTTCGACGAAATGCCGCTTAGGATAGAAAGTTGTTGTTTTTCGATTCTGTCTTCATGGATGTTTAGATAATATTATTTTGATAAACTTTTGTGAAGACGGATTTGGTTTTGACAACGTATCAGCGGCGTTTCGGGCAACGGACGCACGTGCACGGATCCCGTGCACGAGGCCGTGCGTGCCCTGCTGTCCGCGCGTTGTTTCTCGATGCACAGGCCGTATTTTCGCGTGAAATTTCTTGAGCACGTGGGGGCAACCTCTGCCCCCATGCTCGTAAAATTTCACGGCTTTTCGTTGAGCGAGCGCGGAGAAATCGCGCGTGCACCGCTCAGCCACACTGTGCATTCAGCCTGATTTTTGTCGCTGAAACGGACTTCGTGCGCACACACGACGCAGCGAAGACCCGTTCCAGGACCTGGGACACGTCGACCTATACCTAGACTACCCGAGGAATGAACCCCGAGTCGCGGCGTGGCCCGACGAGCGAGCCACGAGGGCGGAACCGCGCGCACGAGGGCGCGCGGGTGCGCGCGCGCGCGCAGCAGGCCGCGCGCGGGTGCGGGGCTGCGTGCGCCGCTTCGGCGCAGCGTGTCACTGTGTCACCATGTCCTAGACCTACCCCAGGACCCCCCCAGCTACGTGCAGAAGGACGGGGCTTTTCGTTGTGTGTGCTGCGCTCAAAAGAGCGAGAACGCACGCGCAAGTGTGCGTTATCACACGGTATCGGAAAATTCCGATACGCGTTCTGTGGACACAACACGAACACGATTTCGAACCCGAGAGTATACGAGCGCATCACGTGGGTCGAGACCAACGAGTATGCCGAGTTTCGCGGGTTCGTTTGGTGTATATTGCATTTTGGGTCGTTGTGTGAATTGGGTTTGTTTCCTAAATTTCGATTTTGAGTTTAAATGCGATATTTTGATTTCCAGCTATTTAGCTTATAAAATCTGAGTTTTCAGGACATATATGAGGTTTCGGATTTGTGGGAACCATCTTTTGATTTTGTTTCATAATTTTCCATCATTTATGAGTATATATGCTTTCTATATAGCTATGTATACATATATTTAATTATATATATATAAAACCCCGTTGAAACCCATTGCTAATGCATACATATTGAGAATGGGTCGAGGGGAATTTAATTCCAGATTTTTGACTCTTTAAATTATCTCAAACCATTGCCAATCTTTCCATTTGAGCATTTGTATATATATAGATATATATATATAGATAGTTTCTTAATTGTATATATATGTATATAATAGTATATTAATTTGGGATATACCATGGTTGTGTTTGCTGTTTTAATCTCAGAATTCACCCCATTTCAGTAAGCTCCAGGACACACTCACACACACCATCATTTGTTAGATTTAAGGTTTTGTTTGTATTGTATATACACATGTGTGTATATACCTATATGTATATAGATATTTATGCTTGAGAACTCTTTTAGAATAGATTGTAGTTGTATGTATAACTATAGGAGTCCTAGGACAGATTTGGTTTGTCATTTTGAGCCTAGTTTAGTCGAATTGGCCGACAAGTTGACCAAATTGACAAAAGTCAACTTTGGGTCAAACTTGATCCAATTCAACTCAAACGAACTCCAAATGACCTAGAATTTTGTGCATGACCTAAAAATTAGTAGACGGACTAGTTGACCCAGGTTTGACCAGTGTTGACCAGGTTTGACCAGAGTTGACCGAGGGTTGACTTTGACCAAAATGGACCTAGAAGCATCTAGTCTTGCATTGTAGCTATTTCTTTTAATATTGTGGACTTGGTTGTGACATGTGTATACTTTAAATAGGTTTATATTGCCCCAGTTTAGCTACACTTCATCATCAGCTGTTCAGTTTGCCAGGCGAGTACATTCTCTGATCTTTTCATACTTCTTTGGATATGTTCTCTTGTTATAGACTAGTATACTTGATGCTGACACGATGTTGACACGGATTAGTACCCTATGAATCTTTTCATGCGATGTTATCCCCTCGGATACATCGAGTATATCATGTTCATGTACTTTATCATGGCCATCATGTACTCCATGTATTCATATTTATCCATTTGCACTCATGTGTTATTCATGTATACTCATGACCATATGAGCCCCATGTATAAAGTAGTTGTTATCCATCTGCAATAACATAACATGTATTGATCCTTGTGTATTGATTGGGGGCAGGGAGAGTGTAATTGGTTATGTGATCATTATCTCCAGTAGGTATCCATGTGCACTCCATAGCTGTATCCATGTGCAACCCAAACCGTTTACATAACCAATTCATGCTCTAAATCACGTAGAAGGTTACATTTCTCTATTTATCAAATTATATCTCATCTTATAGTCTCCCTCTTGTTGATTCTCTTTACAGCGATTCATGTATAGTTTTCTATAGCTTGCTTTATATGTCCAATCCTGATATGAACTGTTGTGAGAGATATGTGCTCGTTCCGTCCTGACTGGGCATGTTGAAAATTTTACAGGTAATGATGAGGAGTACTGCCCTACTTTTTATGGCATTGGCTTAGATGACACCGGCGACGTAGACCCTCAAGAGGATCCAGCAGTCGCTGAGGACTTGCCTATAGTCTAGCTGAGACTTAGTATTTTTTATTGTCTTTCTATTTGAGACATTATGGGTTGTTCTTGAGTTTAGCTTTCTGGTGGTTTACACCTAGACTTCTATTTATGTTGTGACTCTCTTGTGATTTTCTATTCTATTCCAGCTTAGTGTTGTGATTGATTGTAAGATTTTACTCTCCATTCGGAGCTTATTCTAGACTGTGTTAGATATTGTGACTCAGGACAGCGTTCTACCACCGACACTGCGGTGTAGGCTGGGCGTATTCACTTCTTGTGCCCTTTCACTGGGTGCGGGTCGTGACACCTAGCAACTTCCATCGGTCCATAACTATCTACTTATAATCCGCAAGTCTCATCTTATTATTGGTTGCTATCAGGTTGTCTTGACACGACAATTGTTCGATGATCACAACATCCCTCGATCTTCCTTGAGCTCTCTCCCTTTACTACATAACAAGAAGTTGGTCATCAGTAACAAGGCAAGGATAAGGATCCATCAGCAATAAGGCAAGGATAATGATCACGAGGGAGGAGGGATGACTTTGCAATGGCTAACTAGGCTTTTGATAAGAATATGGTATTGTTTATACTCATAGAAGATGAAGTGAGATGGATTCAGCTAGAAAGTTAAAGAATCTACACTCATTTTTTTTCTCGGATGTCAAAAGTGATAAAAAAAAACATAGAACAAAAACTGCGGCGTGTCTTATCATCCCAAACATTACACTTTCATGAAACTCAACCAAACATATAAACTCCTTCCAGTTCAGCGAGTTTCACAAAAAATAGCAAAATCCAGCTGAGTTACATCCAACCAAACAGACCCTTAGGGACTTCTGCTCGCCTCTGCCAAGAAGGGACAAGCCAAATTAAGAAGTACAATCGAGAGGGTGTCTGGCTTGATATCTAACCCTGAGGGAAGAAATTGGGACCTGGAAGTGGTCAAATCCAAGAAGTTGGGACCAGTGTTTTGAAAATTGAACCGGACTGGACGGTTGAAACTGTCAAATCATGAACCAATAGTTTTTTGGGTTAGTTTAATATCGACCTTTTCCAAAAATTCGGTGAACCCGGTCAGTTAAACCAGCAAACCGTCTAACCAAGTCAAGACTGAACCAGTTTCACCCTGACTTTTGACTTTTGTTTTGGACTTTATATATAATCAAAGTTAATATGCTTATTTCTTCACTAATTTACTATGATAAACATGCAGAACTTTTAAGAAGTACATATGTAGTTGTGTAATATGTAATATATTAAATGTTAGATTGTAAGCATATATAATTGGTTCAATCCGGGTTAACCTGCTGGTTGGACCAGTTTGACCAAACCCAATATCCTGACTAGGTCAATCTCCGGTCTGGTTTTTAAAACATTGGTTGGAACTGTTAAATCTCATTCTTTTGTTTATCACACTACATACTGCAACATAAGAGCATCATTAGTAGTTGGGACTCTCTAATGCAATTTGGGGCTCAAAATTTCAAAAAAAAGGGTAAATGTAGAATGGGTTGGATTTGTATGAGAATAATAGGAAATGATAAAGTGAGCACCGGTCCCAAATATTGTGTGGTCAAAAATTGATGTGGAAAAAAGATAATGTAAGATCTAGAATCTAGAAAATTGGGCTCCAAATTGGGACTTACTATTCTACAAAATGAGTTCCTACAATCTAGAATCTAGAAATTGGGAGGCCCAACCTTAGCACCTATAGGTGGGATGAGACCGAAATTGTAGAAATTGAGACTAGAAATGGAACTTACTATTCTACAAAATAAGCTTCAAAATTCTGAATGCAGAAATTGGACCTGAGGATGAGCCTTACTAAGGATGCTCTAACTGTGCATAGTGCATACATGGCTTAAATAGGTGCATTACAAGGACATTACACAGTTATTGAGAAGATATCCCAGAAGGAAAAAAAAAAAGGGAAAGAAAAAGACACATGTTCCGTAGAACAGGGATCCATGATGTGTTTCTATAAACATTGGTTCCCATGACCTGACAAATTATGAAGTGGTTCCATGATCATTGAATCTTCGTTTTCAGAAATTTTACTGAATAAAAAATGATACAACACAAATCTCACGACTTGCTTATAGGTGAACTGTGCGATGTATGTGTGTTTGATCGACTGACTATCTTGAGATTAAGAGTCACTATCCTCTGGATTACATTAGTCTGGTAAAAGAATTTGTTTGGTGAAAAAGATGGATCAAAGGATGGCATCTCTGACTTGTTACCGTGAGATATGTAATGCACACACTATTGAGCTGAAAGATGAAGATCCAATTACTGGATTTTGAACTGAAAGTCAACGGCACCAGTTTGAAGTACATCCACTGGTAATCACTCGAACAAAAAAAAGGCCTAGATTCATAGTGTATTATGTATAGAGAGACATCCAATCAAAGATCGACTCAATTGATATGTTAGAATCTCTAGTTTCAGAAGGATAAAATTAAGTCTTAACACACTTGAAAAGAAAATCACAAATAGTTGAGAGGAAAATTCATATATCATGATGAGGAATTTACATAAAGAAAATTAAGTCTTTACGGAAATAGATGTGTGATGTATAGAGCGCTATCCATGCAGAGGTGAACTCAACTGATCCGTAAGAGTCTCTCGGCAGTTGAAAAAACATAAATTGTTGAAAAGAAATTTGAATGTCATGAATTTACAAAATGGTTTCTTCTCAAACTTACAGAACATTAAGCAGTAATTTGATATGTGCACCTCCAAAAGGAAGTATTCCCTTTTGAGGTTCCAACAGAGACTTCCAGAAAATTACAAAAACCCTAAATACATGGGGCTGGCAAGATGAGCATCAACCAACCCCTCTAAGTACCAAAAAGAAATATATGTGGTCAAAGGATTGGAGCTTTGTTGAAAAGCTGTGCCAAATGGCCGTCAAAGCAATGAACTTCTCTTGAAACTTGGAAGATCTGTTACTTCCTACAGTGCTCATAAATGGCAAGCAATTTTCTGCACCGACTTTTGTTTCCCAAAACATTGAAAGATGTAACACTAAAGATTAGGAACCCAGAACTAGAACTCTAATATAAAAAAACTGCATATAACAACTATTTACAATCATATTCCTCTATGATATTGTGTAAATAATTAAACATAGTAATGGATTATAAATTTATGCTGTGTACAAAAATCTAATTCATGAGAGCCAACTCATTATAACTTCGTAAAAATGTCGCATGATACTGATGCATAATATTTCATCAACACAACTACTTTCAAGTTTTATGCAGAGATGGGATAAGGTCCCACAAAAGAAATTTAGTTTTTTAATAACGATATTATTGGGCTGTGAAGCCTACATATCGAGTCAATTGTCCACTTCTCATCATCTTCCAAACTTTAATGTGGCAATTCAAATCATAATGTAGTTGGAATGTCCAAAATAATATCCCTCAACCCTCATCATAGCTGGAAGAGACTTTATTGACATCACAACAACATGGTTCAACTTCAAGTCTCGAGTCTAGAACACATTACAATCATATTAAAACAAACTATCATATACTAGTCTACATCTCAGCACATGGGCATTGTACCGCTAGGGGCTTGCGAAATTAAGATAAAATACTAAAATAGTATGTGTCAACTCTCATCATACCTCATTATTTGGTTTAGTGGCAAGAACTTTGATAATGTACAAGCTTAAAATTCCAGAAATCATTAGTAACCAAATATAGATAATGAAGAAGAGGGCTCTATTAGCTTATTGACTTTGTGTAGGATATGCCAGATCTAACCAGTAAACCCAAGGCAAGATTTGTATAACCAATTAAACAAGTACACAAATAATATTGTTGGAAAATGCAACACTTTGATAATATACGATGGATTTATGTAGATAAATTATCATGATAATTAATTCCTACTGGTAGCAGGGGCGGATCCAGGAATAGTCGCAGGGGGGCTTGAGAGGCACTGAAAACTTGAGAGGGGGCTTGCGAGTAGTAGGAAAAAATAAAAATAAAACCATATAAAAGAGCTATGAGATTCGAACTGTCATAGCTGCTTTTCAATAATTAATGTATTAATATTTTATTATATTTCCATCTAATTAAATGTTTTGCTCTAAATTTTTTTTTATGATATAAACAATAATTGATGTAATAATAATAATAATAATAATAATAATGTTTTCATTCTTATTTTTAGAGATTTTCATTTTGAAAACCCTAAGAAAAAAAAAGAAAAAAGAAAGAAAAAATAATAATATATATATTTAGAGAAAGAGAGAGGGGCAGCCCCTCACCCGCACCCTCTCTCCCTCTCTCGAACCCTCTCTCCCCCTCTCGATCTCTCTCCCCCTCTCTCAGTCATCTCTCTCTCTCTCTCGAACTCTCTCTCCCTATCTATATATCTCTCCCTCTCTCACTCTCATCTCCCTAATTCTCTCTCTCACTCGTTCTCTCCCTCTCAACCGAACCCCTCTCCCTCTCTCTCCTCCACTCTTCCTCTTCTCCTCCTTCCCTTCCTCCCCATACTACTGCTACTGCTGCTGCTTCAACTGCTGCTGTTGCTACCGCTGCTGCTACTGTTACTGCGCTGTTGCTGCCGCCGCCGCTGCTGCGGCCATCGCCGGCGCCGCCCGCCACCGCCGGCGCCGCCCGCCACCGCCGGCGCCGCCCGCCACCGCCGGCGCCGCCCGCCCCCAAGCACCTTCACCGCCGGCCACGCACCACCCTCCACCACCATCTCCGGCATCTTCTCCTCCTCCTCTTCCACAACCCAAGAACCCTAAGTAATTTCCTTATTTTCTTCCTTTCCTTTCAATTTCGAAATTTAGGTCAAGGAATTGGGTTTATAAAAATATGTGAATGCATATATATTTAACACAAATTTTGATTTGGGTTTTATGCTAGGAATTTGGGAAGATCAAATCTTGGTTATCATCATTCCAAGGCAAGTCCTCCTAAAATCTCCTAATTTTTTTTCCAAATTCCACCATTGCTATTAGAATTATATTTTGTGCCATTTTTGGAGATTATATTATGATTTGATTTATATTTTAGTCAATAATATGAAATTAGGGCATAGATACTTAGACTCAATAATAGGACACGATCTGACATCTCTTCAGTGTAAGGTCTCTGATGTGTGAGGAAGAAGAGGTAGTTCTTACATGTTTTTATGATACATACTATGCTAGTCTACCTTAAGAAAACGGAAAAAAAATGATGCACTCTTAGATATTATTTTTTGTATGGTTAAATTACTTTTAACATAGCCTAGAGTATGGATATTCATAGAAAAATTTACATTTTATACAAATTTTGCATATATTTTAATTATGTCCAGAATTTTAATTATACTTAATTAGCCGGAAACTACTTTATAGTGGTTATGTACATTCAATTTTATATTGGCTACTTAAGTTCGGACCTTGGGAATAACAGTCTAATTTGATTCATCTAAGATTAGCATTTTTGAGACACAATTACTTTAGTAATTTTGTAAGTACCTATCCATACTTGAGCATAAGAAAATGAATCATAGGTTCCACCAGAAGGATATACTCAATAATATCGATTTAGATCGATTTGGGATCAAAGTTAGATTTGGATTACAAGAACTTATAGTTATATATGTATAGCTTGCATTCTTCATAGATATCTCAAGTTTGTTTGATAAATAGAGTATAGTTATCCTATTTACAGACTTTAATATTCGAAATATACTAAGGAACCGACTTTCCATTTCATTAGCAATTCGACTGACTTAGAACCTTCTTATAAAAGTTGAATATCTAGATTTATTTTCTAATGCTCAATATCTTGCAAATCCAATTATATAAAATCATTTAGCATGTTGAATACTTAGAAGTATGGTTTAGGTATTATGTTGTTGCAAAAAAAAAAAGAGTCTTTCCTCGAACTTTGATAGCACTTAGAAAGAGCAATTGCAACAACCCATGAATTTTGTGGATATTACAAAACTTAGTACCACTTGCGGACACAACCTATACACAATTTTTCTTTTTCTTTTAAATCTATACATGGAGCTTACATTCATTAGTGTGAAATTTATATTTTGGGATAGTCTTGAATATGTAGGATTGACAAGTTATTGATTTAACATAACATTTCAATTCTGTCTGCATCAATAAATATACCAAATTGACATGTTTGACACAATTATTTAGTTAAAATGGCTATTATGGATACACATATATTAGGGTAACCCTCCGCCTACTTGATCTCAATTCTAAAACTCCTTTGGCATCTTCAAGAAGCTAATTATGGAATGTAGCAAGTGTAAGTTAAAGTTAAGCTCTTAGATTTAATTTAGCCAATATCATAAGTAAACAAAATTACTTAGCATGTGATAGCATTTGAGAAAAAAATTTCTTGGTATTATTGTGTTACTAACAATGGTATTTCTTGAGTTTTGATTAGCATTTTAGATAAAGAAAATGGCCGTAATCAAAAGTTAAGAGTCTTGTTTGCTTGCTTGCTTACTATGGTAGGAAAGTTTCATTAAATCGCTTACCAAGGTAAGAAACTTCAAACTGCACTCTATATAATGTTTTGTGAGTTTGCTGTGTTGAGGGTTGCTCCACCGAAGGGGTCGGCGAACCCAATACATATACTTGCGTGGTTCCGGTGTTGAGAGTTGCTCCACCGAAGGGGTCGGCAAACCCGGTTTTTTAATTATATCATATATTTATCTTTTGTGAATTTCTGGAGTCACCCGATACAAAGGAGACTCTGCCGAAATTTTTGAAAATATCCAAGAGTCAAAATTTCTGACTTTCAGGAAATATCAAATTAGTACTTAAGACCTAAAATCATTTAGGAAGGATATTTAGTAACAGTTAGGAAGCATTGGGCGGGGGAGAACAACCTGGATATTCCTAAATAGTCCCATAGCATAATTAAATTAAAAAGCTGATCAGTAAAATTTTCTACTCGATCGTAAGGCCAAGCGAATCGAGTTTGTGAGGCTTAGCTTACGTATTTTCGTTTGCTCAAGGGAGGCAAACTAAGCCCAAGGGAGGCTCTTATTTTCGTTTGCTCAAGGGAGGCAAACTAAGCCCAAGGGGGGCTCCAGATTATTACATCTATTTCGACAGTAACATCGAATAGGTGATTGTTAAGCCCAAGGGAGGCTCCAGGCCGGATACTAAGCACCGTGCCGCCAAATTCACAGCCTGATCCCAGGTCAATGGGATTGTTGATGGAAAACTATTTTATGAATATTCAGGGATTGTTCTCCAAATTGCATTGCATTTGAGGGTTAGCCCAAGGGAGGCAATTTCAATTTTGTCCAAGGGAGGCAAATTTCAATTTTGTCCAAGGGAGGCAAAGTTTATGATAAGCTCAAGGGAAGCTCGGAAATTTTTACATCTACATCGACAGTAACATCGGGTAGACGAATTTTTAGTCCTTCAATTTCATCTCATTCTAGAAGAAAATTATCCCATTTTAAATAAAGTCAAAAGGACATTTATACTACTTAAATGAATGAAAACTATAACAATGTAAACTTGCATATTCCTATCCTCTTAAAAGATAATCTTTATGTTTCATTCATTATTATATTTATCTGAACCGTCTTTGGCCGAGGACTTGCTTGTCGTTTCTAAACGATCTAGTATTGTTCACTAGGTTTTGTAGCAGTGTACCAAGTGAAGCCGCTATCAGGTACTGAAGGACAACTGGAGATCAAGGACGTGTTGATACCATTGAAGACGTTCAAGTTAGAACAAAAATTCTTTTGCTCTACTTGTTTAAGGTATAATTATATTGTTTATAGTTGGGTTCAAAATTGTACTGGGTAGAGATAGTGATGTTCATGTTCAATTAGTTAGAATGTCTTAGTTTTAGATTTTGCTGACTTGAATTTATGCAAGTTATGACCTGCTTTTTCCTATGCACGAACCTTACGGACGACAATCGCGAATTCGGCGCGTAGCCTGGGGATGTGTTTATGACGTCACCGTTTGAATCTGGGAAGCGGGGCGTGACACGTCTTTGGGTGGTGGCCCATGCAGGTCAGACATTGCATAGAGGAAATAGGATAGGATGCAGGTCAGACATTGCATAGAGGAAATAGGATAGGATGCAGGTCAGACATTGCATAGAGGAAATAGGATAGGATGCAGGTCAGACATTGCATAGAGGAAATAGGATAGGGTGCAGGTCTGACAACCCAAGGATAGGATATAGGCCAAGTTTTAGGAAAACCTATGCAAGCTGAGATAAGATGTTGGTCAAGATTTTTGGGGAGACCTTATATGCTAAGGTATAAACCTTAAGATATGCTTTAGGAAATATCCAGGAGATACCAAATAGAATTGTTTATGTTAGACTGTATTTCATAGTGTCTTTACCTAAATAAATTTCTATAGTGAGTATCTATGATCAGGTGTCCTTACCTAGGTCATGGGTAGTATAAGGATAGACATAATCATTCTAGGCCTATTAAGTCAGGGAAAATAGGACAAGTATTCTCGTCTGAGCTGGTAAAAGAATCTAGAAGACTCCTTGAGAATCTTGGACTTGGTATCTCTAGTAAACCCGGAGTTCAAATATATCTTTGAACCATTACATAGTTAGAAATGGTTAAGGGGTAAGTATAGATATAAATATATTTTGAATGATTACTGGGGAGGAAAGTACTAGCAATAACTTGTCCAGGATTTTGCATAATAGTTATTGTATAGAGTATTATATACATATTATATTAAGAAGCTAATTCCTTATTCCTTAATCCTCTAGACTTCTATCGATGCCCAAGTCCCGACTCTTTCTTTTTTATCTGTTGAATTTTCTGCGGTCTGGTTATTTCGCAAACCCAATCTACTTCAAAATTTTCAATTTTGTTGCTACACTTAACATTCACTAAATGAAAATCTAGAATTGTATCCTCAATCTTTTCTTCATTTACGTGTTTCCTGGCATCCCTATTTCAGGAATTGCCCTCTATCTAATATCCATTGCAATTTACTCTCTTGATATATTTTTTTTTCTTTTCTGTGAAGTGAATGCCTTGATTGGATTTTTGTGTAAATGATATTTATGTGAATGAATACTTGTTTGTCTTGAGACCTAAAATTCTCTAATGAATCGTGAAATGAAAAGTTGTTGCAGCCACTCGGACTGGCCATCCAAACTGGCGAGGCACATATTCTCGAAACATGATTCAGAAATTCAATAAATTTTCGGGGATCAAGACATAATTTTTCATAATGAATTTTTGAACTCGATATTCGAACTTTGATTTCATTTTACCTTGATTTGGAATTTGAAAAACGTCATTTAAAATGACATAGTGCTTTTGATAATATAGATATATGAGTTTATTTATGTTATAATATTATCTATTAGTTTGATACCATGATGAAATAACATTGATGATATTTGGAGAGCTTGAAAATAAGTATTGCTTCTTGATATATTTTGAATTACTAAGAATATCATGATCTGTAAAGCTACTTCACAATCATGATTCCTACTCATTCTACGGATATCATTGGCGTGGTAGCAAAAGCTGCAGCCATGAATTTTGATAGTGAAATAGTATCTTTGTTGCAGCCATATGCGCAATAGCGAGGCACAAGATTACTATATCACGCCAGAAAATGAGAATAAGAAATATGATTTTGAATTCAAAGATCATACATGTTTATGGTTTGAAACAACATGGTATCTGACCAATTCTATTTGGTTTTTCAAGAATCTTGATGATTTCTATTAATTTTCGGATTGTTCTTATCTTCGTGAAGCTTTTGATAACTATTTCAAGATATTTTGTTTAATAATTTAATAAATTACTACTTCACCTCTGTAAGGTGGGTAGAATATTGTTTTCTCTATGATCGTTTTTGAAAAGCTTATCTTTAAATTTAAATTTCGAGGACGAAATTTTTGTAAGGTGGGTAGAGTGTCATAGCTTTTCAATAATTAATGTATTAATATTTTATTATATTTTCATCTAATTAAATATTTTGCTCTAAATTTTTTTTATGATATAAACAATAATTGATGTAATAATAATAATAATAATAATGTTTTCATTCTTATTTTTAGAGATTTTCATTTTGAAAACCCTAAGAAAAAAAAAGAATATATATATATATATATATATATAGAGAAAGAGAGGGGCAGCCCCTCACCCGCACCCTCTCCCCTCTCTCGAACCCTCTCTCACCCTCTCGATCTCTCTTCCCCCCTCTCTCGGTCATCTCTCTCTCTCGAACTCTCTCTCCCTATCTATATCTCCTCTCTCACTCTCATCTCCCTAATTCTCTCTTACTCGTTCTTCCATCTCAACCGAACCCCTCTCCCTCTCTCTCCACTCTTCTCTTCTCCTACTTCCCTTCCTCCCCATACTACTGCTACTGTTGCTGCTTCAACTGTTGCTGTTGCTGCCGCTGCTGCTACTGTTACTATCGCTGCTGCTGCTGCCTGCCGCGCCGCTGCCTGCCCGCCATCCGCCGGCCCCGCCACCGCCAGCCGCCCCCAAGCACCCTCACCGCCGGCCACCGGCCGCCGGCCACGCACCACCTCCACCTCCACCACCATCTCCGGCATCTTCTCCTCCTCTTCCACAACCCAAGAACCCTAGGTAATTTCCTTATTTCCTTCCTTTCCTTTCAATTTCAAATTTTAGGTCAAGGAATTGTGTTTATATAAATATGTGAATGCATATATATTTAACACAAATTTTGATTTGGGTTTTATGCTAGGAATTTGGGAAGACCAAATCTTGGTTATCATCATTCCAAGGCAAGTCCTCCTAAAATCTCATAATTTCTTTTTCCAAATTCCACCATTGCTATTAGAATTATATTTTGTGCCATTTTTGGAGATTATATTATGATTTGATTTATATTTTAGTCAATAATATGAAATTAGGGCATAGATACTTAGACTCAATAATAGGACACGATCCGACACCTCTTCCGTGTAAGGTCTCTGATGTGTGAGGAAGAAGAGGTAGTTCTTACATGTTTTTATGATACATACTATGCTAGTCTACCTTAAGAAAACGGAAAAAAAAAATGATGCACTCTTAGATATTATTTTTTGTATGGTTAAATTACTTTTAACATAGCCTAGAGTATGGATATTCATAGAAAAATTTGCATTTTATACAAATTTTGCATATATTTTAATTATGTCCAGAATTTTAATTATACTTAATTGGCCGGAAACTACTTTATAGTGGTTATGTACATTCAATTTTATATTGGCTACCTAAGTTCGGACCTTGGGAATAACAGTCTAATTTGATTCCTCTAAGATTAGCATTTTTGAGACACAATTACTTTAGTAATTTTGTAAGTACTTATCCATACTTGAGCATAAGAAAATGAATCATAGGTACCACCAGAAGGATATACTCAATAATATCGATTTAGATCGATTTGGGATCAAAGTTAGATTTGGATTACAAGAACTTATAGTTATATATGTATAGCTTGCATTCTTCATAGATATCTCAAGTTTGTTTGATAAATAGAGTATAGTTATCCTATTTACAGACTTTAATATTCGAAATATACTAAGGAACCGACTTTCCATTTCATTAGCAATTCGGCTGACTTAGAACCTTCTTATAAAAAGTTGAATATCTAGATTTATTTTCTAATGCTCAATATCTTGCAAATCCAATTATATAAAATCATTTAGCATGTTGAATACTTAGAAGTATGGTTTAGGTATTATGTTGTTGCAAAAAAAAAATGTCTGTCCTCGAACTTTGATAGCACTTAGAAAGAGCAATTGCAACAACCCACGAATTTTGTGGATATTACAAAATTAGTACCACTTGCGGACACAACCTATACACAATTTTTCTTTTAATTTTAAATCTATACATGGAGCTTACATTCATTAGTGTGAAATTTATATTTTGGGATAGTCTTGAATATGTAGGATTGACAAGTTATTGATTTAACATAATATTTTAATTCTGTCCGCGTCAATAAATATACCAAATTGACATGTTTGACACAATTATTTAGTTAAAATGACTATTATGGATACACATATATTAGGGTAACCCTCCGCCTACTTGATCTCAATTCTAAAACTCCTTTGGCATCTTCAAGAAGCTAATTATGAAATGTAGCAAGTGTAAGTTAAAGTTAAGCTCTTAGATTTAATTTAGCCAATATCATAAGTAAACAAAATTACTTAGCATGTGATAGCATTTGAGAAATTTTTTCTTGGTATTATTGTGTTACTAACAATGGTATTTCTTGAGTTTTGATTAGCATTTTAGATAAAGAAAATGGCCGTAATCAAAAGTTAAGAGTCTTGTTTGCTTGCTTGCTTACTATGGTAGGAAAGTTTCATTAAATCGCTTACCAAGGTAAGAAACTTCAAACTGCACTTTATATAATGTTTTGTGAGTTTCCGGTGTTGAGGGTTGCTCCACCGAAGGGATCGGTGAACCCGATACATATACTTGCATGGTTCCGGTGTTGAGAGTTGCTCCACCGAAGGGGTCGGCGAGCCCGGTTTTTAATTATATCATATATTTATCTTTTGTGAATTTCTGGAGTCATCCGATACAAAGGAAACTGCCAAAATTTTGGAAATATCCAAGAGTCAAAATTTTTGACTTTCAGGAAATATCAAATTAGTACTTAAGACCTAAAATCATTTAGGAATGATACTTAGTAACAGTTAGGAAGCATTGGGCGGGGGAGAACAACTTGGATATTCCTAAATAGTCATATAGCATAATTAAATTAAAAAGCTGATCAGTAAAATTTTCTACTGATCGTAAGGCCAAGCGAATCGAGTTTGTGAGGCTTAGCTCACGTATTTTCGTTTGCTCAAGGGAGGCAAACTAAGCCCAAGGGAGGCTCCAGATTATTACATCTATTTCGACAGTAACATCGAATAGGTGATTGTTAAGCCCAAGGGAGGCTCCAGGCCGGATACTAAGCACTGTGCCGCCAAATTCACAGCCCGATCCCAGGTCAACGGGATTGTTGATGGGAAACTATTTTATGAATATTCAGGAATTGTTCTCCAAATTGCATTGCATTTGAGGGTTAGCCCAAGGGAGGCAATTTCAATTTTTTCCAAGGGAGGCAAATTTCAATTTTGTCCAAGGGAGACAAAGTTTATGATAAGCTCAAGGGAAGCTCGAAAATTTTTACATCTACATCGACAGTAACATCAGGTAGACGAATTTTTAGTCCTTCAATTTCATCTCATTCTAGAAGAATTATCCCATTTTAAATAAAGTCAAAAGGACGTTTATAGTACTTAAATGAATAAAAACTATAACAATGTAAACTTGCATATTCCTATCCTCTTAATAGATAATCTTTATGTTTCATTCCTTATTATATTTATCTGAACCGTCTTTGGCCGAGGACTTGCTTGTCGTTTCTAAACGATCTAGTATTGTTCACTAGGTTTTGTATCAGTGTACCAAGTGAAGCCGCTATCAGGTACTGAAGGACAACTGGAGATCAAGGACGTGTTGATACCATTGAAGACGTTCAAGTTAGAACAAGAATTCTTTTTCTCTACTTGTTTAAGGTATAATTGTATTGTTTATAGTTGGGTTCAAAATTGTACTGGGTAGAGATAGTGATGTTCATGTTCAATTAGTTAGAATGTCTTAGTTTTAGATTTTGCGGACTTGAATTTATGTAAGTTATGACCTGCTTTTTCCTATGCACGAACCTTACGGACGACAATCGCGAATTCGGCGCGTAGCCTGGAAATGTGTTTATGACGTCACCGTTTGAATCTGGGAAGCGGGACGTGACACGAACTAAGGATCTTTTACATAGAACTTTGCTAATTTACCAACCAGTTTAATAACTAGTTGCAATATAAGTAGTAGAAGATCGTATTTAAATGTTTGGTGAAATCATCAAACAATAGTATAGCAGAAATTCTTTTGTGAAATCCAGTGGGGAATTGAGCCCCCACACCTCTGAACGTGGATCTGCCCCCGACTGGTAGTAATTATCTCAAATATTGGTCGAGGTAATAAAGCAAAAATTGCTTGGAAGTGAACACTAAGAAATGTGATCATTATTGTCTACAATTTTAATCTTTCCTCGCCTTGAACACATATTTTAGATAAAAGAATGATGAGAGAAACCTAGTAAAAGAAATTAATAATTCTTAAGGGAAATATTATCTGGCCAGTCAGGACATGGAGTCCAAATTGTAACCCAACCACAATAATATCAGAAATAAGCAGAATCCATTAAAGTCTCAAAACAACATGTCAACATGCCCTCCGCATTTGCATCTAATATTAGAACAATCGACAGACAATTTGGTTCCCAAATGTATTTTGTTGAAAGAAGTTTCTTTTGCAAGGAGTCTCACCTAGGTAACGAAAAGTTTGTTTGTACTATACAGTTAACCACAAAAATAATATGGGGAATTTTATCTGGTATTATCAGCATTAATACCTGAACTATAAAGCCAATGATGATGCTGTCACAATATCTGCAGGTATCTTTTCTGCAAAAGAATTTCAATGCATCATTGGCCATCAAAGAGTGTGGAATGAAACATGTCATACTAAATAAGAAAGACCAATGAATAAATGCAAGCACAACAATGTATACATGTGATTAGAAATTTAGAATCTATTAAGAGTTAGTGGGTCTACGTAGTTACTTCAGTCCCACATTTGATATACTTTTATGAGGAAGGTTCATATCTATTATATGTACTTAAAACCACTCAACGAAAGATATCTCATTAATCCCAATGTAGTTCTTCTACACCCCTTGAAAATAAAACTCCATCACCACCCTCCATCTCTTGAAAACCCTATCCTCCTTCCTCAGAAAACCTTAGCCTTCTCTTCTCCCTCTCTCTAACCCACAAGTCCATCTTCTCCATATCCCAAACTCAATCCCCACATTGAAGCGACCAGCCTTCTTCCACCATCTTCTTCTTTCTCTTTTCAAAAATCCTAACACAACTTGACTGCCGTCTTGACATGTCCTGACCCACAAGTCTGACAAGACATTACACTACATGGGCCTTATGTGCACATGTATCATCACTTGGACCACATGAAAAAAATGGTTAACCCAGATGTACACACAAGTCCCCAGCACTCAAATATAAACTAATCAAACTCTCATCCTTATCCGATGTGGGACTATAACTTGGCTTTCACAAGCTCTTGCAACATGATCCCTAAATAATCATACTAAAATGGCTAGGGGATTGAAGGAGCAACTTAAGCGGGTTAATGCCCCCCAAAACATTGGACGTTGAACAAGACTAGATGTACTTTTTTTCTCCAAAATCATTGTCTGGCCCTCACAAAGACGGTATTTTGCCATTTATCCTTATTTTAAGCAACAAGTTGAAGTATATAACCCTCACATTGACATATTGTTTAAGTGACAAAGTATCTACCATTGCACCAAAACTGAAAGTTGTATCACGGGTTGAGGGTTTTATATTTAAGTTTACCACGGCCATGCAGGTCAAAGGCCCATTTCCAGTATAGAGAAGTGTAGGAACCCTAGAGGGGGGGTGAATAGGGTCAAACTAACTAATCAAGCACTTAGCACAAGCTAAAGGGCAATTTAAAAATATAAGTGCAAGAGAAGAAGCAATAACAATACCGACACACGATATATCCTGGTATCCTCCCAAGAGGCACTCCAGTCCCGGAACTCTCTCCGGCTTTAATCCACTATTTGAGTAAATAGTTACACACGAGTTTGGATCCGAAGAACTCGCCAACTTCTTACACGAGAGTTTTAATCCGAAGGCCTCTCCGAATTCAACCGAGAGTTTGGATACGAAGACTCTCCAACTTCAGCCGAGAGTTTGGATACGAAGACTCTCCAACTTCAACCTTTCACAATAGGTTTTGATCTCCTTATACAATAAGATGAAGATCTTACTTTTCAACTCAATAACTCTAACACAATTTGTGGATGGCAAATGAAAGCTTTGTAGAGTTGTTTGTGGATAGACCTTGGTGGTTTAGAAATTTTTAGGCTAAGCATCAACCTTGAATGAAGGGGTTCAAGGCTATTTATAACCAAAGCATTGAAAAAAGCCAACGGCAACTTTTCAGTCAGCGAACCGGTATACGGTCGGTATGGACCGGCATGCCGTCGGTATACCGGTCTGGAATGCAACGGCTATAAATATAGCCGTTGGGATCATTAAACGCTCGAAAATCCGACCGTTGGAATTTCAAACGTTACTGAATCGGCATACCGTCGATATGGACCGGCATGCCGTCGGTATGCCGATTTTGTAGACAGAAACTTTCTGTGAACAAAATCGGTATACCGTCGGTATAGACCGGTATACCGTCGGTACGCCGGTTTTCATCCGAAAATGACCCTGGGCTAATTTCTATCCTAGCTTTCGATTTTGCCATCCATTTCTTGTGTTTACAATTATTCCTAAGACTCATTACAGACTCCAGAAATACTGTAGCAGGTGCAGGCTTCTTCAGAGTCTTAAAATGAAGATGGCATGGCTTGGCTTCTTCCTTTGATAGGTGCTGGCTTTTTTTCTTGGCGGCAGCTGTCCAAAGATATCCAGTTTGTGAAAACTGAATACCTTTCGGGAGCTTCGCCCCCGAACCCCCGACGAGGGGCGCTGTCCCCTCGACCCCCGTCCGTTGACCGAGCAGCGGAACCCCCGAGTGCGTGGCTCCGGAGATGTCGTCGGGTGGTTCAGAGAAATCTTGTGGGATCCGTCGTCTTTAGCCCACCATGATTTCTTCATTGCATGTCCACATTGATCTTGCTTATTGCTTTTCTGCATGTACATGTTAGACGAACAAAGCAATATACATAGTAGCAAGTATGATAAATTTAATGCACATTAGGACAATGCAGAGTTTAAGTATAAGTGCTAAGGTGATAGCATAAATGTTAGTGATATCATAATAATTAAACTTAATTGAATGACCACAATCAAAAACATAGTTTTGATTTTGGCAACCCGATTAAATTTAAGATAGATAAGCTCATATCACTAATATGTAAACCAATAGGCACATATCACCAAAGGTATAAGTATAAGTAGAAATGCTATAGCGATAGTATGAAGATTAGTGATAAAGAAATGCTAAACTTAACATATTAACCATATTCAAAAACATGATACAATCATTGGGCCAACAAGAAGGATCCACACAACGGTATAATTTCCCGAGGAGGCACATCTTTTATGAGCTTAGATCTGGATTTGTAGAACGGTATTTTTAATCCGCTTAGAATTATGCACAAAAGGAATTTAACATGGATTGTTCATGTTTGCAATTCTAACCGAAACTACTAAGCATTGGCCGTATTCCATCGGTTGACCAACAATGTTGACCCGTACTAATATTGGTCGATATTTGTCAATGCCAACGTTCGGCTCTCTTTTCCGACTCGATTCACTAAAGAAAAAGTTAGAAAAAGACAGAAGTACGGAAAATGTCGACAACAATTGTCTTTTGTCAAAGATTGACATGCTATATTTATTTATTGTTGACAATGTAACCATTACTATTTGTCGAAGTATATATAAATATATAAATTCACAACATTCGTCCTTCTTAGTATCATTCCATTCTTAACTATATATATTGTGTAACACTGATTTAAAAGGCGAGAGACGCACTTAAGGTGCTTGGGTCCTTTTGAGCCTAGGCGCAAGGAGCACAATTTTAGATTTTTTTAAAATAATATAACTTCAAATACACAAACTCTATATATTTGACCAATTCATAAAATCATTAAAATGGTAAAAACTTGAGTACATAAAAATCGTAAAGATAATAACTAAGGGTCAACTATTTTCAAAACTAAAAAAAACTGCCACAAGCTCACAATAGTAGAAAACTAATAAAACCTTAAAATCATCATCATTCATATTATCATCTCCATCACCAACGCTACCAACGGATTTGCATTCATCATTACCATCCTCGTCATCCAATACAAAACCTATTAGATAGAAAAAATAGTTTATTGACTAGATACATTTGATAATTTAGAAATCTTTAATATCCAGTTGGTGACAATATTTCCAATCAAGTAACTTTTCTTAATCGACTTTATAACATCAAGATACAAATATATAGTAAAAAACCTATTAATTACAATAGAAATATAAGTTGAATCGAGTACTAAAACATATCCATTACAAAAAGAAAATAACAAAAAATGAAAAGGAAAAAACACTAGATTAACGCACACAGTGTGCTTCAAGTGCACCTCAAAAGCAGGGGTGCACGATACACGTCTAAGAAGTAGGCGTGAGGCAAATGAGGCGGTGCCTCAAGTGCGCCTAGGTGAATGAGCCTCACCTCATAGAAAAATGAGGCACAAGGGTGTTCAAGTACAGGCCTCACATGCTTTTTAGATAATTGATGTGTACTTTGTCTAAAAACAAATAAATAGACAACAATATCTTTTATAGTGGACGACTCAATAGTAAATATTATTCTATTCAAAGCTAACAAGAAATAACAAACAACGCATACACATATGCTTAATATTTAAAATATTTTATAGTTTAAATATTTTTTAAAACAATTTTGACTTCCTAAAAAAAAAAACTGAAACTTCGATCTGAAACATCATAAACTGTCAAAACCACTAATACCAGCATACTGGTACATCGAGACTCATAAGAAGGGTCTAAAAGTGACTCTGATATTGTGAACCTTGCTCCGAACCACAATATTTTGGTTCACAATCATAATTTCTTAGCAACATGCTGATATTCTTCATCAGAGAGTGTTGCTAAGCAAACTAATGTTGATGATACCTAAAAAAGATCAACTTGCAGATGACTCGGGGTCAAACAAACTTGTGAGGAAAATAGTCATTTAAAGACTAGCTCCGCAGAGTCGTAAGCTTTGAATCCAATATAAGAGTAAATTAGTAGTTTGTCCCAGTATCGTTGCGCGCTTTGCTGGACAATGCCGATGTGCGCTTTCTTCTATAGTTTCGCTGCGCTCCATCCAATAGCACCGCTACACACTATGTTCAGCATCGTTGAGCGTTAACCGTGAGCGGTTGTTTCCGACCCACTAAGAGAGAACTTAGGGTGTGACAACCCACGATTCCTAGTGGATTGTTACCACCGTGTTGACAAGCCATCATGGCCTTGCTTTCCGTGAGGAAGTGGAAGAGAACGTAGGCGACTTCTCCACTAAATAGTGGTTTCCTCTGCAGAATAGCGTCGCGGATGGTTGCAAAGGCGGTTGAGCCTACTACGTAGCCCCGCAAAAGGCCATTAAAACTGTCTTTTGAGTAGTTACAAAGGACTTTTCCTCTAACAATCTATAAATAGTCCATCCTTGACGTAAAAAATGAAGGCTAGACTATTAAGCAAATTCCACTAGGAGAAGAACATAAGAGAGAGAGGGAGATTTTCCCTCTGCTTCTGAAGCACAAAAGCAACCTTTGTTGCGATTAGTTTTCTTGCAAAATTTTAATGTCTTAGTTTCAAAGCACCCGAGAAGAACTCATCACCATCGAGAAAGAAGCTCCAGTCTTGGAGACAGATCGTTAATGGAACAAAGTGATCGCACGTTGATCGAGATTCCACCGACACATTTTCCCATATTTCTATAAAAAGTTGTAGATGCTTCTTTGTAAAGCTCTTGTTGAAAAGTTGTAACCTGTCCACATCACTTTTTAATACAAGTTTTTCTAGTGTCTTCTTCACCGGAAAACAATTATGATAAAACAAAAAACTGTGGTTCAAGGAATATAGCATGGCATCTGAGCACCCAATTCAATTCCTTTAGCACACATTTTTAAATGAATTTAAAAATATACCATTGTGCGAAACCAGCTCACTCCACGCGTAGAGCAGGGAGCGTATTAGAATAAATTTATAACATCACTTACAACTCTAAAGTTTTGATATAGTTGCAGCGATTTAACAACTACAGTGAATTCATAGCCATTGTGATGCAAAAGCATGGCATAGTTGATGCAAAGGGTGGGACTGACAAGACCTATCCAGATGGTTTTATGGATGTTGTTTCTACTCCAAAGACAAATGAGAATTTTCGACTCCTTACAGTACCAAATCTTCACTCTATTGGGGATGAAGATGCAAAGTTCAAGCTTTGCAAGGTTTGTTATGTTCACTAAGGGCACAAAGTCATTCCTTTATCTAAGTACGTATGATACTTGGACAAATCGCTGCTACAGACCCCACCCCCGCCCACATCGTCATCACGTCCAATCGTGGGTACCTCCATGGCTCGAGCAATTTTGTCCACTCCATCCTCGTCCAGAGCTCCATCTCGCCTAAGACTAATAAGACAATATTTAGTAAATTCCTCGCAAATTCGATGTCAATTTCACATTGGTATGACCCTTCTCTCGAAAGATTTTAAGGTTTCACCTAAAAGACCGATACACAAGTAGTTATGTGCCACAACCAAAACACAAACCTGATACTTATTGGTTTTGGGAAATACATTGAACCATGACGTTAACGTCCATAGTTTCAAACTAGAGAGCCAAGTAAAGCTTCCTGACGGTGAAAGGCATTCTCTAAGCTCTCATTGCCATTGGCATCTGTACCCCTCCCCACCGTAGCTGGGGGGAAACTTGCCTTCCCATTCAACTTTCCATCTTAATTTATACAAGCAACACTTTGCTTTCTTCAGCCTCTGTTGATAGTTTATAAAAAGCTAACGGACGATATTACATGGCTATCAGAAAATCTACTTCAAGGAATGTAGACTTCAGTAAAGCAAAAATTGGCGATGACGACTGATAGAAAAGGTCTCGTTCGTCGTAATGGTGATGGTCAATCACCTTGCCGACCGTCCTAAAAAAGGTAAAGCAAAATAAAAATAAAAATATTACACGTACATGACTACTACTCAGCATGGTTATGGAGTTCAAAGTGACACCACTAAACTAAGAGAGGAAGGAAAGATAGACCACCATCCTATGCCTCTGACAGACGGATACTGAGCAAAGTTATCGCTAAAGACTTGCATTTCTAAACTTGATTATATCCTTATTATTGTCACCTGGATTCTAGAAAATATGTGCTTACACAGGGCCGTTTGTGAGCATGTGCAAGCCGTGCGATCGCACAGGGTCCAAAAAACCGGAATGCCCCAAAAAAACCTCCGTATATATTAGTAATGTGAAATCTCTATTTTTAGATTTAGGTCTCCCTTCTTTTTAGCAATTGCACTAAAAAGGCCCTTAGAATGTCAGAAAATACTCTTTTTAGTGTGGTTAAAAAATGTATTTTTGTGTGGTTAAAAAATGTCCTTTATACACGGCACTTAGAATGTCAGAAACCGACATGTATGTGCGTAAATATAATGCATTCACCCATCACCTACTTGAGCAGTAAAATATTGCTAAGTATTACCATTCTGTACACCTGTGGACAGTACTCGATCGATGTTATCTATCCGCCTCTGTACCGACTTCAAGGTCAAGTTCAACGATGAGACTCTCCGGCGGATCGACGAGATCTTGGGAGCGTGTTGCATTATGAATGGCAGCGGCGCATCTTCCAATAGCTTGTCTAGTTCTGCAAAAATATTTCAATAAATAACAAACATAAACACAAACAAATCAGTGCTAATTCTGAAACAGAAAGTTCATGCTCATGTTGTTGAGAAAGTTCAATACCTCTTAAATTTGTGAAGTTTGAAAAGAAGAGAAAATTTTCAAAATTACTCGACTTTTCTTTCCCATAATTCCTTTCATAACTTCATATTAATTTCAGCATAATCATCATGAAATGGGACTAATTAGCCACAAAGTTTTCCCCGATATTCCAAAACCCTAACCAATCGGAAGCCCTCAATTCTGACACAAGCTAAAGCCAAGGTTGCCTCCGGTGAGCCGATCGAGAACGAGAAAGAGCTCGTCCTGGCTTTGAGCCACGTTCTCCGCTCTCGAATCGAGCTCTTTGATCACCGACCCCAACGTCGTGGAGATCGCCTTCCCCAGGGCTTCGCACTCACCGGAGCGGTGACTGGATCCGACCTCCTCGGAGACATCTCCGCCGTCCATTTGGAGCTGGTGAGACTTTAGTCCCAGAGGTCGCGGTGAGTTAAGAGTGGATCTGAAACCCGACCCGTTAGCATTGGGTTATTGGATCTAACAACACGGATCCGAATAGAAAGGTAATATTGACCGTTCAAATAATGAAGAGAGGCTTTCAACTACTCTTCCACAACCCTAGCTTTATAAATAGAGAAGATAGTCTCTCTCCCTGATCAAAAATCTATTGCGAGTTCACTGAGAGTTCACAATCGCTTCTTAATATTTGGTATTTCTTTTTCAGTTCATAATGAAAATTGTTGGAACTTCATTATTTTATGGATGAAACTGGTGATTTAGTAGCAGCATGGAGTAATTTGTAGTAGGAAAAGTGTTGGATTATGTGAAAAAATGGGGATCAAGCACTTTATGTGATTTTTAGTATTTGACATCTTCCGTCTGATGGTCCTCTTTATTTTACGCTATTTAATAGAAGTTAATTGATGCTTTTGTTGTGTCTAAACATACAGTGGACATCAAGGGTTCAGTCGTGATATTTATTTAAAGTTTTTTTTTCCCCTCGAGATGTTGAAATAAAATTTGGAGTTTGATCTATTGATGGGTATCTCCATTATTGTTATAATATTATCTGTTATTATTTTATGTTACGATTTTTATGTACCGAGATGAAGAGTGTAAATTGGTCCGTGTTTTTGATAATAATGTGACCGATAATATTTACCAACCTCTGATCCTATTCATCTCATCTAAATTTAATATGGTGTTTGGTACACGAATTTTTTTTATTTTCTGGCAATTTAGGTTTGGTTTAGGTTATGAAAATTTCCACAACATATATAAGAATTGGTGGGTTTTTTTCCTGTATAATTTTTTTAATGCTCTTTTTAATTTGTATTCTTGTTTTTTTTTTTAAATCTTTTTTCTTGTTTTAATAGATTTTTTTTTGGTTTTTCATTTTTAAAGATTTTTTGGGGTTTTTCCCCTCTTTTTTTTTCATTTTTTCCAATTTTTATAATTATTTTATTTTTTTTTATTTTTCATTTTTTATCTTAGATGATTTTTAAAAAATTATTTTAAAAATGGGGATCAACTGATGAGGAAATACTGCAACAATATGATGGTTATATTAACCACTTTATGTGATTCTTAGTATTTAAGTCTGATGATCCCTTTAGCTCTTTACCAATTTATTTCTTCTTCTACTTTTATTGTTTGTGTGTAGTGTTACTAATCTGCTTAATCCACGTCTGGTAATAATTAACTAAATATCTGTGTTTCTAAACGATGATGTGTGCACTTTTAGAGCATCTCCGACCCTATTATGAGTTTAGAAAAAATATTTGTCACATAGGAATAACAAGCTTTCATTTCAAAAATCCTTCTACAATATAAATGTAGAATAAATTATGAAGTTGACATGGCAAAGACAATGTGAAGTTGGTTGTCTAGATCTAGACAATGTACTTCACAATGTCTTTGTCTCCACATCATCAATTATGAATAGAAATATTTATAAATAAAAAAATGAAGAAGTTGAGGAGTTGTCTTGGAAGTTGGAAAAAATATTTTTCATTGTCTTTTCAATACTTTTTGCATTGGAGAACACTTTTTTTTCTCATTGTCTTGTGTGAATATCATCTTGCCACATAGAAAAGACATTGTCTTGTACCTCATGCCACATAGGAATCACAACACAAATAAGAGATGCTAGAGCTGTTATTGTCGCTTATAATTTACTACTTGAACATTAACCCTTTCAAGGTTAAATTATGGAACTCTCCTTAATATATAAAATACTTGGAACTTTAATTAGGGATTTTAAATGCTTAATTTTAAGGTTGTGTTATTTGTCTTGGATGTTTGGAGATGATGAGATCCAATTGGTCCGTGTTTCTGACTGATACACCGACGAACCTCTGATCCGACCCACATGCTAACTCTCTTTATAGGTTTATCGGTGTATAGACTAAAACTAAGTTTTTATTTTATTTTATTTCCTACAATGAACTGCTATAAGTTATGGTGCAATTTTTCTCTGTTCCTAGTTTTTATCATCTGTAATGTTCAGACGATTTCCTCTATACATAACATGTGCTTGCATTGATTTATAACGCGATGATGAGGTATGAAACTATGATATTCGCATGTCAGACTTCAGAGGTACTTAATGTACCAATGAGAAGATGCTTCATTCTTCTTAGTGTCTATCTAATGTATTACTCTATCATATGTTGATAGATTTCATGTAATGCACTCGGTTCATAGTTCTTTATGATAAGTTCCCCTCTTTTGATATTTAAAATGACCTCTGTTGTAACATTTTGAGTTGTCTGAGTCAAATATCTTGTGTTGATTGGTGTATTTATTTTATCTTTTCAAAGGATACAGAACTGAACTTTGAAGTTTGATTAGGGAATTTGCTATTAGAGCCTATGTTCAATGTTTATACAAAACTGAACTCTGACATCTTTTTGCAAAATGATGGACGTATTCCAGTGGGCCGAAGACCCACATATCTTTCTTTATGGAATACGTTGTCATTTTGCAAATACATCCATCATTCTGTATTCAAACTATTTGAGGGGTGATGTAGCAGGCTGCAATAAGACAACTGGATTTCACAGAAAGTGATGTGGCTGCTGCTCTGAAGATCGTTGGTGTGTTTTCTTATATGCAAGACAAACTCACGAGTCTACTCCCTGAGATGAGTAGGTTTGCTTGTTGTTTATCCCATATGCATTATCAGGAATTGACATGGCATTATCTTCTTATTTTTATGTTGTGGTGGACCAATCCTTATCTCCTTTTTGTATATGGAACTGTTAGATGTAATTTAGGATTTACGGCCTGCAGAATGCGCTATACACTAGTATGGATATCCTTTTGCCATTATATATGTAGTATATATCAAAGGAAGATCCTTTCACAAACTCCCAGCACTGTTGGCAACAAGTCTATCATTTGCATCTGCTGGTCTAAGTCTCTCTTTCTAGTGTAGGTATTCCAAATATATTATGAAGATTGAATGTACTCGGCAGGTGAAATATCAGATTTTTATAGAGGGATAACTTGATGTATTTGGGCCCTTGGCGAGCCTTGTTCAAATGTTTGACAATGGTTCAAGGTAAAACAGTCTGGTTCTAATATTGCCAATCAGTTGGGAGATGTCTATCATACTGGACATGTTTGACAATGTTCAAGTTACAAGAGTCTGGTTTTATTTGGTGCCAATCAGTTGGGAATATGGGTGAGCATTATACGGTTTTAGACTGAAAACCAAACATAACCGAATTGAATAAAAGATTCGGTTTTGCTTTTGAAAATACTAAAAAAAAATTAAAACTTCAGAATTAGAAAACTGTTAGGCCATTCTAATTTATAAGATTGAGTAAATAGGTATAGTAGCAAATCAATGAACCAACAACTCTGCTCTGATAGTCAGTCTTCCAATGTTTGTATCGCATCATCAGAGAAGAATAGAGACGGAAAGAAGAGATGCTTTCTAACTTTACTGGGAGAGTTTGAATCCTCGAAGAATCTATTGGAAGCGGCGAAAAATCGATCAAACATCAATACCAAAGCAAAATAGGTTAGGGTTTCCAGAAGGAGATGGAGGGTTAGGATTTTCGAAAGGATTTGGGGGTTAGGGTTTTTGGAAGGAGACGGAGGTTTAGGGTTAGTTATGACATAATGTTGGAGGAGGAGAGAATGTGGGCCGTTGAATGGTAGAGGAGATGGTGGAGGAGATATTGAGCTCCGTTGTCGGTAGTAGAGAATATGGTGGCGGAGATCCTGGGAAAATGCGGGCATCCCCAACCGTGGTGGTGGAGGGGACGAAGGGGGCAAGAAGGGAGAAGGATATTCGGACAAAAAGGAAGGGGCATGGTTCCGGTGGTAGACGAGTACTGTTGTTGCTCCTCTTCTTCGGTTGCTTGGGCTTTGTTGGAAGGAAGGTGGTGGTGGGGTGTGAGTGGAGGAGAAGAGAGAAGTCAGTTGTGGAGTAGAAGAATGAAGGAATTGATTTGAAGGAGAGGAAGAGGAGGAGGTTCGATAGGTAGGTAAATTTTTTTGGGGGAATGGAAAAACTGAGCGGCAGAATCGTGATTTTGGATTAAAAAAGCGGTCCAGCAGATGCTGAATTTGGATTTTTTTTTTTTTTTACTTTTATAACATTTATATATAACCGTTATAAATGTATATACTCTATATAACGTTTATATGTAAAAAGTGTTATAATAGGCCAAATTTCTTCCAAACGTCATAATAAGAATTGTTTTTGAAATTTTATTACGCTTCTATATAAACCGTTATAATAGCACTTTTGCGAGCGTTATAAAAGGGGTATTTTTCTTGTAGTGCTATACATGTACGTGTTATTTCCTTTATTCTATATATCACTACTTTTCTTATCGATCTTGATATTGTTGCATTGTCTTGTGCCATGTTTACTTGATATGTCTTGACCTGTATTTGACTTGGACATACTAAACGTGATAGACATGACTTTCTAGTACCTTAGGAGAGAGTATTTTATTAGCCGTGGCTATACCACTCTTTTGTTAGTGCCTCACCGGGCTATGGTAGAGAACCTATTATAGGACTGTTAGTGCCTCTCCGGACTACGATTATTATCACATGTTACTGATAGTCATGATTAATATTATATTCTCATGATATGTCACCATCTATAAAGTCATTTTCATGTTTTATACTTTCTTTTACTTGTTGTTTTTCATGTCTTTCCACGCATGTTATTTACTATCATAGTAGGTATGTTATTATGTATCTTGCTATGTCCCCTGAGGACCCGGTGATCTCTCTAGGTTTAGACGAGGTATATCCAGGAGTAGACGAACACGTTTACGAGCCAACACCAGGCGACGGTACCACTACAATTAACGACGTTATTGATGCTTAGTTTAGCATAGCTTGGACTTAGTTATTTTTATTTATTTTATTTTCGTTTACTGGTATTGGATTTGTCTCCACTGGACGTGACTTGAATTCTTGATGATTTGAATCTTTCACTTTTATATTCATCATTATTTGGACTTGTTGATATCTGTTCATTACTATGGATGATAAATAGAATTACCTATTCATGAGACTATAAATTATAGCTTAAGATACTTTCCAATAGGTCAATTAAATCGGGATTGCCTTTGAATGTATCTGTTGGCATGCTACGTGTTCCTGGTGAGGGTGATCATACGAGTGTTCATCTGTTTCGTAGACATGGTTGTCAGAACCTCCAAAGCTCTGATACTAATTGCTGGGTACGTGCGGAAGCGTTTGCCAACCCACCTGATCAAAACCAACCACCGTCTAACGGACACCAATCACAAGATGAAGACAAGTATATGTATATGGCGGTGACGTTCGTCACCTGGACAAATCCTAACTTTTAGTAACTCAGATGAAATTATAAGATTGACAGAACTCACGTTGAACCCTTTGCCCTAATAGGTTCAACCCCCTCACCACTCTCAAGATAAAGAACAAAAGATTACAATTGAGATTACTCACCAATCCGTAACAATCTTCCTAACCGAAGTTGACGACTCCTCGATTAGATCTTCTTCTTCCTTCTGTCTTGGATGACGAAGTCCTAAGAGCAAAGTACGGTAAACTTTCTCTTAGATTTTCTTATGGATGAGCACCCCGAATCTCCACCTTGTGCTATGCTTTGTGCCTCCTCCCTCACCCCTATATATAGGATGAGAAAATCCTATTTTAGGTCATAATATGACTTCTTAAATAGGATGCCCTCAAATAAAAATCATATTACACCTAAAATACACACATCAATATCCTATTTTAGATCATAATAGGATTTCCTAAAATAAAAATCATATTATATCTAAAATATCACAACACCAATTATGAACATCCAAATCTAATCAAATCAAATATTTAACTAGATGTGGATTCCACAAATATGTTGTTACCAAATCCTGACTGGACTCCAACAAATGTCTCGTCCTGAGCGGAGGCATTGTGTTGGCTTCTTGGATTGGATAGGCTGACTGGATTTTAACTGTGCAAGAAATCGTGACACTTTGAGTGGTGATGTAAACTTGCTTAATTTGGTCGGATTCGATGTTTTATGAAGCATTGTTCATTTGTATGGTTCTACCAATTAGTAAGATCGTGCATCACATCAAATAATCTCTTTGAGGAATCGTTCGACATCTGCTCGATCATGGCAGATAGGTTGTTTTTCATGGTGAGTGATTTTGATCATTCACTCTTTTACCTTCCCACTTAATAAAATTTAACTCTACTTTATTATATATATATATATATATATATATATATTATTGTTATGATAAGTAAAAATAACCAATATAAATAGAGTAATCTGAATGTTGTTAACTTGTTTTATATAAACAATGAATGTTGTACTATTGTTATATAAACATGGAATGTTTTACTGTTATAGACAAGTCGATTATTGTATGTTGTAAATGCTAAGTATTGGATATTGAACTGTAAAACATTAAGTACATCTATCTACGAGATTTATTTTAATTTTTTTATAATATTTATTTGGCCTAAATAAATAATTTTGGATTTTTTTTAAATATATATATATATATATATATATATATATATATATATATATATATATATATATATATATATATACATACAGCCTTTGTCATAATTGAGTTTTGAGATGCATGTTGACTAGAAATTTTGGCATGGCTAGTGTAGTCGTGTGCCATAACTAGCATATTAGTCATAGTAGGGATGACCTAGCCATATTTAACTATCAACTCCATTGTTACCCCCTTTTGAGGACTAAACCCGAAACGAGATACAATCCAACAGGTTTCGCCGTGGAACTTTTATGTTCCAAAAATATCATTCCCAATCTTATATATTAAAATATGTTTAAATTAATTAGAGATAAAATATAAATTACACACATTCTCACTAACATAATTGTTAACCACTAATAATTATGCACCTCTCATTATAATTAACTAGAAGATGCACATGCGTTGCACGTTAAATCATTTTTCTTTCTTTCTTTCTAATCTTATTAGAAAATAATTTATATATTTAAATAAAAATAAAAAAATTTATTGTATATATATATTTATATTTAATTTTAATTTTAATTTTAATTATAATTTGTTATTGATATTTTTTTATGATATTGTTGAAAAATAGTTCAAATATTTAAATATTTTTTTAATTAGATTCGTTAAACTGTTTGATTTTTTTTTAAATTTTTTTTAAAATTTAGTTTTTAAATAGATATTTGTACGAATTAAAAGAGAGGAAGCTAGTTTTTATACATAATTTTTTTAAGAAATGACTAATGACGAAGTTGACTTTTATCCTCCGTAATTTAAAATAAAATAAAATGGACCATATACATACGGCTTAGACGGCTCACTTTTGTGTCGTTTTGAAACCTCATTATATAGTAGAAGATGTTCACCATTCTCAAAATTAAATTTACATCAAATATATACTATTTCAAAATAGATTTGTCATACAAGTATCTATTTAAAAAGTGAGGGAAAAAGGTGTGCAACTTCTAATATATTTAGATCGTGTTGCTCCTATTTCTCTTTTGGTTTATACTTGGGCCTCATTTGGTTCGAAAAGAAAAGACGGTAAATCAGTTCTTTGTCATTTCCTTTTTTTAAAAAAATTGTAATTTTTATCATTTTTTTGATGTTTGAAAATGCCAAAGAAATAAGAAAGAAAACTGAATTCTTAAGTGAGAAAGTGTCAACCCCTTGACCAAATTTCTCGAATTTATTAAATTAAATTCCATTTTGTTTGCCTCATATTTGTTTTTGTCTTAAATATATATAAATTGTATGATTTATAGATTTGTTACACTCAAAATAGCAAAGGAGGACCAAATATGAGATAGTGAAATTGCAGGGACCTTTGTGCAAATTAGCCGAATTCAAATATCCCTTTCCAACCGCAACCTCAACTCCTGGGCACGAATTCGATTTGAATTCGAGGAACAGGTCAAACAATCATCCATCCTCTCATCCATCTCTCTATCATCTCAGGGTTATCAACTTAGATGTAAATAATTGGAGAAGTGTAACAGCATTTCTCTACGAAAACCCTAGCTTCCCAACTCCAAATTTCTGCCGCAAGTTCTTCTCCAAACCAAGGACAGTCGGCACGCAAGAACAACCAACAGGTAATTCCTCACCTTTCCATCAATTGCCAAATTCTTGATTAATGGTAGAACTTCGTCCTCTAAAGAAATGACAGTCTATGTATTTGTGATTTTTCCTATGAGCCCTCGTGTATCAGAGATCACCCGAGTATCCATTGCCTTAATATCTCCCATAGGTTCATCTTGCAGCTAACAGGTCCCCTTTTCATTAATTTACTGCATGTACTCATGACCTAGTTGATCAGACCCCTCCATGAGATGAACCTCTAGTTGTCCATTGGACTAGGATTGGAGAACTGCTTTTATGTTTACCTGCTAATGATTTCGACCCTGACACCAGTCTTTGTACCCAGGAGATCCTGATCCATGGACCTCCTTTGTAACCAGTGGATGCTTACATACCCAGTATACGAATGTATCAGTCCACTTTGGTCCAGTTATAACATTCAGTCCATTTGTCATTGATTTCAATCCGTGAACTTAATGTTCAGTCCTAATTACTTGTAGCTGGTTTAATGTATCAGTATATAGGGAAATGACTCTATGTTCATTGCCCATATCTTCATTTTGTTCAGTCCTTGTATTACTGTATCAGTAAATATGGGATTACCTCAGTCAGTCCCTTTCTAATATGTGTCAATCCCATTACCATTTGTACATTCCATGGTATCATTCACGAAGAGGATGGGGGGACGACTACATATGTGCATCAGATTCCCTTTTTCTCATATGATTTAGTGCTTAATATCCCCTGTTTTACTTTGATTTAGTCCTTATACTGTTATGTTAGTATCAGTTTAGGGATTTTGTGTTCAGTCCCTTTTCATTTCATTTGTAGGTCTCAATTGTTCCACTCCTTATGCGGACAATGAGGTATCAGTTCCTGTGTGGACATGGTATCATACATTGCCAAGACATTTCAGTTGTGGTATCTTAGATGTTCAGTCACTATTTTACCTATTGTTTAGTCCTATATAAACTTTTGTATCAGTCAAGTGGTTTATGAGATGGGGGAAATTAGTTTAGTTTAGTTTCTATACACATGTGTTCAGTTGTATTCATTATGTTCTGATAACTCATCATGGTTCAGCCTAGTTTTCTATTTGTCCAGTCTATGAATTCACATCAGTTCAGACCATTTATTTATTTAATCAGTCCTTGTTGTATATCATGTTTAGTCAACCTAAACTTACCTTGTTTCAATCCCTTTGTTATTATGTATCAGTCGCATACATGGTATCAGACATCACCAATTGTTTTAGCCTCTATTATGAGGGAATTATGGTCTTGTATCAGTCTATTTAAATAGAGTAGGTATTCATGGGACAGGTTGGTATCCCTACTAGTAGCAGAACAGGTAATGGTTTGTCAAACTTGCATCAGCACCTCACTTCTGGGTAGTCAGGTTTCTTGTACAAATGCCGGTGTCAGGAATGCCATACCTATGGGATATGGCTTTAGAAGTTTTTCCTATACCACATAACTCACCCTACTAGTAGTGGATGGATATTTGTCAAAACAGTGGAGAATAGGCTTTAGGAACCAGAACAATAAGATGGAAAGATTGTGCCAAACAGATATGCAATAGGAGCATATAGCTAGGAATACGATGGAGGTTAAATAATGGATACATGGCTTATACAATCACTTGTATAGATTAGCCTAGCCTTGACAGGTACACCTGTACTCACTTGTACAGGTATTGATTGTATAACCTTGACAGGACAGAGCCTAGCAAGTACAGAGTATCACTTAAATCAGATTGGCATTACTGTTCCAGGATTTCACACAGGTATAAATTGTCACAATGTATTAGTTGGCATCAACTGAAGGACCTAGTAGTAGACATCAGATTCTTATAGCAATATATTGGTGCCAGGAAGGGACTGAAGTCCTATTCGAATGTTTGGAATCCTGTATCCAGCAGGAAGGGTGAACAAGGTGGATGTAAGACTCATCATTACCAGTGTCCCTCAAAAGGTAGAAGACTAACTCTGGTAAATGAATTGCACATGGGGATACATGTGTATCCAATAACCTAAAGTAAGTGCCAATGAACAAGGGTATACATGGGTGGCAGTCCCAGTTGTTTAGGGAAGCAGTTAAGTAAAACCTATAGGAACTAAGAGTAATTAGGAGAGTATGCAGTACCCAGTTCAGCAATATATATGTAGAGTACAACAAGAGGTAGACAGAGCTATGGCTTAAATAGGTCAAGTTTGGTCAGTATAAGGAATAGTGGCCCTTGTCTTCTCAGGATGGTCACCTAAATATCAAGATAGTAAGATAGGTGTGTGTGCCAAGATTTTATGATGAGGATTAAACTAAGACAAGGGTTCTAGTTTGAAGGGCAATAGTACAAGAATCTTTGTATCAAGTTAATAAAGTTGGTTTATTTTCCCACATATATCATGTATTGATCCTTATAAATTATCAAACAGGTTACTTGGTCCTCAATCTTGTTAGCAATCACCCGAATAAAACTCGTATTATACGCGAATTTTTTCGTATCTTTCATAAACGTATAGTACTTGCGTACTTTTGATAGATCCAAAATCAGTACGTAAATTTTAAGAATGCGAAGTTTTAAACGTATTCTGTATAAATTATTGACAAATTTGGCACAATAAACAAGCTGGGAAGCTGTTTAATTAACCAAATTTGAGAATGTGAAGTTTCTAACCTCAATATTTTTATTTTTCGAATATTTGATCGAATTTTTTAACGAATTTTATTTGCACTGAGACGATTTATACTCGTACTTTTGCCGTCCCGAATTTTTTCCATTTGCTGAATTGCTAACAAGGGTCCTCAACACGGATTCTAACCCGTGCCAGTAGCTCAGGACCACAGGCAAGTATACCTTGCCTTTCTACGCAGCTTTATTTACATGTACTGTCTTTTTATGATTATCCAGTTTTTCTCATATTATTGATATGTATCTTTCCTATCCTGCTTGTATATTTGTATCATTGCTATAGATCGTGTTCACAGTTAGTTGTATCTTATTGGATGTATTCATTTGAGCCTTGATCGAGTCGTGTCGTGGGTCGAGAAGTCGTGAACTGAACTGCTTTACCTCCGTGTCTTGAAATCTTGAAGCTAACCTGCGAGTCCACAATAGGGACGAGGGTTAGTAGTTATCTGTGTCTTAAGCTAACCAGCGAGTCCATACTAGGGACGAGGGTTAGTAGTTATTGGTCCACACCTGCGAGCCCATACTAGGGGCGAGGGTGATGCTAACCTGCGAGTCCACACTAGGGACGAGGGTGTAGTATATGGTTCACACCTGCGAGTCCACACTAGGAACGAGGGTGATGCTAGCCTGCGAGTCCATACTAGGGACGAGGGCTAGTAGTTGTTCAAACCTGCGAGTCCACACTAGGGACGAGGGTTTGAGTATCGATTTGGTTATCCGTTGACATCTTGATATGAGTTCTCTCGTCCTCGTTCAACAATTCATTTATGTGTAGACAGTGTACAAATTCATGTTTATTCATTACTCAGTTTTACTTGTTTATTCTGTATTTTCTCCATGCATAATAAACTGTTAGAAAGGCTCATTTTTATGTATCTTGTTAGTCCTCTGAGGACCTGATGATCTCTTCAGGTTAGCCGAGTTGAGTCAGAAGTAGACGACAAGGTTGAGCCAGCATCAGATCGCAGTACTTGCAATTGAGGTGGTCTAGATTAGCAGTTTTATCTAGTTAGTTACTTCATGTATTTCTCTATTTTTCCGTCTATTGGTAGTGGATTTGTGTACACCGGACATAACATTGAATCTTGATATTCAGTTATATTATTCAGTTTCTTTGGTATTTCATTGATCTTGGTTAATTCGTTATTATTCTGTGGATGAGATATAGTTTACCATGAGATTCTAGATTGTCGTGATTTGTGTATAGACAACGTACTACCGCCGGCACTGCAGCGTAGGCTGGGCTTGGACACGCTTCGTATCCGAAAAGCGGGTGCGGGTCGTGACAAGTTTTTTTGGTAGCCCATGTAGGTGTACGTTAATCACTTCGGTTACGTCACTGTACCGTCGTGAGCCTGCGAATAGAAATAAACACTTAGGATCTCATCCACATGTCTTGACTCATTATTGGCCTCTAGTCCTTGATTTTATTGAATCCTTGATTAGCATCCTGTTTGAAAATCTCTTGAACGGCTAAAGTATTTTCTTTATTTCAGTTAAGATGGACTCTCAAGACAGGAACAACACCGCAGGGAGCAGCTGGCGAAAATTTCTAGTAGATACTGGCAGTAGTATAGATAGACTTATGATTAAACTTTAGGAGGAATTGAACTTCTTTTATAGCAGTTTGTTCTAGACTATTCCTTCTAGTAGATCACGGCTCCTTAAATTTTGAGGACGAAATTTGTTTAAGGGGGGTAGAGTTATCAACCCCTTGACCAAATTTCTCGAATTTATTAAATTAAATTCTATTTTTGTTTGCCTCATATATTTGTTATTGTCTTAAATATATATAAATTGTTATGATTTATAGATATGTTACACTCAAAAGCAAAGGAGGACCAAATATGAGATAGTGAAATTGTAGGGACCTTTGTGCAAATTAGCCGAATTCAATATCCCTTTCCAACCGCAACCTCAACTCCTGGGCACGAATTCGATTTGAATTCGAGGAACAGATCAAAAATATCCTCTCATCCAATCTCTCCATCATCTTAGGGTTATCAACTTAGATGTATATAATTGGAGAAGTGTAGCAGCCTTTCTCTACGAAAATCCTAGCTTCCCAACTCCAAATTTCTGTCGCAAGTTCTTCTCCAAACCAAGGACAGTCGGCACGCAAGAACAACCAACAGGTAATTCCTCAGATTCCCTTTTTCTCATATGATTCAGTGCTTAATATTCCCTGTTTCACTTTGATTTAGTCCTTGTACTGCTATGTTAGTATCAGTATAGGGATTTTGTGTTAAGTCCCTTTTCATTTCATTTGTTGGTCTCAATTGTTCCACTCCTTATGCGGACAATGAGGTATCAGTTCCTGTGTGGACATGGTATCATACATTGTCAAGACATTTCAGTTGTGGTATCTTAGATGTTCATCACTCACCTATTATTTAGTCCTATATAAACTTTTGTATCAGTCAAGTGGTTTATGAGATGGGGGAAATTAGTTTAGTTTAGTTTCTATACACATGTGTTCAGTTGTATTCATTATGTTCTGATAACTCATCATGGTTCAGCCTAGTTTTCTATTTGTCCAGTCTATGAATTCACATCAGTTCAGACCATTTATTTATTTAATCAGTCCTTATTGTATATCATGTTTAGTAAACCTAAACTTACCTTGTTTCAATCCCTTTGTTATTATGTATCAGTCCCATACATGGTAACAGACATCACCAATTGTTTTAGCCTCTATTATGAGGGAATTATGGTCTTGTATCAGTCTATTTAAATAGAGTAGGTATTCATGGGACATGTTGGTATCCCACTAGTAGCAGAACAGGTAATGGTTTGTCAAACTTGCATCAGCACCTCACCTCTGGGTAGTCATATTTTTTGTACAAATGCCGGTGTCAGAAATGCCATACCTATGGGATATGGCTTTAGGAGTTTTTCCTATACCACATAACTCACCCTACTAGTAGTGGATGGATATTTGTCAAAACAGTGGAGAATAGGCTTTAGGAACCAGAACAATAAGATGGAAAGATTGTGCCAAACAGATATGCAGTAGGAGCATATAGCTAGGAATACGAACGGGGTTAAATAATGGATACATGGCTTATAAAATCACTTGTATAGATTAGCCTAGCCTTGACAGGTACACCTGTACTCACTTGTACATGTATTGATTGTATAGCCTTGACAGGACAGAGCCTAGCAAGTACATTGTTTCACTTAAATCAGATTGGCATTACTGTTCCAGGATTTCACACAGGTATAAATTGTCACAATGTATTAGTTGGCATCAACTGAAGGCCCTAGTAGTAGACATCAGATTCTTATAGCAATATATTGGTGCCAGGAAGGGACTGAAGTCCTATTCGAATGTTTGGAATCCTGTATCCAACAGGAAGGATGAACAAGGTGGATGTAAGACTCATCATTACCAGTGTCCCTCAAAAGATAGAAGACTAACTCTGGTAAATGAATTGCACTTGGGGATACATGTGTATCCAATAACCTAAAGTAAGTGCCAATGAACAAGGGTATATAGGGGTGGCAGTCCCAATTGTTTAGGGAAGAAGTTAAGTAAAACCTATAGGAACTAAGAGTAATTAGGAGAGTATGCAGTACCCAGTTCAGCAATAATATGTAGAGTACAACAAGAGGTAGACAGAGCTAGTGTGGCTTAAATAGGTCAAGTTTGGTCAGTATAAGGAATAGTGGCCCTTGTCTTCTCAGGATGGTCACCTAAATATCAAGATAGTGTTAAAGGTGTGTGTGTGCCAAGATTTTATGACGAGGATTAAACTAAGACAAGGGGTTCCAGTTTGAAAGGCAATAGTACAAGAATCTTTGTATCAAGTTAATAAAGTTGGTTTATTTTCCCACATATATCATGTATTGATCCTTATAAATTATCTAACAGGTTACTTGATCCTCAACACGGGTTCTAACCCGTGCCAGCAGCTCAGGACCACAGGCAAGTATACCTTGCCTTTCTACACAGCTTTATTTACATGTACTGTCTTTTTATTATTATCCAATTTTTCTCATATTATTGATGTGTATCTTTCCTATCCTGCTTGTATATTTGTATCATTGCTATATAGATCGTGTTCACAGTTAGTTGTATCTTATTGGATGTATTCATTTAAGCCTTGATCGAGTCGTGTCGTGGGTCGAGAAGTCGTAAACATAACTGCTTTACCTCCGTGTCTTGAAATCTTGAAGCTAACCTACGAGTCCACAATAGGGACGAGGGTTAGTAGTTATCTGTATCTTAAGCTAACCTGCGAGTCCACACTAGGGACGAAGGTTAGTAGTTATTGGTCCACACATGCGAGCCCACACAAGGGGCGAGGGTGATGCTAACCTGCGAGTCCACACTAGGGACGAGGGTTAGTAGTATATGGTTCACACCTGCGAGTCCACACTAGGGACGAGGGTGATGCTAACCTGCGAGTCCACCCTAGGGACGAGGGCTAGTAGTTGTTCAAACCTGCGAGTCCATACTAGGGACGAGGGTTTGAGTATCGATTTGGTTATCCGTTGACATCTTGATATGAGTTCTCTCGTCCTCGTTCAGCAATTCATTTATGTGTAGACAGTGTACAGATTCGTGTTTATTGATTGCTCAGTTTTACTTGTTTATTCTGTATTTCCTCCATGCATAATAAACTGTTAGAAAGGCTCATTTTTATGTATCTTGCTAGTCCTCTGAGGACCTGATGATCTCTTCAGGTTAGCCGAGTTGAGTCAGGAGCAGACGACAGGGTTGAGCCAGCATCAGATCGCAGTACTTACAATTGAGGTGGTCTAGATTAGCAGTTTTATCCAGTTAGTTACTTCATGTATTTCTCTATTTTTTCGTCTATTGGTAGTGGATTTGTGTCCACCGGACATGACATTGAATCTTGATATTCAGTTATATTATTCAGCTTCTTTGGTATTTCATTGATCTTGGTTGATTCGTTATTATTCTGTGGATGAGATATAGTTTACCATGAGATTCTAGATTGTCGTGGTTTGTGTATACAGCGTACTACCCGCCGACACTGCGGCGTAGGCTCGGCTTGGACACGCTTCGTATCCGAAAAGCGGGTGCAGATCGTGACAAAAAGTGAATCTTTTGATTGGTAAAGAAAACAATTTTTTATATATTTTTGGTAATCATTTTTCTTTCTTTTTCGTTTCCATGGGCATTCAAACATATGAAATGAATAATTTTTCATTCCCAAAATCATGGTTTCGTGAACCAAATTGTCTAGGTGTATAATAATAAGTATTTTTTAAAAGGCAAAAATGGTGGGAGAACCAAATTGTCTAGGTGCATAAACGAAATTGTCTAGGTGCGTTTGGATGAAGGTGTTGTATTCCTAGGAATCCACTTCCCATTACTTTTCCATGTAAAAGGAATATGACATTTCCATACCCATGTTTGGTTAGGTTGAGAATATGTAGCCCAAAATTTTTAATTTTTTCATTCATATATTTCAAACAGGAATATAAATATTAATTTGTTTTAGTTTTTAAATACCATTTTATTAATTTCATAATGTTTCTATATGTTTGTGATAGAAGTTAAAATTTTGAAAGTAAAATAAGGGTATTACCATCCAAACTAAGCATCCAAACAACATTTTCGGGAAAGAAAAAAGTATTTTCAAAAGGGGTTGGGTTTTACTTTTCCACAATAATGGAATATGAAGCCTCTTGTATTCTCCAAAATTTTCAATCATAGACATACCAAACATGGGTAATAGAAACCTCCAAAACTTGAACCAAACGTCCCCTAGGCACGAGGAGAGACATGTACATAATTCATTTATAACGTGGCAATGTTTGGTTCAAGATTTAGAGGATTGAGGAATATGTTTGATTCCTTATTCGTGTTTGGTAAGTGCGAAATTGAGAACTGGAAGAAAATATGGGGGGACTTTAGATTCCCACATATGTAGGAAAGTAAAACCCACCTCTCCTTGAAAATATTTTTGTTTTCCTGAAAATGTTGGTTGGGTGTATTAATTACATATTTTGGATGGTAATGTTGGGTTTTTGGCCTTTACATTGAAAATTTTAGTCCCACATCGACTAGGCCAAAGGAAGTGTATCTCTATATATAAGCTATGCTTGTTTAGAGATGCACAAGTGGTGTGGAGGTGCACATGGGTGTGCCATGTGGGGGTATTTTTCTAGTGGGAAAAAAGGCCAAATCAATAATGAAGCATTCATGCTTTTTGCTCTTAGAATTTACGACTCGGACTCGGACTCGGGCTCGGGCTCATGAGGCGTAAGCACTTAAGACCAAATAGTCGGGCGAAAAAGGGAGAGAGCTCTCTGTTCCTGGTTCTCCTGTAGCTGGATTCTCCGAACCACAAGAATCCTTAGAATGAGATTCCAACTCAGCACCCCTTTTTAGATTTTGAGAAGAGTTGCTCTTTGGAGAGCATAGTACGATGAAAGTTGTAAGCTGTGTTCGTGGGGGGGATTTATTGTCTATCGTTGGCCTCTATGGTAGAATCAGTCGGGGAGGCCTGAGAGATGGTGGTTTACCCTGTGGTGGATGTCAGCAGTCCGAGTCCCCTTATCTCCAGCCTGTGAACTTAGCTGATACAATAATAGCACCCAATTTTTTCAATTCTGTAGTTCGATCTATGAGTTCTCATTCATGGACGTTGATAAGATCCTTCCATTTAGCAGCACCTTAGGATGGCGTAGCCTTAACATTAACGGCGAGGTTCAAACGAAGAAAGGCTTACGGTGGATACCTAGGCACCCAAAGACGAGGAAGGGCGTAGCAAGCGACAAAATGCTTCGGGGAGTTGAAAATAAGCATAGATCCAGAGATTCTCGAATAGGTTAACCTTTCGAACTGCTGCTGAATCCATGGGCAGGCAAGAGACAACCTGGCGAACTGAAACATCTTAGTAGCCAGAGGGAAAGAAAGCAAAAGCGATTCCCGTGCGCTCATTGTGCGAGCCTTTTGCGTAGCTGTTCACGCACCAGTTCATACGGCCAGATGGCGCACCTGTTGTTGCTGTCAAGTTGCACGGCAGTTAGCACTGCAGGTTGTGCGGCGGTTGGCTCGGGGTGCATGCGGTACGCAAGTTGCACGTGTGGCATAAGTTGCGCGTGTGGCACAAGTTGCACTGGGTGCGCGCAATGTGCATAGTGTGCTAGTGCGTGCTGGAGCGGCTGTGCGCGCGTTGCGCGAGTGGCGCAGATGGCGTGCGCTGTGCGCCCTTTGGCTCAGATCGTGTCTGTGCACGATTGAGCAGTTATAGCATGTTCGGGACGGTTTCTTCCTGCATCCCGAACATGTTGCTGACTGGACGGTTATAGAGCGAGGCTATATAAGCTTCTCTGCTCTCTCTCTCTCTCTCTCAGGAGGACAAGTTCAGAATTCACATAAGGGAGAAGTATTTTTTAGCACAATTCCTTACGTGTTTCCACAGAGTTTAAGAGAGAAAAGAAGCAGTGCACCAGCGCCACTTAGCACAGGAGTCCGTGCGCCTTCCGAGGAGTCAGAAGAGCAGTGTGTTCCAAAGTTCTCCGTCGAACTTGCTGGTTCCTGGAAGATGTTCGTGTGGGGGCGAATTAAGCTTTGAGCAACGGTGATCATTCACCCCAGCAGACTATTCTTCCATCTTTCACCTGTCATCCACTTCGTTGCTGCTACTGGAAATTCAATTTGTACCTTCTTTTTAGAAGTACTACTATCGTTTGCTGTTGTTAACTAATCTTTTTAGATTTTTGTAATCCAGAGTCATCCTAGGATCTCTGTTGTGTACCTTCTTTGAAGTGTTGCATAGAAACATTATTTTTACAATTGTTTTATTTTTTTAGTTTTCCATCAAAAATTGTGCCCCGAAAATACAATCTCAAAGCTTAATTAACGAGATGGAAAACTTTCGTGCTTCGCTAGTCAATCTTAACTTCTCAAAGTTATAGCAATTTGATAGTGAGCACTATCAAATCTGGAAAAGAAAGGTTTTCCTCAATATTCAGTTCTCTGATGTTGATCACGTGCTGTATGAGAAGGAACCTACTGTTCCAGAGACTGGATCTGCAGCCGTAATCTTTGCGGCTACTAAGAACCAGGCCAAATGGAGAAGGGACAATAGCATTTGTAGGCTTATGATCCTAAATGCTATGGAAGACTCCCTTGCTGAATCATATTCAAAGAAGATTGTTGTCAGAGAGATTTGGGAGTCTTTGGAGAAACTGTACGAGGATGATAAGAACCGTAGCAAGATATTTCTTGTTGAGAATATCATAAGTGGTTTTTTGAGGACGAGAAACCAATGCTGCCGCAGGTGAACGTGTAACGCCCCAGTCCCAAAATACATAGGACTAAGCACGTGACATGCCAGCTGCACATATATGAAGAATACTCCATTATATAGAATTCTCATATATGCACATAAGCTGCAAATATAATAATCACAGGCCAGAATAACATAATATAATCTCATCACAGCTCATCACAGAAGAAAATAGAGTCCAAATAAATAAATAAGAGTATCAAAAGATAGCCCGGTGAACATGCTCACTCCAAACAGCTATGAAAAATAGTCTCACAAGATCGGAGTCCAACCTCCGCAAAATAGAAAAAAAAGATGTAAAATAATGTCCACTAATATCTCAAATAAAGAATAGACTAGAAATCAATAGGAACTGCCTCGTCATCTATGTAGGATAGCTCCAACACCGCTCTGTACTCCTGTAAAAAATTGTCTAAACCTGGAGAGATAACCAGGTCCTCTGAGGGACGTAGCAAGATCCAAGAAAACACCATGCCATATAAACTGTGATAATATAATAAGAGAAAAAGGTATACATGCAATCTGGTTCCTGACCATTCTACTGTGAATATGCAGTTGAGATACAATCTTGACGCATGAGCCTTGGCTGTAAATAGGATCGATATAGTTCCCGTAAAGGGCACCAGGGGCCTACGTCCATAACGTCCAAGATCGTCAGAGGGCATCATGTGCAAGGGGCTACGTCCATAACATTTTGGAAAACGTCAGAGGGCGCCTGGAGCCTGCGTCTCCGGAGGAGCGCACAGGTAATCAGGGAAGTGCAAAGAAGCCCATACGTCAGGTATTGTTCTCCCTACCCAATGCCTACATCATCTCCATGAATGATATGAACCTCTAGTAATCGCCAAGTCTTCTAACATGCAATTCTATTGGCAGTTACTCCTATCCGTCGCATGCTCCATACGTATCGGTGGCCAGCCGACTACGCGGGTACATGTCCTATATGTGACTCACAACACGTGGTAAAGCAAGTGTCAAGGCCGTATGAGATATACCAATACTCATTGATCATCATCAATGGGAGGTCACTAGACTAAGTCAATGCAAGAGAAATAAATAAAAGCGTAAAAAACGACCGATAGAGTCGCTTGCACCCAAGTGTGACTTGGACGCACAGTTTAAATATCAAGAAATAAGAAATGCTAAAAATAAAAACTAAAAATAAGAATATAATAATAGCAGAGTAGGGGGCAAGGTATCTTGCCTGATGGTGCAACGTGGCAAGTCCCAAAAATCAAAATGTCAGCCAAGAAACGTCACAATCTCCAAACAACTCCGGATGTTGAAACAAACATCAAAAACGCACTCGGTGTAAAAGATATACCTAGGAAACGCCTATTCAAAATCTAATTCTGGAACAGGGACAAAATCGTAATTTTGGGTCAAAACGATGTCCGACGTTGGACCCGCTTTGTACCAAAATGCGTGCCAAAGTATATGGTCTCTAAAGTCATCAAACTATATGTATACAAATTCAGTTTGAGGAGAGGAACTCAATGGTATGTCCAGTTTTGGATTCCGATGAGCCGTGTACAAAATCGCTTGTTTGAGTGGGTCGCGGGCCCGCCAAAAAGGGTTCCGATTCGACCTTCTCAGAATCGAACCAAACTTGGCACACAGGACCAGAATTTCAATTCGGACCTGTTGGCACAAGATTCGTCTCGAATCAATATTTGTACACGAAGTTAGGGCAAAGTTTGCAAATTGGCGATACAGGGGTATCTCGACGGATACGGACTGATTTCGTCGTGCACACACGACGAAACAGAGTTCCGTCAGTTTCCACACGTTGGCAATGTCCATACGCGTCTTTCTATGCATATAGTGCACGACCACGTCGCCCAATTTGTCGGGACGTACGTCGTATCGGACAGAATTCTAAAATTTCAATGTTTTAAAAACAATTTTTCTCCCAAGTTCATCGATCCGTAATTTTCTATACATTACATAAAAATTGAATCTAACAGATGGGATTTCATCTCGTATATGTTAACTAGGACTCTCTAAGTTATTTCCTATAAATTCTTAATATCCGGGCTGAAATCGCCCTTCCAAAGTCAGGGGTTGGGGTGTTTTCTCGGTTCGTTTTCGAGAAATTTTCCTCTACCTTCCCGAAACTTTTACGGGAATTCCTGTGCATTAGAAATTTTTCTAATTGCTAGGGTTTAGAGATGGGTATGTTATCTACGCACAGAAGTCGATGGATCGACTTTTCGTCAAACACAAACAAAGAAATTCATATTCAAAATAGGGTACCTGGTTCTGAAATAAACAGAGTGTTCCCCTATTTTTTCGGTTGGCTTCGTGCAGTTGGCCGGCGATCCGGTCGTCGGCAACAGCGAGCAGATAATCGACGTCGAGCGCGGGGGTATGGGGGAGGTCCTGGAATCAATGTTTGGGCTGGGGGTGGAGTTTGACGGATGATTTCGCCAAGAACTCAATTTCCCGAAACCTATATAGGGCTTTTAAATCTTCGAATTTAAATCGGATTAAAATCCTCATGATGCTAGGATTAGGTCGGGGTTCAGATGGAATAGATAGAGGGAAATCTAGTTAGGATTTTGTACCATTTTTTTGAATTAAATTGATGTAGGAATGAAGGAGTTTGATTACGAACTCCTTTCGAATTCTTCTCTGCTCCGCTCGGCTCGTGGGGGGTACGGGTACTGTTCACGGAAACAGTACCCCCTTTGCTTTTTTTTAAAAAACAATTACAATTACAATTATATATATATATATATATATATATATATATATATATATTATATATATACAAATAAATTCCTAAAAATCCTAGAATTTATTATATTCCTTATTTAGTAGAAATATGAACATGCACACAAATATATATATATATATATATATATATATATATTATATATATATATATATATATATATATATATATATATATATATATACATTAATTATACAAATAAATAGTAGCAAATAAATCCATATCTAATAAAATGCATAAAAAATTAATTAAATTATAAAAATCAATTATAAATTATGGGGGTTTACATCCTACCCAACTTAAAGAAAATTTCGTCCTCGAAATTAAACTAGGGTAGGGGGGTCGAATGTATTGCAAGCAAAGAACTATTAAGGAATTAATGTGGGCAAGGCATACCTTGGTTGTCAAACAAATGCGGGTAACGATTTCGGATGTCGTCCTCGCGCTCCTAAGTAGACTCCCTTGGTGAGTGATGCTTCCATGCCACGCGAACCAATGGTATAGATTGATTCTGCAATACCTTCACTCGGCGATCAAGAATGCCTACTGGTTGCTCTTCGTATGACAAGCTCGGTCCAACGGTGACCTCGGAGTGATCAAGCACATGATTGCTGTCCGCCACGTACCTCCTTAGCTGAGATACATGGAATACGTCATGCACTCCCTCTAGCGACGGTGGCAAGGCCAATCTATAGGCAACCTCTCCAACACGTTCCAAGACATCGAAAGGCCCGATGTACCTTGGACTCAACTTGCCACGTCCTCCGAATCGAATCGTGCCTCTAGTGGGGGATATCTTCAAGAACACATGGTCACCCTCTTTGAACTCCAAGGGTCGGCGACAATTATCTACCCACCGCTTCTGACGATCCTGCGCTGCTCGCAGGTGGCCTTGAATTTTCTTCACTGTTTCTACTGTGCTCAAGACTAACTCGGGACCCAATAGCTGTCGCTCTCCTATGTCGCTCCAACAAACAGGAGACCGACACTTACAATGCTTCAAACTGAGCCATCTGAATGCTCGCTTGATAGCTATTGTTGTAGAAAAACTCAACAAGATGAAGATGGTCCTCCCATGAACCACCAAAGTCAAGCATACACGCTCTCAATATATTCTCTAGTGTCTGAATAGTACGCTCTGACTGGCCGTCTGAGGATGGTATGTCGTGCTAAACTTCAATCGGGTGCCCAAAATCTCTTGCATACTCCTCCAAAAATGTGAGGTAAATCTCGAGTCACGGTCCGACACAATACTAACAGGCACCCCGTGTAATCTCATAATCTGCTCCATATATATTTCTGTCAATACCTCTGTCGACTGGCCCACTCTAAAAGGTAAGAAATGACTGACTTGGTAAGTCTGTCCACAATCAACCATACTGAGTCACGTCCCCTAGGACCCGAAGAAAACCCGTGACGAAATCCATAGTGATGTGCTTCCACTTCCACTCGGGAATGGGCAGCGGCTGTAATAATCCGGCCGTCCACTGGTGCTCTGCCTTCACTTGTTGACATACCAAGCACTTGGCAACGAAACGAGCTATCTCTCGCTTCATTCCGTGCCACCAATAATACTGTCGTAAGTCACGGTACATCTTGGTTCCTCCGGGGTGAATAGAGGAAGTTGAATTGTGTGCCTCTGCCATCAGCTTCTGCCATAACTCTCCATTGGGAACATAAATGCGATCACAACATCGTAATATCCTATCGAGGTGGATCCTCAATCCTGTCTGCTCCCATCTTCAGTCCTCTCTTTGAACCATCGAAATCTAGCATCATTGGGCAATGCTGCCTTGATGCGCTCTACCATGATGATTGTACTTGGAGGTTGGCTAATACGCCATCTGCTCCAGGCAATACTACCTCAATGCCAAGCTGCTCCAATTTTCTAATCAATTCCTTCTGTGTAGTCAAAAGTATGCCACGGGCTTACGACTTAATACGTCTGCCACGACATTAGCCTTGCCTGGATGATAATGTAGTTCGATCTCGTAATCCTTCATCAACTCCAACCAACGTCCCTGTCGTATATTCAACTCTTTTTATGTGAACACGTACTTGAGGCTCTTATGATCAGTGTAGATATCAACCTTCTCGCCGTACAAGTAGTGTCTCCATAGCTTCAAAGCAAAGATAACCGCTGCAAGATCTAGATCGTGGGTCGGATAATTCTTCTCGTGCACTCTCAACTGTCGCGATGCATATGCTACTACCCGACCATGCTGCATCAATACACATCCTAATCCTTTCCCGGATGCATCGCTGTAGATCACAAATCCTCCCGGGCCCGATGGTAGTGTCAAGATTGGTGCTGTGGTCAACCGCTTCTTCAACTCATCAAATGCGGCTTGGCACTCATCTGTCCATACAAACTCCTGATCCTTGTAAGTTAATCGAGTCATAGGCCCCGCTATTCGAGAGAAATCTTCCACGAACCGTCGGTAGTAACCCGCAAGTCCGAGAAAACTTCTCACCTCAGAAGCTGATGTGGGAGCGGGCCATGATTTGATTGCTGTGATCTTCTCTGGGTCCACTGATATACCATCACCCGTAACAATACAACCAAGAAATGATACCTCCTTGAGAAAGAAATCACACTTGCTAAGCTTCGCGAAAAGTCGCTCATTCCTCAACGTTCCCAAAACTATCCGTAGGTGCTGCTCATGCTCCTCTTGACTCTTGGAGTAAATCAAGATATCGTCTATAAAGACTACTACAAATTTGTCCAAGTACTGGTGAAAGATCTTGTTCATTAAATTCATGAAGACTGCAGGGGCATTGGTCAAACCGAAAGGCATGACCAAGAACTCGTAGTGTCCATACCTTGATCGAAAAGCCGTCTTTGCAATGTCTTCCTTCTGAACCTTCAATTGGTGATAGTCCGATCGTAAGTCAATCTTGGAGAATACTTTTGCTCCATTCAATTGATCAAATAGATCGTCTATACGCGACAAGGGATACTTGTTCTTCACCGTCACTGCATTCAATGCTCTGTAGTCGATACACATGCACACTGTCCCGTCTTTCTTAGGCATAAAAAATAGATGCTCCCCACGGTGACGCACTGGCACGAATAAATCCCTTCTCCAATAAGTCATCAATCTGCATCTTCATCTCTACCAACTCCTTGGGTGCCAGACGATATACTCGGGATGAAATAGGCTCGGCTCCGGGAATAAGCTCAATGGAAAACTCAATATCTCGGTCAGGTGGCAGTCCTGGCAATTCTTCGGGGAATACATCCTCGAACTCGGTGATAATAGGGTGCTGAGGGGTCATGCATCATCATAGTCCCCGATACGGGTGCATCACAACTCTCTCCGTCTTCTTTGGTGAACTCAAACTCTGCCGCATTCGGTGGTCTAAAGATAATACTGCTCTTATGGCAGTCTATGAGAGCGAAATGCTGGCTCAACCAGTCCATTCCAAGAACCACATCAAATGTCGGCATAGGGAATACAAGAAGTCGTGCCCTCATATCTCTACCACTTATTACTATAGGACAAAGTCTACAAACACTACTAACAGGTACAACTCCTCCTCCAGTGATCTTAACATTCTTAGCTAAGGGTGTGATGGGAATGTTGTGTCTGGTGGCAAAACTGGTGGCTATAAATGAATGCGTGGCTCCAGTATCAAATAATGTAATGGCAGAAAAAGATGCAACTAAAACCATACCTGCTATAACCTCTACCTCTGTCTCTATATCCTCAACAGCAAGTGAGAATACCTGCCCTTAATTCTGTCCTGGGCCCTGAGCTCTGGCCTTATTGTATTGTATGCCTTGGGGAGGCAATGGTGGACGATGTGCTCCTGCTACAGGCCGTGGTGCTGGAAGAGCTGGAGCTGTAGGCCTCGGGTTCTGCCGAGCATGTACTATAACATGTTGCTCCAAACAGTCCTTGAGCATATGCTGATTGGATCCACATCTCAAGCACAATCCAAGGCGAGCCCTGCAGTCGTTAGAAAGATAATAGAGTCCAAATAAATAAATAAGAGTATCAAAAGATAGCTGGGTGAACATGCTCACTCCATACAGCTATGAAAAATAGTCTCACAAGATCAGAGTCCAACCTCCGCAAAATAGAAAGAAAAGAGATGTAAAATAATGTCCGCTACTATCTCAAATAAAGAATAGACTAGAAATCAGTGGGAACTGCCTCGTCATCTATGTAGGATAGCTCCAACACCGCTCCGTACTCCTGTGGAAAGTCGTCTAAACCTGGAGAGATAGCTAGGTCCTCAGAGGGACGTAGCAAGATACAAGAAAACACCATACCATATAAATTATGATAATATAATAAGAGAAAAGGTATGCATGCAATCTGGTTCCTGACCATTCTACTGTGAATATGCAGTTGAGATACAATCCTTCGACGCATGAGCCCTGGCTATAAATAGGATCGACATAGTTCTCGTAAAGGGCACCAAGGGCCTACGTCCATAACGTCCGAATCGTCAGAGGGCTTCATGTGCAAGGGACTACGTCCATAACGTTCTGGAAAACATCAGAGGGTGCCTGGAGCCTGCGTCTCCGGAGGAGCGCACAGGTAATCAGGGAAGTGCAAAGAAGCCCATACGTCAGGTATTGTTCTTCCCACCCAATGCCTAGTATCATCATCTCCATGAATGATATGAACCTCTAGTAACCGCCAAGTCTTCTAACATGCAATTCTAATGGCAATTACTCCTATCCGTCGCACGCTCCATACGTAACGGTGGCCAGCCGACAACGCGGTTACGTGTCCTACATGTGACTCACAACACGTGGTAAAGCAAGTGTCAAGGCCGTATGAGATATACCAATACCTCATCATCAATGGGAGGTCACTAGACTAAGTCAATGCAAGAGAAATAAATAAAAGCGTAAAAAACGACCGATAGAGTCGCTTGCACCCAAGTGTGACTTGGATGCACAGTTTAAATATCAAGAAATAAGAAATGCAGAAAATAACAACTGAAAATAAGAATATAACAATCACAGAGTAGGGTGGCAAGGTATCTTGCCTGATGGTACAAAGTGGCAAGTCCCGGAAATCACAATGTCAGTCAAGAAACGTCAAAATCTCCAAACAACTCCGGACACTGAAACAAACATAAAAACACTCGGTGTGAAAGATATACCTAGGAAACGTCTGTCTAAAAGTCTAATTCTGGAACAGGGGCAAAATCATAATTTCGGGTCAAAATGATATCCGCCATTGGACCCGCTTTGCACCAAAACGCGTGCCAAAGTCTATGGTCTCTAAAGTCGTCTAACTACATGTCTACAAATTCAGTTTGAGGAGAGGAACTCAACGGTATGTCCAGTTTTGGGTTCCGATGAGCCGTGTACAAAATCGCTCATTTGAGTGGGTCGCGGGCCCGCCAAAAAGGGTTCCAATTCGACCTTCTCAGAATCGAACCAAACTTGGCACACATGACCAAAATTTCGATTCGAACATGTTGGCACAAGTTTTGTCTCGAATCGGCATCTGTACACGAAGTTAGGGCGAAGTTTGCAAATTGACGATACGGGGGTATCTCGACGGATACGGACTGATTTCGTCGTGCACACACGACGAAACTGAGTTCCGTCAGTTCCCACACGTCGGTAACGTCCATACGCGTCTTTCGATGTGTATAGCGCACGACCACGTCGCCCGATTTGTCGGGGCGTATGCCGTATCAGACAGAATTCTAAAATTTCAATGTTTTTAAAATAGTTTTTCTCCCAAGTTCATCGATCCGTAACTTCCTGTACATTACATAAAAATTGAATCTAACAATTGGTTTTTCATCTCGTATATGTTAACTAGACTGTCTAGTTATTTCTTCTTACAAATTCTTAATATCTGGGCTGAAATTGCCCTTCCAAAGTCAGGGGTTGGGGTGTTTTCTCGTTCATTTTCGAAATTTTTCCTCTACTTTCCCGAAACTTTTACGGGACTTCCTGTGCATTAGAAATTTTCTAATTTCTAGTTTAGAGATGGGTATGTTGTCTACGCACAGAAGTCGATGGATCGACTTTTCGTCGAACCCAAACAAGAAATTCGGATTCAAATAGGGTACCTGGGTTTCTGAAATAAACAGAGTGTTTCCCTATTTTTTCGGTCGGCTTCGTGCAGTTGGCCGTCGATCCGTCGTCGGCGATGGCGAACAGATGGCCAACCTCGAGCACTGGTGTGGGGGGAGGTCCTGGAATCGATGTTTGGGCTGGGGTGGAGTTCGACGACGGATGATTTCGCCAAGACTCAATTTCCCGAAACCTATATAGGGCTTTTAAATCTCTGAATTTAAATCGATTAAAATCCTCATGATGCTAGGATTAGGTCGGGTTCAGATGGAATAGATAGAGGGAAATCTAGTTAGGATTTTGTACAATTTTTTTTGAATTAAATTGATGTAGGAATAAGGAGTTTGAATTCGAACTCCTTTCGAATTCTTCCTGCTCCGCTCGTGGGGGGTACGGGTGCTGTTCACGGAACAGTACCCCCTTTTCTTTTTTTTTTTTAAAATAATTACATTATATATATATATGTATATATATTTTTTCTAATTACAATTATATATATATATATATATATTATATATTATATATATATATACAATTATATATATATATGTATATATTTTTTCTAATTACATTATATATATATATATATATATATATATATATATATATATATATATATATAATATATATATATATATATATATAAATTATATATAATTATATATATATATATATTATATATATATATATATATATATATATATATATATATATATATATATAATATATATATATATATATATATATATATATATATATATATATATATAAAACTAGCAAAAACTTCTCAAAAATTTACAAATAAATTCCTAAAAATCCTAGAATTTATTATATTCCTTATTTAATAGAAATACGAACATGCACACATATAATATATATACACACATATATTATTATACAAATAAACTAGTAGCAAATAAATCCATATCTAATGAAATGCATAACAAAAATTAATTAAATTATAAAAATCAATTATAAATTATGGGGGCTTACAGAACGAGTTCCTGAAACTGCGACAGAAGTTGGAAGACGAGGCGAAGCCCTTCCCTGACAAGTTTGTTGTTGGAGGGATCATTTTGAAGCTCCATGCTGGGTGGAGCAAGTTCTATGCAAACATGCATAGGAAGAAGTTGGAGATCACTCTCGACGATCTCCTGCAGGAAATCTACGTTGAGGACCAGATGAGGGCTCAACTGAAGGTGGACGCAATGTCCAAGCAATTGGCTAACACTAATCTGGTTCATACCAGGGAACCAAGGGGAAAGCATGCGGCTTCCCACAGCAAGAAGAAGGACCCTAACAATCTGAACGTGAAGGGGACTTCCTTCAAGCAAAAGAAGGCAAAGTCTCAGATGCCTTGTTTCAAGTGTGGCAAGAAGGTCCACTTCAAAAATGAATGCAAAGCAAAAGACCAAGCAATCAGAGCAAGGAGAGCCTAACAAGGTATCTATGATCACTAATGTTGTTGCTATGATTATGCAGGTCGATGCGGTGGGGGCTGACTCTGACTGGTGGGTAGACACTGGAGCCACCTGTCATGTCTACTCTAGCAAGGAGTGGTTCACCACCTATACACCAACTTCTGAAGTGGTTATGGTGGCGAACCAGGCACGAGCTAAAGTGCTCAGGATCGGGATGGTAGTTTTGAAGCTGACTTCGGAGAAGTCTCTGACGCTTCAAGGTGTGAAGCATGTACCTGCTATCGCAAAGAACCTGATCTCGGGAGACCTACTCTGTAATACAAGCCTCAGGATGGACATCAATGTTGGCCAGATGGTGATGTCTATTAAGGGAACATATTTCGGAAAAGCTTTTTATATCGAAGAAATTTTTAAAATTCAGCTTGTAAATCAGTCCAATGTAATTAATGCAATCACTCATTCTGCTTATACTCTTGAGTTGTGGCATAATAGGCTAGGACATATTCATTGTAAACGAATAAACAGAATATCTAGTCTTGGACTTATCTCCAAGTGTGGGGGTAAGGTAGAGAAATGTGAAATTTGTGCTCAAACGAAGATCACAAGGAAACCCTTTCCTCGGGTTAATCGAAGTACAGATCTTTTGGAGTTGGTACACTATGATATCTGTGACTTCAAACAATTCTCTACAAAGGCCGAGATAAAGTATTTCGTAACCTTCATCGATGACTTCTCAAAGTATGTGTTCGTCTACTTGCTGAAGGCTAAAGACGAAGCATTCGATAAGTTCAAGGAGTTCAGGGCCGAAGCTGAGCGGCAAACTGGACAACAACTCAAAAGAATAAGAAGTGATCGAGGTTGAGAGTACGTGTCTCATGAATTAGCATCGTTCTGCAAAGAACATAGAATTGTCAATGAGACTACGGTTCCATACTCTCCTCAATCAAATGGAGTAGCAGAGAGGAAGAACAGAACGTTGATAGAAATGATTAACTCAATGCTGTTGACTGCGGGTCTTCCAAAGTGATATTAGGGAGATGCTGCATTGACGACCACTTTTATTCTAAATAGAGTGCCTCATGCAACTTCAGACATTACTCCTCATGAACTCTGGTTCAAGGTCAGACCTAACTTGAATGTCATTCGAGTGTGGGGATGTCTGGCATATGTCAAGCTTCTAGATCTAAAGATTCAGAAGCTTGGGACAAGGACTATAAAGACGATCTTCTTGGGTTATACCGAGAAGAGTGATGCTCGGAGATTTCTTGATATTAAGATTATATCATTGAATCTCGCGACGTAGAATATTTTGAAGACAAATTTGTAAGGCACAAGAACATTGTTCTAGCGGATGTTTCGGAGAACGATGAGGGTGCGCAGGATACTGAAGTCTTCAATGAGGATGTGGTCCAAGAAGATGTTGTTGTTGAAACAATGGTTGAACCAGAACTGGCTAAGCCGTTAGCTAAGCGTGTGAGGAGGCCAAAAGACTTCGAAAATAACTTTGTCACCTATCATGTGGAAGCAGATCCGCATACCTATGATGAGACGATGAAGACCAGAGACGTGATTTTCTGGAAGAAGGCGATTAATAATGAAATTGATTCCATCACCTCAAATAATACTTGGGTATTGGTTGATCTTCCTGAAGGAGCGAAACCCATCAGATGCAAATGGATCTTCAAGAAGAAGATGAAAGCAGACGGAACTATTGACAAGTTTAAGACTAGGCTGGTAGACAAGGGGTTTTCTCAGAAGCATGAGATCGACTACTTTGACACGTATGCTCCAGTAGCCCGGATGACCACCATCAGAATATTAATTGCTCTCATAGTGATACATAAGATGGTGATACATTAGATGGATGTGAAAATAGCTTTCCTAAATGGCGAGCTGACCGAAGAGATTTACATGCAATAGCCAGAGGGATTTGTCGTCAAGGGTCTTGAAAATAAAGTCTGCAAGTTGGTGAAATCCATGTACAGTCTTAAACAGGCTCCCAAGATGTGGCATGAGAAATTTAATAAAATTATAAGGTCAAATGGCTACATGGTCAGTGAGACGGATAAGTGTGTTTACACAAAGTTCGCTAATGGAAGAGGTATGATCGTTTGTCTGTACATGGACGACATGCTGATCCTAGGTACAGATATGGGCTGTGTCATGGAGACAAAGAAGTTTATCTCGAGCAAGTTCAGTATGAAGGACTTGGGGAAAGCTGATGTAATCTTAGGGATTAAGATCATCCAGACAGACACTGGACTAGCGCTATCACAGTCTCATTATATTGAGAAGATGATCACTCATTACGGGTATTAGAATCTTCCAGGGATCTATACGCCGTACATATCTGATATTAAGCTGAAGACTAATTCGAGGGAAAGAGTCAGGCAGCTGGAGTATGCAAGCATAATCGGGAGCTTGATGTATGCTACTACTGCCACAAGGTCTGACATAGCTTTTGCCGTAGAAATGCTGAGTCATTTCATAAGCAACCCAGGCATTGAGCACTGGAAAGCTGTGAAACGGGTTATGAGATATCTCAAAAAGACTCAGACATATGCACTGTACTACAACGGAGATCCGCCAGTAGTAGAAGACTTCAGTGATGCCAGCTGGTGCTCAGAGGTGGAGAGTGAGACGTCCACAGGTAGATTCATTTTTATAATGGGTGGAGCTGTTATATCGTGAATGTCGAAGAAGAAGACTATGCTCTTGCGGTCATCCATGGAATCTGAGTTCTTTGTACTTGATACCGTAGCGGAGGAAGCAAAATAGCTTCAGGAGCTCATGTATGATCTTCCAGTGGTTGGGGTGCAAATACCGGTAATACCGATATACTGCGACAACCAGACAACTGCGACGGTGGCATCAAATGACCTTTTCAAAGGGAAGAAGAGGACTGTACGGTTGAAGTACAGGGCAGTACACGATCTCATCAAATGAGGTGTTATTGCAGTGATTGATGTTCGGAGTCAGGAAAACCTGGCGGATCCGTTCACCAAGGGCCTCAAGCGCCAGCTGGTCGATGACACATCATATAAAATGGGCTTGAAGGTATTCTGATATTATATTATTGCATTCCTACAAAAAAGTTTTATGCTATTAGTTCAAAAAGAAATCTAATAGGAATCTAGCTTTTGGTTCAAGGGAGGACCATTAATCGAAAGAATATCAGGAACGATGGGTACATGTCCTATAGGGCATAGAGAGGATACGGACCTACAACCACTGTTGTCTACTGTTGTTTTCTGTAGAAAATGGATCCTGTGGGAAGGTTGGCTTAAACGTCTTAATGAGTTCTCAGACTGAGTGAATGCCTGGTGTGCTTTACATGAAGTACGGTAGCGCAGCACGACAAGGAGTGAAACTCCATGCTACAGTCGGGTGACTCCACCATGAGGTTTCCGAAAGGGGTAATGCCTCGGCCATGCGAGCCAAGTCACAGCGGAGAAGCACCACAAATAGGCAGGTAGCCTAATGCTGTATGTTAAAATTAAAGAGGGTGTAGTCAGCACTACAAAGGAGAGGAGTTTCTTATGTTACAGTGGCATGACACCACGATGAGGTACCCGGATAGGGGTAAAGCCTCGGCCTTGCAAGCCATGTCGTTGTGGCATAACACTGCAAGGGAGCCTAAGGCTTCATGCTGGGTAGTATGACACTACAAAGAGGTGGTGACCTCATGCTACAGTAGTATGACGCTACGATGAGGTTCCCGGTATGGGGTAAGGCCTCGACTTTAGGCTATATTATAGCGACATAGCACCGCAAGGGAAGCGTAAAGCGCTTCATGCATGTCTCTTTAACAAAGAACCCACCTATAGTGTATGGAAAGAGATAGCCGGCCGTTTCTTGAGGGTAAACTTGCAGACGTCCAAAATTATATACTGAAATTAGGCTGGCACAGGGCCTTTAATATGCAGCAAGAAGCACATGTAACTATATTATGTGAGTGGAAAGAATTTCAGCTATGGTACAGAATTCAAGGCTTAGTCCATTCTTGTATTATAGTCTGTTGTTTGACCCATGCAGGAATATTCAAGTCGTCAGCGACATCTCTCCTAATGCATGATGGACAGTTTATATAGGAAACACTCAAACCCATATATAGAGATATGTGGGGGATTATTGGATTTTTGGCCTTTGCATTGGAAATTTTAGTCCCACATCGGCTAGGCCAAAGGAAGTATATCTCTATATATAAGCTATGCTTGTTTAGAGATGCACAAGTGGTATGGAGTGCATATAGGTGTGCCATGTGGAGGTATTTTTCTAGTAGAAAAAAGGCCAAATCAACAATGAAGCATTCATGCTTTTTGCTTTTGGAATTTATTACATTGGAGCTAAGCCCGGTAGGGGCTTAGCGACTCGGACTCGAACTCGGACTCGGGCTCGGGCTAATAGGCTTATGAGGCGTAATGTGACATTTTCACTTCAAAAAAATACCTTTTAATGACGGCTAAAAAGCGTCATTAATTGCAAACCATGACACTTTTTTCTCAGTCCAAGCGTTGTGAAATCGGGTGTTATAAATATTTTTAAAAGCGTTATAGATAATTCATCCAAAACCGTCATTAATAGGTTGAATTTCTGCTACTTTTTATTTTCAAAGCGTTATGGATAGTTATGAAAAACCGCTGTATATGGTCGTTGTATCACATTTATAACGCTCTATATTGCATGACATTCCAAACGCTGCTCAATTCATTTCAAAAACAACCACTTTGAACCATATTCGCAACAAAGCATTAAAATGTAATATAAAGTACCATTCTCCATTTCATTGTCTCAAAATAGAGTATTTTAGCTACCATTCTACATTTCTCCATTTCATTATATACATCTTCTCAAAATATATAGAGTATCCAATATAGAGTACACTTTAGCTACATCAAAACTATCGACATCAAAAATCTCACAGATACTGTAGCGAAGAAGCACACTTATAACGCTTCAACTTGGTCACATGAAGACTGTCCATAGCACATGTACGTATAGCAAAACCCTGAAAAAGAAAGCAAAACCCTCACTTTTAGAGTCTGTTTATTTTAGAGTCTGTGATTTATATCGAAAAACCAAGAGTATCAGAGTACTCTAATAAAAACCGAAACCGACAAATAAAGGTAAACATCTAGGCATGGCATAGTGGACGTAGTCCTAAAATCAATGATGCAGGCATGCTAATGGAGATGTTATTCTCGAAATAGAAATACTCCCAACTAATATATACCCGCATGTGATTTATATCGAAAAGCTCCCAACAAAAACACCCACAGTACCAAGTTAAACCCATCATGCATAATAGATACCCAACCAACAATTTTAATCCAAACAACAAAACATCTCCTACAGCAAAGAAATCTTTCCCAACCCAACATGTATAATAGGGAAAACCTAAACCAACATCACACAACAAGCATAGGAAGGAGAAACCAAGCAACAATTTATACAAGAAACCCAAACCAATAATGCATGCATCACAAATAATTCCAACAGCAGCTAGGTAACCCGAAACCGAAAATGATCCAACAACAAGTAAAGAACCGAACATGATCTAAAGATCATTCCCGCTTCACAAACAAAGACAATCGTAGGATCGTCAATCCAAAATCGAACCCAATACGTATCAATCGATCGAAACCCTTTTTATGTAGGGATCGAGATCCAATAACATCATCAACAAACAAAATAAACCCAAAAACTGAAATCAATCAAGAGTTTAGAATTTATACCCCAGAATTTGGTGTCGGAATCCGAAGGAAGCCTTCGGACTCGGCTCGCAGGCACGCACAGCGCCTCGCCGAGTCGCGGCTGTAACTGTGGAGACGCTACATCATCGACACAAAGGTTTCCTCACATCCGTGTCCAGTATCGACTCGTACAAACACGAGCATATCTGCACCCAGAATGAACAACCCAACAGTACCAACATACAAACTACGACCAACGACAATAAACGAAATAAGATATATAAGATGTCTCAGATAAGGATCAATCATCATCTGCTGTACTAGCGTGCCATAACATATATAGGACACGTCCCGACACGGAGCCAGTGTATCCGATACGATCTGCAACGCTTTGGTTCATTTGGTCGAACGACCATCACCAAGAGTATCATAGTACTCTAATAAAAACCGAAATCGACAAATAAAGTAAAACATCCAGGCATGGCATAGTGGACGTAGTCCCAAAATCAATGACGCATGCATGCTAATGGAGATGTCAATCCCGAAATAGAAATACTCCCAACTAATATATACTCGCATGTGATTTATATCGAAAAGCTCCCAACAAAAATACCCACAATACCAAGTTAAACCCATCATGCATAATAGATACCCAACCAACAATTTTAAACCAAATAGCAAAACATCTCCTACAGCAAAGAATTCTTTCCCAACCCAACATGTATAATAAGTAAAACCTAAACCAACATCCCACATCAAGTATAGGAAGGAGAACCCAAGCAACAATTTATACAAGAAACCCAAACCAATAATACATGCATCACAAATAATTCCAACAGCAGCTAGGTAACCCGAAACCGAAAATGATCCAATAGCAAGTAAAGAACCGAACATAATCTAAAGATCATTCGCGCTTCACAAACAAAGACAATCATAGGATCGTCAAGCCAAAATAGAACCCAATACGTATCAGCCGATCGAAACCCTTTTTATGTAGGGATCGAGATCCAACAACATCATTGACAAACAAAATAAACCCAGAAACTGAAATCAATCATGAGTTTAGAATTTATATCCCAGAATTTAGTGTCAAAATCTGAAGGGAGGCTTCGAACTCGGCTCGTAGGCACGCACAACACCTCGTCGGGTCGCGGCTGCAACTGTAGAGAGGCTACATCATCGACACGAAGGTATCCTCACATCCGTGTCCAGTATCGACTCGTACAAACACGAGCATATCTGCACCCAGAATGAACAACACAACAGTACTAACATACAAACTACGACCAACGACAAGAAACGAAATGAGATATATAAGATGTCTCAGATAAGGATCAATCATCATCTGCTGTACTAGCGTGCCATAACACGTATAGGACACGTCCCGACACGGAGCCAGTATATCCAATACGATCTGTAACGCTTTGGTTTATTTGGTCGAACGACCATCACTAAGAGTATCAGAGTACTCTAATAAAATCAAAACCGACAAATAAAGTAAAACATCCAGGCATGGCATAGTGGACGTAGTCCCAAAATCAACGACGTATGCATGCTAATGGAGATGTCAATCCCAAACTAGAAATACTCCCAACTAATATATAACTGCATGTGATTTATATCGAAAAGCTCCCAACAAAAATACCTACAGTACCAAGTTAAACCCATCATGCATAATAGATACCCAACCAACAGTTTTAATCCAAATAGCAAAACATCTCCTACAGCAAAGAAATCTTTCCCAACCCAACATGTATAATAAGAAAAACCTAAACCAAGATCCCACAGCAAGTATTGGAAGGAGAACCCAAGCAACAATTTATACAAGAAACCCAAACCAACAATACATGCATCACAAATAATTCCAACAACAGCTAGATAACCCAAAATCAGAAATGATCCAACAACAAGTAAAGAACCGAACATGATCTAAAGATCATTCGCTCTTCACAAACAAAGACAATCGTAGGATCGTCAAGCCAAAATCGAACCCAACACGTATCAGTCGATCGAAACCCTTTTTATGTAGGGATCGAGATCCAACAACATCATCGACAAACAAAATAAACCCAGAAATTGAAATCAATCAAGTGTTTAGAATTTATACCCTAGAATTTAGTGTCAGAATTCGAAGGAAGGCTTCAGACTCGGCTCAGAGGCACGTACAACACCTCGTCGGGTCGCGGCTGTGACTGTGGAGAGGCTTCGAATTCGGCTCCCCAAATGCAATTACACTCCCTTGAACAAGAACAAACAGAAAAAAATCAAAGAACACAAGCATTTGGTACTTACAATTATTTCATCGAACATTAAGCGCACATAGAACAATTTCCAATAAAATCTTTTTTTAGGGAAAAAATCCAAATCAAAATCACTCACTTAATCAAGAGAAGTCAACGATAATGCAGCCCTTTTCGGATCATCGTCGACGTGGATGGAGACGTCGGAAAATCCTAAAAGAACCCTAATTTTGGAGAGATGGATGCATGTATGGTTGTCAAAAATTAGAAGATTTTACTAAAATCATGTCGAGGCAGAATTTAGGGCATAAAATAAGCAATGATCGAAATTTTAGGACAAACCGGTGGTGAAGGCTACGCCAGTGACAACCTTCCCTCTACGGTGGAGTCTGTAACCGAGGGAGGCGAGGAACGGGCTGAGGGAAGTTGGGGAGTGGGGAGCGAAGAGCGGGCTGAGGGGAGTTGGGGAGCGGGGAGTGGGCTGAGGGGAGTTAGGGAGCGGGAGGAAAATGAGAAGGAGAAAGAGAGAGGATTTATAATTTTTCTTAAGTGCGAAAGAATTGCCGGAGAGTCGAGGTTTCGACTTAAATTTTTGTGCTTTTTTATAACGCTCGTATCACTGGAGCACTATCAATAACGTTTTTAATATAAACCGTCATAGATTCTAGTCTTGCTAAACTTTGATGATGCTTCTACATCAGCCGTCATGAAAACCACTTATCAAGCGTCATTAATAGGTCTTTTTGTTGTAGTGTTTGTTGGCGCACTTTGCACTTAGCACGTCAGCATCGTCATTAGGTGCATAGTGCGTTTAAGTTGTACACATTGTGCGAGCCTTTTGTGCAGCCGTTCGTGCGTCAAGATGGCATGCCTGTTGGCGCTGTCAGGTTGTACGACGGTTAGCGTTGCAGGTTGCACGACAGTTAGCGCTGCAGGTTGCACAGCTGTTGGCTCGGGGTACACGCGGTACGCAAGTGGCACAGTGTACGCAAATGGCACAAGTTGCACGTGTGGTGCAGGGTGCGCAGTGCGCTAGTGTGCGCTGGAGCGGTTATGTGCGTGTCACGACCCGTACCCTATTTAGGGACACGAGCATGTGGGTACCTCCAGCCTACGCCACTGTGAGTCCTTGACCCGAAATCCTTATTATTTTTTATTAAATATTGCTGAATCACTAGTTAATGCCTAGATATGTTAATTAAGCAATGTATATATGTATTATATGAAATATATATAATGTTAAGTCCAAGAAATAGAAAAAGGAAATAATAAGGGGTTTTTTGCAAATATCTGAAGTATAAGGACTGGATTGCAAATCTGCCAGTTTAAATCCTAATACTAAACGGCCACTTAAAATTCAATTCCTTCGAGTAGCCGGATTCAAATCCTGCTCTCGATAGGGATTGGAGATTCAATCCTATCTCCTAAATCCATCTAAACCCTAGTATAAATACAAGGATCATCAAAGCCTCTATTTTTTGAACCCTAATTGCCTGCCGCGAATCCTTCCCTGCTCTGTATCGAGAAAGACTTGAAGTATTGAAGCAACCAACCTTTGATAGGTAACTTTCCCACCCCATGGTTTGATTTCATTAGAACTAATCTACCCATAGTCTTGCAAACGACTGTTATTAACTAATATAAAGGAAGATGGGTAGGTGTTCGACTTAATGACCAATAGAGGACTTATGGGAGGTACTCAAGTATCGAGCATAGGGTGTTTATGGTACAACAAACTTCACATAGACCAGACACCTGATACATCAGCCCCACGCCATGTTCTAGTTGCCATGAGATTTCATACCATATGCATTGACACCTTAGCTCCAAATCAATAGATATTGGTAGGAACAAGGGTATCAACAGGGACAGCCCTGACCCTTGATGTATTCTTACCCGGCATCAAGAATGCACCAGTCCATATAGCTATTTTGCCCTTTCTTACCTTGCCCTGCAAAAAGAGTTTAGTTCATTATTTTTATGTTGCAGACCTCTATATATAGATGCATCTATATCCTGTCAGCATTAGAAGGGTGATATTTCAACTCATATCATGGAATCAGTCCTCACTGGACCTTAGTAATAGTTTGGTGTCTTGACTAGGGTTATCCCCTGCATATGCATAATAAGGGGGAATGATATCAGGACACCATGGCCTATGGCCTGAGTTTAAAACCTGTAGGACACCCTAATAGGATTCACTTGATCATAGGGGAGGCAATGGTTTGTATTCTTAAACTACATTAAACTTAAGTAGCATGCATCGTTGTCCTTCTACCACACTGTATTACATAATGGCATTTTGTTCAGTCACCTCTCTTTAATTGCCCAGCCCTTCAAAACACATAAAGTGTCAACCTTCATAGAGTGCCCTGCATTAGAGTATTCAGCCCTATCCCTATCACTTGCATTATGTCCTGTTCAATAACTTTGGTTGTTAGACAAATAGGATTTGTTATTTTAAGCTTTGGGTGTATCCTAGAGTATCAGGAAGGATTAGTCATGGTTATAGGGATCAAATCGTATCAAGGTTTAAACCTGTGTATGCATTTGCACAAGGATAGATTGACTGTCCTTTGTGTCCAACTGACACTTAATGACCTAGATAGGGTGATATCAGAGGTATCAACCTACATTAAACCCCTGCCCAGTCAGGATTGCTACAGGCCCAGACCATGGCACCTGCAGTTCCCAATTTTTCCTCTATCCTACACCTATAAGTGCAGCTCTGTTGGAGGTGACAGTCCATACTTAAGACCAGGCTCCAATGTAAGGATGTACACCTTCCATTGTTTAGAGTGGTACCTGCCATATTTCTGATCTACTAAGTGCCAACAATTAGACAAGATAGGACTAAACCTACAATAGGGAGACTCACAGTCCTACAGTCCCATATCCAGTGTTTAGACAAGAGAAGGACCAAAGGAAGTAGGTACCTGAGTGTAGGCAAATCAGTAGGGAGTGGTGTCAGGAAGGAGTTTACAAATCAGTCCCTAATATGCTACTCAATACTAGGTAGTAGGACATACAGTCCAGTAGCAGGGAACCAGGATTACATTAGAGTATCACCCCATTCCATATTGATTACAGTCCATACCTTACCAATTGTATTATGTCCTGTTCAATAGTCTTGGTTGTTAGCCATATGGTTTAAGCTTGTGTGTGTACCCTAGAGTATCAGACAGATTATTCCCTGTTTCAGTAAAGCTTAGAAATTCCCTTATGGTCAGTACAGGTAGGGAAGTAAAATAGCTTGAGATACCATCTCATTGGTTCAACCCTTGTCTAAGTGTCAGTCCATCACCCACATAGCCATGTTCAGTCTAATGTGCTCTGTCCTGTATCCCAAGGATCAGTCAACATACCATGTTGCAGTCCATCTCATTAGAGCTTCAGTCCATGTTCACACATGAACAGGTAACCAAATTGGTATGACAGTAGAGGCTCATGTTCAGTTACATATTTTATGGTGTTGTCATACATCTTAGAACAGTCATCTGCTCATTGATGATCAGTTCAGATTACCAATTGGATCAGTTCCCCTACCTATATATCACTTTAGATTGTCAATTCTTCATCATATTTCAGTCCTCTTTTAGACTATAAGTTCTGTTATATATATCAGTCCTTTATCCTTTATATATATCAGTCCCTTTTGTTTAATTAAGTTAGCATCAGTTCAGGTGTTGCAATTTAGTTCAATTGTATCAGTCCCCAAGATATACATGTTCTGTCTACTACATCTGTTAGTATAGACTATTGCTATATGTTCAGTTCTCTTAAGTCCAGTTCCAGTTCTTCAAGTATCAGTAAGATGGATGTTAGTCCTTCTTTTGATATCAGTCCACCTTAGTTAGGCTAAGGCATGATGCATCAGTCCCAAATAGGCCAAACTGTTTTCCTGTCTAGTCTTTCTCTGATGACACATGTTTGATATAGCAGCTACACCAAGGAGTTCAGACCCTTGGGACTCGTGTATCAGTAATAGGGTTAAGAGTGGTACATCATGCTTGCCTTATCTGCATTTCCTGGTTGAATTGTAGCTCACTAATTTGATTAGAGCCCTAGTATCAGTAATGTAGGGAGGCGGCTAGCCTATATGGGGTACAATTCATGCTCAGTAATTCGATCCCTAGACCTAACTACATTTCAACCTAATGACATGATAGCAGTCCTGGCATTAGTGATCAGTCCATGCTACACTAGTTCAAACTTCTGAATATTTTGTTTAGTCCTTTATTAGATATCTTGTCCACACTGTTGTGACCAGTCTGCATATAAACATATGGTCAGACTTTGAATCCTGATAGCAGATCCTATTACCCATTATTGCTTCTAGGCAGCCCTAGTTCGTTTACTGGTGAACTGAGTAATTCACCCAGGTGAGGAACAATTCTCTAGCAGCATACTAACCCTTCATTTACCATACCTGGGTCCAATACCACAGGGCACTTGGTGACAGGACCAAAATGTAGTAGTACACAAAACTACCTATACCATGGAACCTAGATAAAAACATTCTAAGGCCTTAGTCAAATCCAGTAGGAGGAGAAACCAAACCTAAGACCCAGCATGGCCTAAGTAACAAAAAGGGAATCACGAACCCATTTAATCTGGGAAACCCAATAGAATGGTGATGCCTTAATAACTTAACAAATTAATAGATAGATTTTACTCTACTATTAAAATTGTGTGTTGATTATATTGATCTATTAATAGGTCACTTAGGCTCTGATTTGACATTTGACTCGCACACCCAGCTCAGGACGACAAGCAAGTATACTTTCTGATCTACTTCCAATTCTGATGGTTTTGCTCAGTATATATTATTCATATGTTCTTTTGCTTGATGACACGATGGAAACACGAGTTAGTATCATGAACCCCCATTTATTGTACTCTTGTTTAGCTTCTTTCGTGACTTGTTTGGGTTCATGAGTACTGGTCGGGAGGAAGAAATATCCTAGTAGACGTATAAAATTTCTATTATATCCCTTGTATCTTTCATGGAGAATAGCAGCTGCACACGACACATGCAGGGTGCCGGATTACCTCCTAACCGTTCACATGTCGAAACATATATTTCAATTTACTTAGATAGCTTGTCTTTTATTATTTTCTTATATTTTACCACTTGTCATGTCACTATACTTCCATATTCTTTTCAGTTGACATATTATATTCTGCGATTCATATTTTATTCTAGATATACCATGTCATCATCTCATTTTTTAGTTTCTCTTTCACATATGTTATATTCATGTACTGTCAACTCTATTATGTTGCGGATAGTTTTTCAGCTTGTGTGCGTGTTCCAATCCTGACTGGATAACCAATATTTTAACTGATGAGTTAGAGGATTTTTGTACCACGTATTATGAGCACACTACAGATCCAGACTTTGGCACATAGGACGAGCTGGAGGCTGCTTATGCAGATTTGCCTGCTACAGATGGCTTTTAGTAGTTTTGTTTAGTATTTTCACAGCTTGTTTAGCTGAGACTCTTAGATGTATTTCCTATTTGGAGACTCATGAGTTATTTAGCAGATGTTCTTTAGTACATTTCTTTTCTTTGGAGATTATGACACTTAATACATTTTGATTGATATTGGAGTTTTGTCAGATTATCCATTATCTATCTCTCCAAACTATTTATAGAATTCATTATATTTGGCCTATCTGTGAATTGGTTTACTTTGTGAAAATGAATATAAACTGCGTGGTTGTATTTGTAAATTATGGAGATAACTAGACAACGTTCTACCGCCGCTACTGCGGTGTAGGATGGACGTACCCACGGTTCATGCCCAAATATTAGGTACGGGTCGTGACAGCCGTAGTATCGGCGGTAGAACGCTGTATAGGTCGTCTATAAAATCTAACATAAACAATATATATTTGTACCTGTCATCTCCGCACGGAGGAATATATATATATATATATATATATATATATATATATATATATATATATATATATATATATATATATTTTATTATATATATATATATATATATATATATATATATATTTATAACTCAATCACATGAATCTAAGGAAGATACGCACGAAAAGATAAAGATATGATAGAAATGGAAAAGCTGGAAATAGATGTAAGTCACAGAGTCACAACCAGAAGTTTAGAGTTTAAAATATTATACAATCCCAAAAATATAGATATATACTACAACCCAAAATAATAAGCTGGAACGCAGTCCAGTCAAACCTACTAGTTTAGAACCCTATCGGTGGTGCGTCCTCTATAGGTACCGGCTCCACTAAATCCAAGTGGTAATCAGCGTCTACGCCAAACCCGTAGAAGGTCGGGCAGTCTATATCTGAATCCTCTGAAAAAAACAACGAAGTTATCCTGTCAGGATATGAGCAAGTACAAACGCAACAACAGTTCCATGTGAATTGACAAATTCTATAAGAGACGGTTATAATGAAATACAAAATGAAATATCAAGACTGGAATATAAACATAATATATAAAACTGGATATCATGTCAGGGTATGAAATACTGGAATATAGAACAGTGCTAAAATATCTGATGTATAATGTAAACATAAACGGTGCGTTAAGATATTAGAGCATTATGTGATCGGCTTGGGTCAAGATCAGGCTATTCCATTTGTCCGACTTTGGTGCAAGAACAAGCGCAGGTAAACCTGAAGATCAGGCCGGCCAAAATGGAAAGTTATTGTGCAAGTAGTATCAGGCCGAGATTTACCCTACATGAGGCGAGGGTGAATCTATGATGCAAGTAGTAACCAGTGGGTTATGATCACATAACCTCTAATAACTCTCCATCCCCGAGTAGTATAATGGCTCCAACCATGACACGTCATGACATGGGATTTAAAGAGCAGGGGGCCAGCCCACTCCTAAATCGGTGTCTATACAAGTACAGAAAATAAGATCGAACAATGTACTCATATACCAGGTAAACTAGGAATAACATCTCATGACGAGATCCAACGTATACTAGTCCGTGTACCATCATGTCGAGAGTCAAGTAAAATACTACAACTGAATCGAATATAGCAGATATCAAGACAATGAAAACTATCAGAGAATGTACTCGCCTGCGGTCCTGAGCAGTCAATGAGAATCGAGGCTCAGAGGGTAGTCACAGACCTAAAGATGAAATATAAAAGAGTTAATTTAGGGTTTAACAGTATATGGCATGATATCCAGTGTATAATATGCAAATCTAGGTCAAGCTCAGTCAAACTAAGTCAAACTAGGTCACACTAGGTCACACTAAGTCAAATTAGGTCACACTAAGTCAAACTAGGTCACACAAAGTCAAACTAGGTCAAAGGTTGACTTACAGTTAACTTTTGGTCAACTGGTCAACTCCTAGTCCAATCTAGGTTAAACTAGGCTAATAGTTGACTCACAGTTGACTTTTGGTCAACTGGTCAACTCTGGTCAAGTTCTAGTCAATTCTAGGTCCAATGTTGACTTTTAGTTGACTTTTGAGTCAAAACAGTCAACTATGGTTAAACATTGTCAACTCTAGCCTAGGTATCCTATTCCTAGCATTTACTTACCAAGATACCACATATCTTGGCCCTATTGGTATCCCGATACCAATATCTTGGTTTATGCATAAATACTTTAGCCTAGGTAAACCCTCACCTATAAGGTAAACCTATAACTTACCTCTACCTTAGTATCTAGGTAACTCTACCTATACCATGGTATCCCAATACCATACCCTTGTATCTTGATACTTTAACTTGGTATCTCAATACCTTATCTTGAAGGTATCATAAATACCTTACCTTACCCATTACTAAGGTAATTCACATTACCTTGCCCATACCAAGGTAAATCACATTTACCTTGAGATACTATTCTTGGTATCCTAAGATACCAAGACACTAACCTATCTAACCATTTCCTATCACTATCTAACTCTAAACTAACCTCTAACATATCCTTCAAACATTACCTTAACTTCTAACAACCCACCTACCAATATCCTAACATATAGGACACACACACACACACACACACACACACACACACACACACACACACACACACACACACACACACACACATATATATATAAAATAAAAAAATATATAATATATATATATATATATATATATATATATATATATATATATATATATATATATATATATATCCACAAACACACTCACAACCTCTAACACACACAAACAAAAATATACATAAACACCCACACACACACACTAATACATACATACATACATACATACATACATACATACATACATACATACATACATACATACATACATACTTCTCCTCTTCTTTTCACACTCTCTAACATCCACACACAACACATACTCCTCACAACACAATCACACACACACACATACTAACATACGTATATATATACATATATCTATCTCTATATATATACATACACTAACACTAATATTTATATATATATCCAAAACATCCCAAAATATATCTGAATACCCAAATCCTCGCAATTCTACCCTCTAGAGCTTAAACACATACCCCACACAAGCAATCTAACTCGCGCACATGAGCGAAAATGAAAATGAGGCCCGAATGGCCAAATGGCCATTCTGGTGACTCCGGGGTGTCCGATTCGCGATACCGCACGATACGGGCACCAAAACTATCTGAATTCAGCCCAAACTCTGCCCACGAATTCTAAATAATGATTAGGACTTATTCTAAGTGCTAACTTGTCGATTCTAGTATCGGTGTAAAAAGTCACCCGTGTGTTGGAACCCAAAAATCTCGAAAAAGCTCATTTTTATGATTTCTCGCAAAACGACCCCACGTATCCAAATATGGACACGTACCTAGCCTCATCTCACCCAAACTAACATAATTAGGTCTAGTTAGGCTAGATACAATACCCAAATATGTCAATTTAGGGTTTTTCCTAAATTTGACACTAAACCTAGGCCAAAAGTCCCAAATCGGGTCCAATGGATTCCAAATCTCTTTTAATGGGTTATCTTACACCTCAGACATCTTCTAATATGTAAATAACACTAATTAGAAGTAATTACAAAGGTTAGAGTGAGGGTTTACCTCTTGTGAGTTGGAATCCCAAGAAAAAGTCCCAAAATCACTTCTTTTTAGGTCAAAGCACAAAATATATGTTTCCACCACCACCAAGCTAGATCTACCTAGATCAAAATCACAAATAAGAGGTAAACAAGGGTTAGCACCAAGATTAGAGAGAGATCTAGAGTATGGAGAAGAATTGGAAGAGATTTGCTTACCTTTTGAGCTTAAAATGCAAAAGGAAAAAGAAAGGTTTTTTTTTTTGTGAAATGAGAGAAAGGAAGAGAGAGAGAGAGAGAGAGAGAGAGAGAGAGAGAGAGAGAGTTTCTTGCAAATGAGAAGAATGAGAGGTACATACTGCTAGCCGACCACTTCATCGGGGTTTGGGGGCATTTGGTACATTACGAAAATGCCTTCCAAGTCAAAGAAAAGAGTGGTTTTGAGTTGGGGTCAAAATGGTAACTTGGAAACTCCTAATTCCAAGTTCTAAATCTAATTCTAATCCCTAATCCCACTAAAATCAAATAGGATTAGTCAAAAATAAATATCTGGGTTTGGTCATGACAAGTTGGTCGGATCCAGTTGGGTCCAAAACTGACCTGTGTCACTAACACAAGTCGAAATGAGGCAAAACTCAAACCCGATCAAATAAAACCCCAAAACACAATATTAATAAATACATATTCACAAAAATATTAGAATATTAAAAATGACAAATTTTTCCTCAATTTTGAAAACTGGAGGTGACAAATCTACCCTCCTAAAAAAATTTTGTCCTCGAAATTAGAGAAAACTAGTACAGGAAAGACAAGCAAGAAACAAACAAAACAATATCTTAAGGCTCGAAGAGATAAGGATAACGCTTCCGCATGTCATCCTCCCTCTCACAGGTAGACTCACCTGGAGAGTGGTACCTCCATGCAACACAGACCAAGGGTATAACCTGGTTCCGGAGTACCTTCTCCCGTCGATCTAGGATCTCCATAGGCTATTCCGGATAGTTGAGAGTAGGCCCCACCTCGATCACGGAGTGTAACACCCATATTCTGAATACGTATTTTGTCAAGCTTGCATGTATTTCAGACCTATATTTATTTTCTCGGATTTTGGCATGTACTTGTAATTAGCTTGACTTGCAGATGTTGGTTCTCGTGATTGGGTTTTACCTGGCTTGGTTTATTTTGTGGAGGAGAATTGGTTTGATTTGGTTTGGTTTGGTTTAACATGCATTGGAGCACTTTAGCCTACACTCCACCCTCAACACAACACAACCCACCCTCATTAAAACTCTACCTACTTTTCTCTCCCCTCCATAATTCTCTCATTTATTTCTCCATCTTCTTCTTCTTCCTTCCTCTACACAACACCTCCACCCATAGGCAAGTGCACCTTGCTACCACATGAGAACCATATTTTATTTGTTCATTAGCTAGATTAGGCCATGGTGATCAATATTCGAACTTGACATTTTGTGATTTGAAGTTTCCATTGTTCTAGATCTAGGTTTTAACTATTTTCGGATTTACATAGTTTTGATCTATTTGGGTTGGATTTTTGTAGGTTTTGATGCTTCCATGTGGAAGAGAATTCAATTTTACTCAAGTTAGACCTTTGAAAATCTAGATTTGGCTTTGATTTGACAAAAATATGAAGAATTGAAGTTTTAGAGTTCTTGGAGTTCTTCTCGGGTTGGAGGAGCAGACCTCTCGGCCTGCGCTCTTTAGCGCAAGGCCGATTGCACAGCTCACCCTTTGGTGAACTGCGCATCCCCTCGGCCAGCGTATTGCGCTGAGCTGAACTGCGCTGGTGCTTCTTAGCCCAGCATTTCCTTCCCCTTGTGCGCTTGATCCATGCGCAGTCTGTTCCTGCGCAATCCACCCCTGCGCAGTTCATTCCTGCGCAGTCTGTTCCTGCACAATCTACCCCTGCGTAGTCATTCCTGTACAATCTGTTCCTGCACAATCCACCGCTGCGCAATCCACTCATGCGCACTTGGCCCATGCGCCATCTGCCCCTGCGCCCTGTGACCCTGCGCAACTGACACCCTACGCATTCCAACCCCCTGACCCCTTGCACAAACCATTGGCTCTTGGAGTTTTGGTCTTATTTCTTTAAGCTTGGCTTTTCTATAGCCCTGTATATTGATATTTTATTAGATATTTTACGCCCATTTTATATCCTTCCGCCTTTTGTCATGAACTTGATTTTGCTTAATATATTTGGAATGAATATTGTACATGGCTTGGTATGACAAGGAACTAGCATAACACGACAGTGACCCATAGTGGTGCACTCCTGACATGACCAACCTGACATGATAGTAGCCCGTCGTGGCGCACTCCTGACAAGTACCCTGACATGATTTATCTTGATAACTTGATAGTGGCCCGTGACGGCGCTCTCCTGACTTGACTTGACTTGTAACTTGTAACTTGACTAGTATAATCGACTTGACACCGTGGGTGTTCCTACTTGCTTGCTTGTGCAATCCACTTGTCTTGTCTTGCATCATGTCTAGGACGTGACTCCCTGGTTCCCACGGTCAGAGATTCATACTGAACATGGATTAGGCTAATGACTAGATCTAACTATAGTTCATGGAGAATTTCTAGTCACAGGCAATCTTGTTATCTGGGTGCTCTTAATTGGACTTGTAGCTTGCCGACGAGTAGAGCACATTTCCAGCACACTGTCATGTGTTGCACCCTCTAAGTCACCTAAGGGTATATCGTCTCCGGGGCGATGTACCCAACCATACTCTCAACCCGCGAAAGGATAATTGGATGGTCTGCAGGGCTTGGGACTGGGAAATTCTTATTGCATCTTGTTAGTAATTAAGGCTTGTGATAACCCTAGTTAGTTAAGTAGTAAGCCGTAGTAATTGTTTGGCCGCTTGTGAATGGATGGAGTCCAGCCTTGTCCAAGTCTTGTCTAGTCCCGGTACCTGGCAACTCTTGTACATGCTTGTTTTACTTATCTCTACAATAAATGGATAGAGACTGAGGGCTGTTCAGGCGAATGGTTACAACCTCGGTCATTGTCTGGTTTAAGGGTTGTAACCTGGCTCCCGGAATGGTCCCATGTCACTAGTCGTTTATTGCCCTGTTGCACTCTTTATTTACTTGTACTTTTCTTTTATTTTCTTATGTTCTGATATGCTGGCTTTTGTTCTTATTTTGTGGCCTCCTTTGTGGCACTTGCTCTTTCTGGGGTTTGACCCAGCTGGTTTTGTGTGGCCAGATTTCGGAGCAGCACCCGAGGATCTACCGAACCTCCAGCCCGATGGTGGCGACTAGAAGAAACCCGGGCTACGAGTGGGTTTTCTATTTTGTTTCGCTCACTCTATTGTAAAGTTATTCTTTTGAGGCGTTTAGCCGACGAGCACCTGTTAGCTCGATGCACTTTTACTTACTGTCTGCCTACGGGCTGTAAACATGATTAACAAATCCTAGGGTTGATCATGTATGACTTAACTCTTGCTAGTCTTAGCATTTTGTACGACTAGCTTCATGATCAGCTGATATATAATATTTGGGACGCCTTTATTGTATATTTGGTGGTCAAACATCTTGTGATTATATTATTTGCTTGAGATTGAGACAGTAGGCTTGACCTTAAGAGACTGTTGGCTTGTAGTAAACCCTTATATCTAGACAGCCGTGACCGTATAGCGAGATGGACTTTATTTCAATATACGTAGCTGGCTATGTTCGCCCCCGCTCTCCAGTATTCTAGTTCTGGGGCGTGACATGGTTTAAGTGGTGGCCCATGCATGTCTTGTCAATCAAGAAATGTGAGGGTTTACCGAATAGATGTCTCAATCAGTATTCGTCCTTGATCTCCGCCCGTATTTTCAAATCCCTGAAATTCTTGCCCTGATTACATGCTTGTATCATTGATCTATCCTGGTCCTTCCTTATTGTTTTCCTGTGTCGTCTTCTTCAGCGGCACTGTACCTGACCCTGCCGATCAGCAAGGAGGAGCACCTCCCGTAGACCAGCAACAACCAGGAGATCAAGTCCAGCATTCCGGAGTCGCCTCCAGAGTGATACCTCCTGGAGGAGAGCCCCCAGTTCAGCCTGCTGAGCCGGATGATGGCACTTTGGTAGGTCTTATCAGGACCTTGATAGCTTCCCAGGATCGTAGAGGAGACGCCTTACACCAGACTGTGGCAGATGCTTTGACCAGAGGCGGTCATCCAGGGAACAGCGCGGCCAACAGCTTCAAGCGCCTGAACCCTCCATTCTTCGACGGCAGCGAGGATGCGATTGCCGCGGACGCTTGGCTTCAGGATACCGAGGTGGTTCTGGAAGCAGCTAGGACACCTGAGAATGAGAAGGTGGCGGTGGTACGCCTGTAGTTGTTGGACTTAGCTCGCAGTTGGTGGGCAGCGCAAGCCATGGGATTAGTGGCACCTATTGCTTGGGCAGTATTTAAAGAGAGATTACAGATGAAGTATTTCGATGCTGTGGCTCGGTACGACGTGCAGACCAGATTTACCAACCTGAAGCAAGAAGGCAGAACAGTCGACAGTTATGCATCTGAGTTTTCTAGGCTCAGTAGGTTTGCCCCCACCTTGGTGGTGACCGAGTTTGATAGGGCCCAGCAATTCCAGCAGGGGCTGCATTTGGAGATCTTGTTGGCAGTCGAGCAGTTCGAGCACCAGACGTTCGATGCAGTATTGAGAGCGGCTAGGAGGCATGAGTACACCTCCCAGCGGATCATGGATAGGACCGGAGGCAGGAAGCGGTCCCACAGTCAGATGCACCAATCATCAGCTCCAGCCCCAGCAGCTAGAAGTTTGACTATTGGAACTCCGAGGTGGGCAGCCTCAGTAACGTCGGTTCAGCATTCAACCCCGACGTACCGGCAGCAGCAGAAGCAGAAGCAGACTTCCGCAATGGGATGTTCACATTGCGGGAAGCCAGGCCATGTAGTGGCAGATTGTCGTAGGGTGCAAGGATTGTGCCTAGCTTATGGAGCGACAGATCATAAGATAGGAGCCTGCCCGAATATGGGTAGTTCTTCCTCTTCCAACCTAACCAGTCCATCGGTTAGGAGACCAGCACCCATACAGCTGCAGCAGTACCCGAGGCCATTGTTGCCTCAGGCCCAGGCATTTCATCAGCAGAACCAGCAGCAGTATACCCAAGCCCAAGTGCAGAGCAGGCAGAGAGGTTTCCAACAGAGGGGACCCGCAGCTAGAGGTCAGGCCATGATGATGGCTATAGAAGAAGAAGTTGCACCAGGTGAGGTAGTGGCATGTACTATTCTCGTCAACTCCTTTCCAGCATTGGTATTATTTGATTCTGGTGCATCGCATTCATTCATGTCTGTACGATCGATTCGCGACACGGATAGGGTTGGAGCCCGAGTCATTATCAGTGAGGCTCAATATACTTACTGGTAATGGTCTTGTGGGAGTAGATCGAGTGTTTTCCTCGTGTCGGATCTTAGTTAGCGGTAGAGAGTTCCCCAAGAGATTTATAGAATTCTCTATGGCAGACTATGATGTAGTCCTAGGCATGGATTGGTTGAGGAACCAGTATGCTAGGATAGACTGCCATGTTGGCAAAGTTGTTTTCAGCATTCCTGGAGAGCCATAGTTTTTATTTTCCAGAGGCACGGTGGAGCCATCTTCTCCAGTGTTGCGGATGACAGTAGCAGCAGTACAGTTGCCCAGGATAGTTGAAGAATTTCCAGATGTTTTCCCAGAGGAGCTTCCAGGGATGCCGCCAGAACGGGAGATCGAGTTCACTATAGACTTTATCCCCGGGACAGCAACAGTATCAGAGCGAGTCTACAGAATGGTGCCTTCAGAGTTGGAGATTTTGTACAAGATGATTGAAGAACTCAGGACCAAGGGATTCATTCGTGCAAGTGGATCGCCTTGGGGAGCCCCGATGCTTCTTGTGAAAAAGAAGGATGGCACGTCCATGTTATGTGTAGATTATCGTACCTTGAACTCAGTGACAATCAAGAACAGATACCCTCTTCCGAGGATAGATGACTTGTTTGATCAACTCAAAGGGGCTTCAGTATTCTCGAAGATAGACTTGCGGTCAGGATACCACCAGATCAGAGTCAGAGAGCAGGACATCCCGAAGACAGCTTTTAGATCGAGGTATGGACATTGGGAGTTCCTTGTTATGCTTTTTGGAGCAACCAATGCGCCGGCAGTATTCATGGACCTCATGAATCACATTTTTATGCTTTACTTGGATCAGTTCGTGATCGTGTTCCTAGATGATATCCTGGTCTATAGCAAGAGTGAAGCAGAGCACGAGCAGCATCTCAGAATCGTCCTTCAGACGCTTAGGGAGCATCAGTTGTATGCCAAGTTCAGTAAATGCGAGTTCTGGCTCGATCGTATTTCGTACTTGGGTCACATCATTACTCGAGGAGGAGTGGAAGTGGATCCCTAGAAGATAGTGGCTATCGAGTCATGGCCTGTACCCAGCTCAGTGGCAGAAGTTCGTAGCTTCCTTAGATTGGCCGGCTACTACCGGCGGTTTGTTTCAGATTTTACAAGGATTTCAGCGCCGATGACCCAGTTGACCCGCAAGGATGTGCAGTTTGCTTGGACAGCGGAGTGTCAGGAATCATTCGAGAAGTTGAAGCGAGGTTTGATAACGGCTCCCATTCTCACACTTCCAGATGGGACCGGAGGATTCACAGTTTATTGCGACGCTTCAGGCAGATGATTGGGATGTGTCTTGATGCAGCATGGGAAGGTAATATCTTATGCATCACGCCAACTTCGTGACCATGAGAAGAATTATCCGACCCACGACTTGGAGCTGGCAGCAGTAGTGTTTACACTTAAGTTGTGGAGATACTACTTGTACGAAGATAGAGTGGAGATATTTACTGATCACAAGAGCCTGAAGTATGCTTTCACCCAGAAGGACCTTAATATGCGACAGAGAAGATAGCTTGAGCTATTGGTGGACTATGATGTGGATTTGTAGTATCACCCAGGGAAGGCCAACGTTGTAGCAGATGCGTTGAGCCGGAGAGCCGGAGTTTATTTCCTAACGGCACAACCAGAGTTATTGGCAGATTTTCAGAAGATGGGAATTGAAGTGGTTCTTCCTTCCAGTGTGGCATTGATGGCCAGTCTACAGGTTCAGTCCAGCATAGTTGAGAGGATCCGGACGGCGCAATCTACAGATTCCAAGCTTCAGCGGCTCAGAGCAGAGTGTGAGGCAGGAAGAAGGCCAGAGTTGTGCATTCATGAAGATGGTATACTTCGACACGGCTCTCGTCTTTGTGTACCCAGTGGCGATATCAGACAGAAAGTCATGGCAGAAGCTCACAGTTCGCAGTATTCTATTCATCCCGGTGGCACGAAGATGTACCGTGATATCCGTCAGCACTTCTGGTGGAATGGCATGAAGAGGGAGATAGCCCGGTTTGTCTCTCGGTGTTTGGTTTGCCAGCAGGTTAAAGCTGAACATCAGAGGCCCGCTGGACTTCTTCAGCCCTTGCCGATTCCAGAATGGAAGTGGGAGCATGTGACCATGAATTTTGTGACTGGATTGCCTAGATCCCCGGCTGGTCGAGATGCTATTTGGGTTATAGTTGACCGGCTCACGAAGGTGGCTCATTTTCTCCCATTCAGAGTTGGGCAGTCAACGGCTCAGTTGGCAGAGATGTACCTCAGGCAGATTGTCAGGCTTCACGGAGTGCCCGTCAGTATCACCTCGGACCGAGGTTCAAGGTTTACATCATACTTTTGGCGTAGCCTGCAAGAGAGTTTGGAAACTCGTCTCCAGTTCAGTTCGACATATCATTCGCAGACAGATGGCCAGCCAGAGCGCACAATCCAGACTCTTGAAAACATGCTGAGATTTGTACGCTCGACTTCAGTGGTTCGTGGGAAGATCACCTGCATCTTGTGGAATTCTCGTACAACAATAGTTTCCAGGCCAGTATCCAGATGGCTCCGTTCGAGGCTCTGTATGGTAGAAAGTGCAGATCCCCGCTAGCATGGGATGATGTCGGAGAGAGGCAGATGCTTGGTCCAGAGATGATTGCCCAGACAGTTGAAGTGGTCAGAACAATCAGAGATCGTCTTCGAGTTGCCCAAGATCGCCAGCGGCATTGGGCCGATGCTCATCGGTGACCCTTAGAGTTTGCTATCGGCGACTATGTATTCCTTAGGATCTCGCCTAACCGCGGCATCATTCGCTTTGGCGTACGGGTAAATCTTACTCCTAGGTATATAGGGCCGTTCGATATCCTGGAGCGAGTAGGAGATGTATCCTATCGTTTTGCTCTTCCGCCGTCGCTAAGTGAGGTGCATGATGTATTCCATGTGTCCCAATTACGACGGTACGTCCCAGACCCGAGCCATATCCTAGACCATTCGGAACTGGTTGTTGGTACCAACCTTTCGTATGAGGAGAGGCCCGTGTCTATATTGGACCAGAGAGAGAAGATACCCAAGAACAAGACTATTAGTTTAGTCCGTGTTGCTTGGGGTCATCACTCTCTAGGTGAGTCAACGTGGGAGCGTGAGGATGATATCCGATCGCGATATCCCTACCTGTTTGACTCGTAAGGTATAATGTCTTCCTTATGCCTTATGTTTTCCATCCCTTGCTTGCATGTATGATTGTCTGATTGCTTGCCTGGTTATAGCTTTCCTGTGATTAATATAGCTTGTCCTTGTCTCTCTAGCCTCTTAATTAAATTCCGAGGATGGAATTCTTTTAAGGTGGGTAGAGTTGTAACACCCATATTCTGAATACATATTTTGTCAAGCTTGCATGTATTTCAGACCTGTATGCCCCAGTCCCAAAATACGTAGGACTAGGAACGTAGACATGCCAGCTGTATTCATACGAAGTACGTAGGTCTCGTATGAATACATAAGCTGTAAAATGCAGTAATCCAAGACAAACTAATCTCATCCACAATAATAATATAAATCAACTTGAATATTTATGATACAATCGTTGGGCGGAGACAAAGTCCACTACCAACTATCACAATGAAAGAAATGTACATGAATCGAAAAATGGAAAGACGAACCAAGCGCAATCGTCTTCGAAAGAATGGAGAAGACCACGGCCTTGGCTAGGATACCTGCGGAAAAATATGAACACACACCTGGGGAAAAACCAGGTCCTCAGAGGGACGTAACAAGATACATAATAACAATACCATGATGAACTGTAAATGATACATGATAAAGAAAAGACCACATGCTCCAACACAATGGAACCTAACCATCTAGGTGTAATGCAAGTCGAAAACTATACTGGAACGTATAAGTGGGTAGGAATAAAGCATAGCATCCACTAGAGGCTTTCGCATGAACTAGTATACGTCTCTGACCGTATCTGACGACGTGGTCAGGGCCGTGCAATGGATATATCCCCTAGTTCATACTTTGTATCGCTAGCATACCTCCTGACCGTATCTGACGACGTGGTCAGGGCCGTGCAATGGATATATCCTCTAGCGACACACCCATAACAGGGAAACCATGAACCCATAACCGGGCAATCTAGAAGGCTTTGGGCTAGCTCATACGTCCCAGTAGTTTTCCCCGCCCATGTATCACACAAGTCATATCCATGTCTTGGCGATCCATATCTCTATGCAAGTCGCTATCTAGACTCCGCTAATCCATAAATGAACCGACACACGAACCGCCCGTATCGGTAGCAAATCGAATATGTAGGTTCGTGTCGACTCAATGATCCTCACTTATGTGTCGTGTATGAGACGTGTCAACAGGTCAAAGAAGTTATGAAGCATAACTTCAACACACCGGAAAAGTCCGCTACCACATATGGTCCACACACACACACACACGCACACACACAAACATCGATATACATATCGATGGCACCCAAGTCATACTTGGACATACTCTTACTAATGTAAAAAACACTAGCAACATATAAAATATCATGAATCAAATGTAAGTACAAGATGGCAAGGTATCTTGCCTGGTGAGTCGCCTGGTGGTGCGATGATCCAACAAGTTCGATTTTGTCCACTAGTCGTGGTCACTGTGCGAGGGTCCGGAATTCACAAGAAATAGAAACGCATGATCAGTCAGGATCAATGGTGATAATCAAGGAGAATTTGGGGAGGTAAATACGTATACCAATTTAAGAAAATATTTACAACACTTGAAAAATATTTTGTTTGTTAAATAGTTTTTAAATAAAATACATACCTTAAAAAATCGAAAAAAAATCGTTTTTAGGCTACAAAATCTTAGTTTATAAAACTTATGGTTACAAAATCTATATCTTCGTTAATTAGATAAAAATTTAAAGGAATACTATAATTTATTTTTTATAAGAGGCTACATATTTATAAATATTTATACATATTTATTTCTACTCTTTTTAATAAGAAAAAATAATATCCTTAATAACAATAATAATATTAATAATAATAAATACTAAAAAATGGTAATACTAATATTAATAATTATAATGATAATAACAAAAACTAATGATAATAATAATGATAATTAATAATAACAACAACAATAATAATAATGATTATAATAATAATAGTTATAATGATAATAGTTATAATAATAATAAAAATAATAATAATAATAATGATTTACCCAAAAAAACTACTGAATATACACTCCTCCCTAACCTCTCAGTGAGAAAGAGAGAGAGAGGATCGAGAGAAAGAGAGGGGAGAGAGAAAGAGAGAGGAAAAGAGGGTTTACCGGCGGTTCGGAGGGCGGAGGTCGGTGGCGCCGGCGCGTCGCGAGGTCGGGTGGCTAGGGCAGATCGGTGAGAGGCGGCGGAGGTAGCTCCACCGCTCGGGAGGCGGCGGTGCGCTCGGGGTCGACGCCGGGCGCGGCGGACATGGAAGAAGGAGGCGGCGGAGCGGATCGGCAGTCCAGATCTGGCGACGTCTCCGGTAGGAAAGGGGTTTCGACTCCGGCGGGTGGCTCGAAAGGCGGAAGGGCGCCGGAGGCACGGTGGCTCTGGAGGAAACCACGACGGAGCGAGGACTTCGGCTGTTGCGGTCAGAGAGGAGAGAAGAGGCGGAGGGTTGGCCAGATGGGCGCGGTCCGGGCGGAGACAGCGTCGAGGTGGATCGGTTCAGGCGGATCTGGTCACCTGGCGCCGGGGCGGCGATCTCGCTAGACGGCGGAGAAAGGCACTGGGACGGCTCACGTACCAGCAATGCCGCGGTCGAGGGGCTCTCGAAGGTGGCGGAGGGGGTTTAGATTGGGGAAGACGCTGGTAGCCGGGCGGCTCACTGCTCCGGCGGTTGTCGGGGCGAGGTCTCGTGCGTGCGGTCACGGCGACGACTGCGGATCCCTGTCGGCGGTGAGGGGCACGGCAGTGATCGCTGGAGGAAACTGCGGGCGGCTCCGGTGTGGCGCTCGACAGCAGGACCCCCGGAGGCGCGGTTGCAGGAGGATGTCGAGGTAAGGGTTTCTTTTGTTTTTGTTTGGCCGGGATGTTTTGGGACGGTGGTGGAGTTGACTGTAGTGGTGGAGGCGATGACGGAGAAGGGCGGATCGGCCGGAGGCCAGTCGGTCTGGCGGATGGTGGCTGGGATGACGAGTGGTGAGATGGCCGGTGGTGGTTGTGTTGATGGTGAACGACAGGGGAAGGTGGCCGAGGAGAAGGTTCGGCCGGGTTTGGACAGGGACGGAGAGAACGGTGATGGACATGGCGATGGTGGTTGTGTAGGCGGAGTTGGAGGAATGTTGCAGGCTGGGGTTGGCCGCGGCGAGGATGGGTTGGTCGGGGAGACGACCGGGGAGCGTAGGGCTGCTAGAAGCTCGGTTAGGATAGTATTTGGTTTAGGTCTCGTGTCCGGGATGTGGACACGAAGATGCAGATGTAATTGTAATGGAAAATATAGTGGATGGGAAAGGCACGGACACGGACACGATACACTGTATGGATAGAAATTGTGGTTGTGGTAAAAAATTGGAGGAGTACCTGCCTATTTATAGGATGTGGGAATTCCCAATTAGATATGGATTAGGATTTAAATTCCCCATGTAGATAATATAAATATTTAATTCAAATAAATCAAATCTCAATTTAAATTAAATTTCAATTTAAATCTAGATCATCTAATCTCTAATATAGATATAAATCCTACCTTTAATTTAAATCGGTTTAAAAATCCAATTCAATATAGATAAGAATTTATCTTTAATTTAAAAGTCATTTTAAAATAATGGTCAATAAAATCCTTTCCAATTTAAATTATCCAAATTTATAAACTATTAAATTAAACAAGATTAAAAATATCTTTTTTCACATCTATGGAAATATACTATTAATTAATTTCGAAAATCAAGAATATTATTTAAATATTAATTTATAAAGTAGCCTTTGTAGATGATAAAATAGATTAATACACAAATTTCAAATTTCGCAAATATCTAGAATATATTTTATATAAACCAAAATTTTTCTAAACTACTACTTATTTTTAAACAACAAAATAAATTATCCTTTTAATTTATATAAAAAAATAAGGTTTTGGCAATAACGGCAAATAGATATAATTATTTTGGAAACTATATTTTTCATAAAAACAAATCTATATAAAAATATTTATCTGAAATTATGTACCTCGCACATATTCGCACTCGTTGAGCAAAACGAAAAATAAAATTTCGTGCACGACGTACAATACGACTACGAGACGTACAATACAAAAATTTTAAATCAGTACCAAAAATAAAAAAATACAGTAGAAATTTAGGGGTTTTACATCCTACCCAACTTACAAGAATTTCGTCCTCGAAATTAAAAATAAGTAGAGGGGTTGAGTGGGTACAGGGGTAATCAAATCAAAACATGCATTAGAAAATCGTGACTTCGATAACCACCGAGATAAATCACGAATTTAATTTAGGGAGTGAATGATGGTCGCGACAGTGAATCTAGGGTCAAGGAAATGACAAGTAACTCGAGATGGGGATATAGTCCTATCGGTTGGTCGGTGGCTAACTATTTTGTCAATAGATGGTAGGACAACTAAGGGTGATACTTTGGGTCTATCTATCAAGTACGAGTCTTCGTCTAATTAGGTGAAAGACGAAAACCAATATGAGTCCAATGAAGTTTGCTTTCGAATACCAATATGCGGTTCAAAGGCGAGCGAGTAATTCAAAGAGAATTGCCAAGTCTGTCGCGGAGGGGGCCCTAGAGGACAAGTTTAGCTATGTCCCCATCCACGTAGAATGATAGATAAAAGCGAACCAAAGCGCATTAGGTTGATCAGACCATTATGCACCGGTTCTGAGTAGACAATATGTTAGTGGGTGCGCACCCAATAAAATATGTCATGATCAAGCTCGATAAGGGAATAAGCTTGCAAAACTTGAGCTAAACTAGCAGCATAGGATAGTCAAAATTAGTAAAAGCATGGGCACGATTAATATTGAAAGAAGTGGAACTAGTTCAAACTTCTCAAGAATCTAGTTATGTCCTAGGTTGGTACCTATACAGTTGCCCTAGGGTTTACTTGTCTAAGGCTTGGTTAAGGCCATAAGGAAGGTTGGTCATAAGGGGTTCTACCCAACTTACAAGAATTAAACTAGGGGTGTTAGGACAATGTCTCAAGTCTACCTAGTATGGATTACCTTTCTAACCAACATCAAGCACGAAAAGAAGGATAAGAATTAACGGTAGAGGGAATCAAGCAAGATGCAAATCGAGGAGTCAAGCAAGAAGGCAGTCAAGTGTGTGGATGAGATCCTAGACTCTAATCCTATACGCAGGCTTGCTTGGTACGGTAAAGTAACCAAACAATTTATCTTGACCTGCATGGGCCACCACAAAAACATGTAACGCCCCAGTCCCAAAATACGTAGGACTAGGAACGTAGACATGCCAGCTGTATTCATACGAAGTACGTAGGTCTCGTATGAATACATAAGCTGTAAAATGCAGTAATCCAAGACAAACTAATCTCATCCACAATAATAATATAAATCAACTTGAATATTTATGATATAATCGTTGGGCGGAGACAAACTCCACTACCAACTATCACAATGAAAGAAATGTACATGAATCGAAAAATGGAAAGACGAACCAAGCACAATCGTCTTCGGAAGAATGGAGAAGACCACGGCCTTGGCTAGGATACCTGCGGAAAAATATGAACACACATCTGGGGAAAAACCAGGTCCTCAGAGGGACGTAACAAGATACATAATAACAATACCATGATGAACTGTAAATGATACATGATAAAGAAAATACCACATGCTCCAACACAATGGAACCTAACCATCTAGGTGTAATGCAAGTCAAAAACTATACTGGAACGTATAAGTGGGTAGGAATAAAGCATAGCATCCACTAGAGGCTTTCGCATGAACTAGTATACGTCTCTGACCGTATCTGACGACGTGGTCAGGGCCGTGCAATGGATATATCCCCTAGTTCATACTTTGCATCGCTAGCATACCTCCTGACCGTATCTGACGACGTGGTCAGGGCCGTGCAATGGATATATCCTCTAGCGACACACCCATAACAGGGAAACCATGAACCCATAACCGGGCAATCTAGAAGGCTTTGGGCTAGCTCATACGTCCCAGTAGTTTTCCCCGCCCATGTATCACACAAGTCATATCCTATGTCTTGGCGATCCATATCTCTATGCAAGTCGCTATCTAGACTCCGCTAATCCATAAATGAACCGACACACGAACCGCCCATATCGGTAGCAAATCGAATACGTAGGTTCGTGTCGACTCAATGATCCTCACTCATGTGTCGTGTATGAGACGTGTCAACAGGTCAAAGAAGTTATGAAGCATAACTTCAACACACCGGAAAAGTCCGCTACCACATATGGTCCATACACACACACACACGCACACACACAAACATCGATATACATATCGATGGCACCCAAGTCATACTTGGACATACTCTTACTAATGTAAAAAACACTAGCAACATATAAAATATCATAAATCAAATGTAAGTACAAGATGGCAAGGTATCTTGCCTGGTGAGTCGCCTGGTGGTGCGATGATCCAACAAGTTCAATTTTGTCCACTAGTCGTGGTCACTGTGCGAGGGTCCGAAATTCACAAGAAATAGAAACGCATGATCAGTCAGGATCAATGGTGATAATCAAGGAGAATTTGGGGAGGTAAATACGTATACCAATTTAAGAAAATATTTATAACACTTGAAAATATTTTGTTTGTTAAATAGTTTTTAAATAAAATACATACCTTAAAAAATCGAAAAAAAATCGTTTTTAGGCTACAAAATCTTAGTTTATAAAACTTATGGTTACAAAATCTATATCTTCGTTAATTAGATAAAAATTTAAAGGAATACTATAATTTATTTTTTATAAGAGGCTACATATTTATAAATATTTATACATATTTATTTCTACTCTTTTTAATAAGAAAAAATAATATCCTTAATAACAATAATAATATTAATAATAATAAATACTAAAAAATGGTAATACTAATATTAATAATTATAATGATAATAACAAAAACTAATGATAATAATAATGATAATTAATAATAACAACAACAATAATAATAATGATTATAATAATAATAGTTATAATTATAATAGTTATAATAATAATAATAATGATTTACCCAAAAAAACCACTGAATATACACTCCTCCCTAACCTCTCAGTGAGAAAGAGAGAGAGAGGATCGAGAGAAAGAGAGAGGAAAAGAGGGTTTACCGGCGGTTCGGAGGGCGGAGGTCGGTGGCGCCGGCGCGTCACGAGGTCGGGTGGCTAGGGCAGATCGGTGAGAGGCGGCGGCGGTAGCTCCACCGCTCGGGAGGCGGCGGTGCGCTCGGGGTCGACGCCGGGCGCGGCGGACATGGGAGAAGGAGGCGGCGGAGCGGATCGGCGGTCCAGATCTGGCGGCATCTCCGGTGGGAAAGGGGGTTTCGACTCCGGCGGGTGGCTCGAAAGGCGGAAGGGCGCCGGAGGCACGGTAGCTCTGGTGGAAACCACGGCGGAGCGAGGACTTCGGCGGTTGCGGTCAGAGAGGAGAAAAGAAGCGGAGGGTTGGCCAGATGGGCGCGGTCCGGGCGGAGACAGCGTCGAGGTAGATCGGTTCAGGCGAATCTGGTCACCTGGCGCCGGGACGGCGATCTCGCTAGGCGGCGGAGAAAGGCGCTGGGACGGCTCACGTGCCAGCGATGCCGCGGTCGAGGGGCTCTCGAAGGTGGCGGAGGGGGTTTAGATTGGGGAAGACACTGGTAGCCGGGCGGCTCACCGTTCCGGCGGTTGTCGGGGCGAGGTCTCGTGCGTGCGGTCACGGCGACGACTGCGGATCCCTGTCGGCGGTGAGGGGCACGGCAGTGATCGCTGGAGGAAACTGCGGGCGGCTCCGGTGTGGCGCTCGACAGCAGGACCCCCGGAGGCGCGGTTGCAGGAGGATGTCGAGGTAAGGGTTTCTTTTGTTTTTGTTTGGCCGGGATGTTTTGGGCGGTGGTGGAGTTGACTGTAGTGGTGGAGGCGATGACGGAGACGGGGCGGATCGGCCGGAGGCCAGTCGGTCTGGCGGATGGTGGCTGGGATGACGAGTGGTGAGATGGCCGGTGGTGGTTGTGTTGATGGTGAACGACAGGGGAAGGTGGCCGAGGAGAAGGTTCGGCCGGGTTTGGACAGGGACGGAGAGAACGGTGATGGACATGGCGAAGGTGGTTGTGTAGGCGGAGTTGGAGGAATGTTGCAGGCTGGGGTTGGCCGCGACGAGGATGGGTTGGTCGGGGAGACGACCGGGGAGCGTAGGGCTGCTAGAAGCTCGGTTAGGATAGTATTTGGTTTAGGTCTCGTGTCCGGAATGTGGACACGAAGATGCAGATGTAATTGTAATAGAAAATATAGTGGATGGGAAAGGCACGGACACGGACACGATGCACTGTATGGATAGAAATTGTGGTTGTGGTAAAAAATTGGAGGAGTACCTGTCTATTTATAGGATGTGGGAATTCCCAATTAGATATGGATTAGGATTTAAATTCCCCATGTAGATAATATAAATATTTAATTCAAATAAATCAAATCTTAATTTAAATTAAATTTCAATTTAAATCTAGATCATCTAATCTCTAATATAGATATAAATCCTACCTTTAATTTAAATCGGTTTAAAAATCCAATTCAATATAGATAAGAATTTATCTTTAATTTAAAAGTCATTTTAAAATAATGGTCAATAAAATCCTTTCCAATTTAAATTATCCAAATTTATAAACTATTAAATTAAACAAGATTAAAAATATCTTTTTCACATCTATGGAAATATACTATTAATTAATTTCAAAAATCAAGAATATTATTTAAATATTAATTTATAAAGTAGCCTTTGTAGATGATAAAATAGATTAATACACAAATTTCAAATTTCGCAAATATCTAGAATATATTTTATATAAACCAAAATTTTTCTAAACTACTACTTATTTTTAAACAACAAAATAAATTATCCTTTTAATTTATATAAAAAAATAAGGTTTTGGCAATAACGGCAAATAGATATAATTATTTTGGAAACTATATTTTTCATAAAAACAAATCTATATAAAAATATTTATCTGAAATTATGTACCTCGCACATATTCGCACTCGTTGAGCAAACGAAAAATAAAATTTCGTGCACGACGTACAATACGACTACAAGACGTACAATACAAAAATTTTAAATCAGAACCAAAAATAAAAAAATACAGTAGAAATATCGGGGTTTTACATGTATTTATTTTCTCGGATTTTGGCATGTACTTGTAATTAGCTTGACTTGCAGATGTTGGTTCTCGTGATTGGGTTTTACCTGGCTTGGTTTATTTTGTGGAAGAGAATTGGTTTGATTTGGTTTGGTTTGGTTTAACATGCATTGGAGCACTTTAACCTACACTCCACCCTCAACACAACACAACCCACCCTCATTAAAACTCCACCTACTTTTCTCTCTCCTCCATAATTCTCTCATTTATTTCTCCATCTTCTTCTTCCTTCCTCTACACAACACCTCCACCCTTAGGCAAGTGCACCTTGCCACCACATGAGAACCATATTTTATTTGTTCATTCGCTAGATTAGGCCATGGTGATCAACATTTGAACTTAACATTTTGTGATTTGGAGTTTCTATTGTTCTAGATCTAGGTTTTAACTATTTTTGGATTTACATGATTTTGATCTATTTGGGTTGGATTTTTGTGGGTTTTGATGCTTCCATGTGGAAGAGAATTCAATTTTACTCAAGTTAGACCTTTGAAAATCTAGATTTGGCTTTGATTTGACAAAAATATGAAGAATTGAAGTTTTGGAGTTCTTGGAGTTCTTCTCGGGTTGGAGGAGCAGACCTCTCGGCCTGCGCTCTTTAGCGCAAGGCCGATTGCGCAGCTCACCCTTTGGTGAACTGCGCATCCCCTCGGCCAGCACATTGCGCTGAGCTGAACTGCGCTGGTGCTTCTTAGCCCAGCGTTTCCTTCCCCTTGCGCGCTTGACCCATGCGCAGTCTGTTCCTGCGCAATCCACCCCTGCGCAGTTTATTCCTGCACAGTCTGTTCCTGCGCAATCCACCCCTGCGCAGTTTATTCCTGTATAATCTGTTCCTGCGCAATCTACCCCTGCGTAATCCACTCCTGCGCACTTGGCCCATGCGCCATCTTTCCCTGCGCCCTGTGACCCTGCGTAGCTGACACCCTGCGCATTCCAACCCCCTGACCCCTTGCACAAACCATTGGCTCTTGGAGTTTTGGTCTTATTTCTTTAAGCTTGGCTTTTCTATAGCCCTGTATATTGATATTTTATTAGATATTTTACGCCCATTTTATATCCTTCCGTCTTTTGTCATGAACTTGATTTTGCTTAATATGTTTGGAATGAATATTGTATATGGCTTGGTATGACAAGGAACTAGCATAACACGACAGTGACCCATAGTGGTGCACTCCTGACATGACCAACCTGACATGATAGTGGCCCATCGTGGCGCACTCCTGACAAGTACCCTGACATGATTTATCTTGATAACTTGATAGTGGCCCGTGGCGGCGCTCTCCTGACTTGACTTGACTTGTAACTTATAACTTGACTAGTATAATCAACTTGACACCGTGGGTGTTCCTGCTTTCTTGCTTGTGCAATCCACTTATCTTGTCTTGTATCATGTCTAGGACGTGACTCCCTGGTTCCCACGGTCAGGGATTCATACTGAACATGGATTAGGCTAATGACTAGATCTAACTATAGTTCATAGAGAATTTCCAGTCACAGGCAATCTTGTAATCTGGGCGCTCTTAATTGGACTTGTAGCTTGCCGACGAGTAGAGCACATTTCCAGCACACTGTCATGTGTTGCACCCTCTAAGTCACCTAAGGGTATATCGTCTCCGGGGCGATGTACCCAACCATAATCTCAACCCGCGGATGGATAATTGGATGGTCTGTAGGGCTTGGGACTGGGAAATTCTCATTGCATCTTGTTAGTAATTAAGGCTTGTGATAACCGTAGTTAGTTAAGTAGTAAGCCGTAGTAATTGCTTGGCCGCTTGTGAATGGATGGAGTCCAGCCTTGTCTAGTCCCGGTACCTGGCAACTCTTGTACATGCTTGTTTTACTTATCTCTACAATAAATGGATAGAGACTGAGGGATGTTCAGGCGAATGGTTACAACCTCGGTCCTTGTCTGGTTTAAGGATTGTAACCTGGCTCCCGGAATGGTCCCACATCACTAGTCGTTTATTGCCCTGTTGCACTCTTTATTTACTTATACTTTTCTTTTATTTTCTTATGTTCTGATATGCTGGTTTTTATTCTTATTTTGTGGCCTCCTTTGTGGCACTTGCTCTTTCTGGGGTTTGACCCAGCTGGTTTTGTGTGGCCAGATTTGGGAGCAGCACCCGAGGATCTACCGAACCTCCAGCCCGATGGTGGCGACTAGAAGGAACCCGGGCTACGAGTGGGTTTTTTATTTTGTTTTGCTCACTCTATTGTAAAGTTATTATTTTGAGGCGTTTAGCCGACGAGCACCTGTTAGCTCGATGCACTTTTACTTACTGTCTGCCTACGGGCTGTAAAAATGATTAACAAATCCTAGGGTTGATAATGTATGACTTAACTCTTGCTAGTCTTAGCATTTTGTATGACTAGCTTCATGATCAGCTGATATATAATATTTGGGACGCCTTTATTGTATATTTGGTGGTCAAACATCTTGTGATTATATTATTTGCTTGAGATTGAGACAGTAGGCTTGACCTTAAGAGACTGTTGGCTTGTAGTAAACCCTCATATCTAGACAGCCGTGACCGTATAGCGAGATGGACTTTATTTCAATATACGTAGCTGGCTATGTTCGCCCCCGCTCTCCAGTATTCTGGTTCTGGGGCGTGACATGGTTTAAGTGGTGGCCCATGCAGGTCTTGTCAATCAAGAAATATGAGGGTTTACCGAATAGATGTCTCAATCAGTATTCGCCCTTGATCTCCGCCCGTATTTTCAAATCCCTGAAATTCTTGCCCTGATTACATACTTGTATCGTTGGTCTGTCCTGGTCCTTCCTTATTGTTTCCCTGTGTCGTCTTCTTCAGCGGCACTGTACCTGACCCTGCCGATCAGCAAGGAGGAGCACCTCCCGTGGACCAGCAATAACCAGGAGATCAAGTCCAGCATTCCGGAGTCGCCTCCAGAGTGATACCTCCTGGAGGAGAGCCCCCAGTTCAGCCTGTCGAGCCGGATGATGGCACTTTGGTAGGTCTTATCAGGACCTTGATAGCTTTCCAAGATCGTAGAGGAGACGCCTTACACCAGACTGTGACAGGCGATCATCCAGGGAACAGTGCGGCCAACAGCTTCAAGCGCCTGAACCCTCCATTCTTCGACGGCAGCGAGGATGCGATTGCCGCGGACGCTTGGCTTCAGGATACCGAGGTGGTTCTGGAAGCAGCTAGGACACCTGAGAATGAGAAGGTGGCGGTGGTACGCCTGCAGTTGTTGGACTAAGCTCGCAGTTGGTGGGCAGCGCAAGCCATGGGATTAGTGGCACCCATTGCTTGGGCAGTGTTTAGAGAGAGATTCCAGACGAAGTATTTCGATGCTGTGGCTCGGTACGACCTGCAGACCAGATTTATCAACCTGAAGCAAGGAGGCAGAACAGTCGACAGTTATGCATCTGAGTTTTCTAGGCTCAGTAGGTTTTCCTCCACCGTAGTGGCGATCGAGTTTGATAGGGCCCAGCGATTCCAGCAGGGGGTACATTTGGAGATCTTGTTGGCAGTCGAGCAGTTCGAGCACCAGACGTTCAATGCAGTATTGAGAGCGGCTAGGAGGCATGAGTACACCTCCCAGCGGATCGTGGATAGGACCGGAGGCAGGAAGCGGTCCCGCAGTCAGATGTATCAATCATCAGCTCCAGCTCCAGCAGCTAGAAGTTTGACCATTGGAACTCCGAGGCGGGCAGCCTCAGTAACGTCGGTTCAGCATTCTACCCTGACGTACCCGCAGCAGCAGAAGCAGAAGCAGACTTCCGCAATGGGATGTTCACATTGCGGAAAGCCAGGCCATGTAGTGGCAGATTGTCGTAGGGCGCAAGGATTGTGCCTAGCTTGTGGAGCGGCAGATCACAAGATAGGAGCCTGTCCAAATAGGGGTAGTTCTTCCTCTTCCAACCTAACCAGTCCATCGATTAGGGGACCAGCACCCATGCAGCAACAGCAGTACCCGAGGCCATTGTTGCTTCAGGCCCAGGCATTTCATCAGCAGAACCAGCAGCAGTATACCCAAGCCCAAGTGCAGAGCAGGCAGAGAGGTTTCCAGCAGAGGGGACCCGCAGCTAGAGGTCAGGCCATGATGATGGCTATGGAAGAAGAAGTTGCACCAGGTGAGGTAGTGGCAGGTACTATTCTCGTCAACTCCTTTCCAGCATTGGTATTATTTGATTCTGGTGCATCGTATTCATTCATGTCTGCACGATTCGCGACACGGATAGGGTTGAAGCCCGAGTCATTATCAGTGAGGCTCAATATACTTACTGGTAATGGTCTTGTGGAAGTAGATCGAGTGTTTTCCTCGTGTCGGATCCTAGTTAGCGGTAGAGAGTTCCCCGCTAGATTTATAGAATTCCCTATGGCAGACTATGATGTAGTCCTAGGCATGGATTGGTTGAGGAACCGGTATGGTAGGATAGACTGCTATGTTGGTTGAGTTGTTTTCAGCATTCCAGAAGAGCCAGAGTTTTCATTTTCTAGAGGCACGGTGGAGCCATCTTCCCCAGTGTTGCGGATGGCAGTAGCAGCAGTGCAGTTGTCCAGGATAGTTGAAGAATTTCCAGATGTTTTCCCAGAGGAGCTTCTAGGGATGCCGCCAGAGCGGGAGATCGAGTTCACTATAGACTTAATCCCCGGGACAGCACCAGTATCAGAGCGAGTCTACAGAATAGCGCCTTCAGAGTTGGAGATTTTGGACAAGATGATTGAAGAACTCAGGACCAAGGGATTCATTCGTACAAGTGGATCGCCTTGGGGAGCCCCGATGCTTCTTATGAAAAAGAAGGATGGTACGTCCAGGTTATGTGTAGATTATCGTACCTTGAACTCAGTGACAATCAAGAACAGATACCCTCTTCCGAGGATAGATGACTTGTTTGATCAACTCAAAGGGGCTTCAGTGTTTTCGAAGATAGACTTGCGGTCAGGATACCACCAGATCAGAGTCAGAGAGCAGGATATCCCGAAGACAGCTTTTAGATCGAGGTATGGACATTGGGAGTTCCTTGTTATGCCTTTTGGAACAACCAATGCGCCGGCAGTATTCATGGACCTCATGAATCGTATTTTTATGCCTTACTTGGATCAGTTCGTGATCGTGTTCCTAGATGATATCCTGGTCTACAGCAAGAGTGAAGCAGAGCACGAACAGTATCTCAGAATCGTCCTTTCGACGCTTAGGGAGCATCAGTTGTATGCCAAGTTCAGTAAATACGAGTTCTGGCTCGATCGCATTTCGTACTTGGGTCACATCATTACTCGAGGAGGAGTGGAAGTGGATCCCCAGAAGATTGTGGCTATCGAGTCATGGCCTGTATCCAGCTCAGTGGCAGAAGTTCGTAGCTTCCTTGGATTGGCCGGCTACTACCGACGGTTTGTTTCAGATTTTGCAAGGATTTCAGCACCGATGACCCATTTGACCCGCAAGGATGTGCAGTTCGCTTGGACAGCGGAGTTTCAGGAATCATTCGAGAAGTTAAAGCGAGGTTTGATAACGGCTCCCATTCTCACACTTCCAGATGGGACCGGAGGATTCACAGTTTATTGCGACGCTTCAGACAGAGGATTGGGATGTGTCTTGATACAACATGGAAAGGTAATATCTTATACATCACGCCAGCTTCGTGACCATGAGAAGAATTACCCGACCCACGACTTGGAGCTGGCAGCAGTAGTGTTTGCACTTAAGTTGTGGAGACACTACTTGTACGGAGATAGAGTGGAGATATTTACTGATCACAAGAGCCTGAAGTATGTTTTCACCCAGAAGGACCTTAATATGCGACAGAGAAGATAGCTTGAGCTATTGGTAGACTACGATGTGGATTTGCAGTATCACCCAGGGAAGGCCAACGTTGTAGCAGATGCGTTGAGCCGAAGAGCCGGAGTTTATTTCCTAACGGCGCAACCAGAGTTATTGGCAGATTTTCAGAAGATGGAAATTGAAGTGGTTCTTCCTTCCAGTGTGGCATTGATGGCCAGTCTACAGGTTCAGTCCAACATAGTTGAGAGGATCCGGACGGCGCAATCTACAGATTCTAAGCTTCAGCGGCTCAGAGCAGAGTGTGAAGCAGGAAGAAGGCCAGAGTTGTGCATTCATAAAGATGGTACACTTCGACACGGCTCTCGTCTTTGTGTACCCAGTAGAGATATCAGACAGGAAGTCATGGCAGAAGCTCACAGTTCGCAGTATTCTATTCATCCCGGTGGCACGAAGTTGTACCGTGATATCCGTCAGCACTTCTGGTGGAATGGCATGAAGAGGGAGATAGCCCGGTTTGTCTCTCGGTCTTTGGTTTGTCAGCAGGTTAAAGCTGAACATCAGAGGCCCGCTGGACTTCTTCAGCCCTTACCGATTCCAGAATGGAAGTGGGAGCATATGACCATAGATTTTGTGACTGGATTGCCTAGATCCCCGGCTGGTCGAGATGCTATTTGGGTTATAGTTGACCGGCTCACGAAGGTGGCTCATTTTCTTCCATTTAGAGTTGGACAGTCAATGGCTCAGTTGGCAGAGATGTACCTCAGGCCGATTGTCAGGCTTCACGGAGTGCCTGTCAGTATCACCTCGGACCGAGATTTAAGGTTTATATCACACTTTTGGCGTAGCCTCAAGAGAGTTTGGGAACTCGTCACCAGTTCAGTTCGGCATATCATCCGCAGACAGATGGCCAGTCAGAGCGCACAATCCAGACTCTTGAAGACATGCTGAGATCTTGTACGCTCGACTTCGGTGGTTCGTGGGAAGATCACCTGCATCTTGTGGAATTCTCGTACAATAATAGTTTTCAGGCCAGTATCCAGATGGCTCCGTTCGAGGCTCTGTATGGTAGGAAGTACAGATCCCCGCTAGCATGGGATGATGTCGGAGAGAGGCAGATGCTTGGTCCAGAGATGATTGCCCAGACAGTTGAAGTGGTCAGAAGAATCAGAGATCGTCTTCGAGTTGTCCAAGATCGCCAGCGGCATTGGGCCGATGCTCATCGGCGACCCTTAGAGTTTGCTATCGGCGACCATGTATTCCTTAGGATCTCGCCTAACCGCGGCGTCATTCGCTTTGGCATGCGGGGAAAGCTTAATCCTAGGTATATAGGGCCGTTCGATATCCTGGAGCGAGTAGAAGATGTATCCTATCGTCTTGCTCTTCCGCCGTCGCTAAGTGAGGTGCATGATGTATTCCATGTGTCCCAATTACGACGGTACGTCCCAGACCCGAGCCACATCCTAGACCATTCGAAACTAGTTGTTGGTACCAACCTTTCGTATGAGGAGAGGCCCGTGTCTATATTGGACCAGAGAGAGAAGATACTCAAAAACAAGACTATTAGTTTAGTCCGTGTTGCTTGGGGTCATCACTCTCTAGGTGAGTCAACGTGGGAGCGTGAGGATGATATCCGATCGCGATATCCCTACCTGTTTGACTCGTAAGGTATAATGTCTTCCTTATGCCTTATGTTTTCCATCCCTTGCTTGCTTGTATGATTGTCTGATTGCTTGCCTGTGATTAATATAGCTTGTCCTTGTCTCTCTAGCCTCTTAATTAAATTCCGAGGACGAAATTCTTTTAAGGTGGGTAGAGTTGTAACACCCATATTTTGAATACGTATTTTGTCAAGCTTGCATGTATTTCAGACCTGTATTTATTTTTTTGGATTTTGGCATATACTTGTAATTAGCTTGACTTGCAGATGTTGGTTCTCGTGATTGGGTTTTACCTGGCTTGGTTTATTTTGTGGAGGAGAATTGGTTTGATTTGGTTTGGTTTGGTTTAACATGCATTGGAGCACTTTAACCTACACTCCACCCTCAACACAACACAACCCACCCTCATTAAAACTCCACCTACTTTTCTCTCTCCTCCATAATTCTCTCATTTATTTCTCCATCTTCTTCTTCTTCCTTCCTCTACACAACACCTCCACCCATAGGCAAGTGCACCTTGCCACCACATGCGAACCATATTTTATTTGTTCATTAGCTAGATTAGGCCATGGTGATCAACATTTGAACTTGACATTTTGTGATTTGGAGTTTCCATTGTTCTAGATCTAGGTTTTAACTATTTTCGGATTTATATGGTTTTGATCTATTTGGGTTGGATTTTTGTGGGTTTTGATGCTTCCATGTGGAAGAGAATTCAATTTTACTCAAGTTAGACCTTTGAAAATCTAGATTTGGCTTTGATTTGACAAAAATATAAAGAATTGAAGTTTTGGAGTTCTTGGAGTTCTTCTCGGGTTGGAAGAGCAGAACTCTCGGCCTGCGCTCTTTAGCGCAAGGCCGATTGCGCAGCTCACCCTTTGGTGAACTGCGCATCCCCTCGGCCAGTGTATTGCGCTGAGCTGAACTGCGCTGGTGCTTCTTAGCCCAGCGTTCCCTTCTCCTTGCGCGCTTGACCCATGCGCAGTCTGTTCCTGTGCAATCCACCCCCGCGCAGTTCATTCATGTGTCGTCTGTTCCTGCGCAATCCACCCCTGCGCAGTTCATTCCTACACAATCTGTTCCTGCGCAATCCACCCCTGCGCAATCCACTCCTGCACACTTGGCACATGTGCCATCTGCCCCTGTGCCCTGTGACCCTGCGCAGCTGACACCCTGCGCATTCTAACCCCCTGACCCCTTGCACAAACCATTGGCTCTTGGAGTTTTGATCTTATTTCTTTTAGCTTGGCTTTTCTATAGCCATGTATATTGATATTTTATTAGATATTTTACGCCCATTTTATATCCTTCCGTCTTTTGTCATGAACTTGATTTTGCTTAATATGTTTGGAATGAATATTGTATATGGCTTGGTATGACAAGGAACTAGCATAACACAACAGTGACCCATAGTGGTGCACTCCTGACATGACCAACCTGACATGATAGTGGCCCGTCGTGGCGCACTCCTGACAAGTACCCTGACATGATTTATCTTGATAACTTGATAGTGGCCCGTGGCGGCGCTCTCCTGACTTGACTTGTAACTTGTAACTTGACTAGTATAATCGACTTGACACCGTGGGTGTTCCTGCTTGCTTGTTTGTGCAATCTACTTGTCTTGTCTTGCATCATGTCTAGGACGTGACTCCCTGGTTCCCACGGTCAGGGATTCATACTGAACATGGATTAGGCTAATGACTAGATCTAACTATAGTTCATGGAGAATTCCAGTCACAGGCAATCTTGTTATCTGGGCGCTCTTAATTGGACTTGTAGCTTGCCGACGAGTAGAGCACATTTCCAGCACACTGTCATGTGTTGTACCCTCTAAGTCACCTAAGGGTATATCGTCTCCGGGGCGATGTACCCAACCATACTCTCAACCCGCGGAAGGATAATTGGATGGTCTGCAGGGCTTGGGACTGGGAAATTCTCATTGCATCTTGTTAGTAATTAAGGCTTGTGATAACCCTAGTTAGTTAAGCAGTAAGCCGTAGTAATTGTTTGGCCGCTTGTGAAAGGATGGAGTCCAGCCTTGTCTAGTCCCGGTACCTGACAACTCTTGTACATGCTTGTTTTACTTATCTCTACAATAAATGGGTAGAGACTGAGGGCTGTTCAGGCGAATGGTTACAACCTCGGTCCTTGTCTGGTTTAAGGGTTGCAACTTGGCTCCCGGAATGGTCCCACGTCACTAGTCGTTTATTGCCCTGTTGCACTCTTTATTTACTTGTACTTTTCTTTTATTTTCTTATGTTCTGATATGCTGGCTTTTGTTCTTATTTTGTGGCCTCCTTTGTGGCACTTGCTCTTTCTGGGGTTTGACCCAGCTGGTTTTGTGTGGCCAGATTTCAGAGCAGCACCCGAGGATCTACCGAACCTCCAGCCCAATGGTGGCGACTAGAAGGAATCCGGGCTACGAGTGGGTTTTCTATTTTGTTTCGCTCACTCTATTGTAAAGTTATTCTTTTGAGGCGTTTAGCCGACGAGCACCTGTTAGCTCGATGCACTTTTACTTACTGTCTGCCTACGGGCTGTAAACATGATTAACAAATCCTAGGGTTGATCATGTATGACTTAACTCTTGCTAGTCTTAGCATTTTGTACGACTAGCTTCATGATCAGCTGATATGTAATATTTGGGACGCCTTTATTGTATATTTGGTGGTCAAACATCTTATGATTATATTATTTGCTTGAGATTGAGACAGTAGGCTTGACCTTAAGAGACTGTTGGCTTGTAGTAAACCTTCATATCTAGACAGCCGTGACCGTATAGCGAGATGGACTTTATTTCAATATACGTAGCTGGCTATGTTCGCCCCCGCTCTCCAGTATTCTGGTTCTGGGGCATGACACGGAGTGATCCAATACATGGCTAGGATCTGCCACGTACCGTCTCAGCTGCGACATATGGAACACGTTATGCACTCCCTCGAGCGTAGACGAGATGTCTAGTCGATAGGCTACTGCACCGACCCTTCCAAGGATAGTAAAAGGCCAAATATAGCGTGGGCTAAGCTTCCTGCCCCGGCTAAAGAGAAGCGTGCCCCTTGTCTGAGAAATCTTTAGGAACACCATATCACCAGCCTAGACATAAAACAAAACTCAACATACAAATCAAACAAACAATCACAAACAAGCACAAAAAAAACTGAAACTAACCTCGAACTCTAACAGTCTCTAGTGGCTACCGGTCCAATGCCGCTGCCTATCCTGAGCCACCCGAAGTCTATCTCTGATTAGTCTAACCTTCTCCGCTGAATCTACCACCATCTCCGGGCTAAGCAATACCCTCTCGCCAACATCATCCCATGATAAAGGAGTGTGACATCTCCGTCCGTATAGAGCCTCAAATGGTGACATCTCTATACTAGCCTGGTAGATGTTGTTGTAAGCAAACTCTACCAGGTGAAGATGATCCTCCCAAGAACCCCGAAAGTCTAGCACACACGTACGAAGCATATATTTAAGAGTCTGGATGGTCCACTCCGACTGTCCGTCTGTCTGGACATGATAAGCGGTACTGAATTTGAGCTAGGTGCCTAAACTAGTATGCAAACGCCTCCAGAAATGGAAAGTGAAACGACAATCCCGATCCGAGACTATGCTCACCGGAACTCCATGTAATCTGACTATCTGACGCACGTACAGTTCTGCCAGCTTCTCCGTAGACAAACCCACCTTGAAAGGCAAGAAGTGGGCTGATTTGGTCAATCTATCAACGATGACCCATATCGCGTCTTTCCCTCCAGGAGATCGCGGAAGTCCGGACACAAAGTCCATGGTGATGTGCTCCCACTTCCACTCTGGAATGGGTAGTGGCTGTAGCAATCCACCTGGCCTCTGTCTCTCGGCTTTCACCTGCTGACACACCAAGCAGCGAGATACAAACTGAGCTACCTCTCACTTCATGCCATACCACCATAGGTGCTCTCTTATGTCTCTGTACATCTTGTTGGCTCCAGGATGCATAGAGTACTGAGAGCGATGTGCTTTCTGAAGAACCTTCTCCCGAAGCTCTCCACCCGGAACGCACAGTCTAGCACCGTGCCTCAGTGACCCATCTTCGACTATAGAAAAATCGTCGAGCAAACCTTCCCGCACCTGCTTCCTGATGCTCCTCAGGGCAACATCATCATACTGCGCTGATCTGACTCTGTCCATCAACTTAGACTGAATCTGTAAGCCCCACATCTGAATCTCCATGCTCGGAACAATCACCTCGATACCCAAACTATCCAGATCGGCCAAAAGATGACGATCTGACGTCAAATACATAGCGACTAGATACCTGCTCAAGGCATCTACAACTACGTTGGCCTTCCCTGGATGGTACTGCAATGAGATATCGAAGTCCTTCATCAGCTCGAGCCACCGTCTTTGCCGTATGTTCAACTCCTTCTGGATGAACACCTACTTCAAGCTCTTGTGATCCGTAAAGATCTCAACGCGCTCTCCGTACAGGTAGTGCTTCCACAACTTTAAAGCAAAGATAACTGCGGCCAACTCCAGATCATGAGTTGGGTAGTTCTTCTCACAAAGACGTAACTGCCTAGATGAATAGGCAATCACCTTCCCATGCTGCTAAGGAACGTAAACCAAGCCCTTCCCAGAAGCGTCACTATAGATCATGAAACCACCAGTCCCAGAAGGCAACGTCAAGATAGGAGCTGAGGTCAATCTCTTCTTCAGCTCATCGAAGACAGCCTGACACTTTTTAGTCCAAACGAACTCCGCGTCCTTCCTGGTGAGTCTAGTCATCGGCTCTGCAATCCGAGAGAAGTCCTGGACGAACTTCCGGTAATAGCCTGCTAGACCCAGGAAGCTTCAAATCTCGACGACAGAACTGGGTGTAAACCAAGACTCTACTGCTAAATCTTCTTCTGGTCCACTGAGATCTCGTGCTCGATCACAACATGACCCAAGAACTCTACCTGCTCCAGAAAGAACTCACACTATGACAGCTTCCCATAGAGTTGCTCCTTCCTGAGGGTCTCTAACACAATCCGCAGGTGCTCCTCATGCTCCTCCGGCGTCTTCGAGTAGACTAAGATGTCATCTATGAAGACCACTACGAACCTGTCAAGGTATTGATGGAATACCTTGTTTATCAAGTTCATGAACATTGCTGGGGCGTTGGTCAACCCAAATGGCATAACAGTGAACTCGTACTGGCCGTACCGAGTCCGAAAAGCTGTCTTCAGAATGTCTTCCTGCTTCACCTTCAGCTGATGGTCGGAAGCTCCGCAGAATAGGCAAACGCCCAACCTCCTCCGACATACCTCTCGGGTGTGCCCCGGCTTCCCACAGTAAGCACACTGAGGAACCTGTAGCACCCAGTTTCTAAAAATAAGGGTAATTTTGAAATTTTGTAATTATAATCATTTAATAATAATATTTAAACCATATTATGATTTTTAGTTAATTTAAAACTATTTAAAACCACGACTCGTGATTTTGATGGTTGACTAGTGTAACCCTTAAATTTGCTAAGCCTAGAGACTAACCATGACCATGGGAGCCTAGTCATGTAATTAGGATGACTAATTGCAACTTTTTAGCCTAAGGATATTTTGGTCATTTTGACAATTTTGTCAAATTGTAATTATATTAATTAAATGTGTGCTAGTTAATTATTGAGACTTAACCTAGAGTTTAGCCTAATCTAGGTTAGCCTTGAGCTTAGAGTATTGATTAGGGTAACCTAGTAATGACAAGGTTAATAATATCTAGATATTCTAAGTAGGATATTTTTCTTAGGATATTTATGAAAAAGAAAGCTTTATGACTAGTTGAACCATTAGGAAGGCCTAGAATTGGGTGGAATGATCTTAGCCACTCATCTCTACCTAAACAAACCCTAATTCCCTTAGATGACCAGCCATCAAGTGCCCCCCTTCCTATAAAGGATCCTTAAGAAGGCCTTTGCCTCTTTTTACAATTTCTAGAACCCTAATTGTTCCTCCCCAAATTTTTTCCCTAATATCCAAATTAAGTCCAAATTGATCCTAATCAATTGCATCATCATCCCCAACATTAGAGGAGACTTGTGGGTGATTGCTAGCAAGGTTGGAGGACGTTTGAATCGTAGCAAATTAAGGAAGACGTCGAGTCGAGGCTCTTTTCATTGAGGTTTAACCATCAATAGGTAAAACCTATCAAACCCTAATAAATTCCAAATTTTTTTCATAGATGTATCCATTTAGGGTTCTCCTAGGTGTAGCCCAAGTTTGGTAGGAGTTTGTGTCCATTTCGTGTCCGTATCAGACACATATCGGTGTATTTAAATACGTGTTCGATAAAATGTCACATAGAAATGGATTTTGGTAATTTTCAAAAGTAATTACATGTTTGTGTAGCCCTTAGCATGCTGATCACGAATTACTAACACTGAGCTGGATTCTGTGTCGTGTCCGTGTCCAAATAGGACACGCACGCACTGTACGAGATCTCGTGCACTGTCCTGCTATTGGACACGTCGTGTGCGCTGCACACGACACGATTAGACACAAAACTTAGGGGGAAGGTCGGGGACATGACTGACACTGTGCTCATAAAATTTGGGGTGGTGTCGTGTCGTATCGAGGAAGAAAACACGTGCGTACTATTTTTATATAGACTGTGCACAGACAGAAATTGGCCATTGATACGTGTTTTGTGTCGCGCGGACACGTGTCGTGAGACCCTCGTGTCATATCGAATGGGTAGCCCTAGGGGTAGGCTACGTATAGATATGAGCACGAGATGTGTCGTGACTCGTGTCATATCCATGATGCAGTGTCCTCACTGCACGAGGCAGTCTTTACTGACTGTTTCGACTTTGTTCGAAATTTCATTTGGACACTCCGTGTCCAGTAATGTGGACACGAAATCATCCCCGTAACCTATGTACACACGTATCACACCTCTGTACACGACTGATTCTTGGTTTTGATTTGTTTTGGTGTTCGAATGTGGATTTGGGTTTAAACTACCATTTTTCCTGATACTCATGATCTGAGTTTAAATTGTTTTTTTTTACTGTTGTTAATGATTAATTTGCCATGATAAATTCATTTACACATGTTTTAGTTCACTGTCAAGATTGATTCATGATTTGTTTGATGTTAACAAGAATAGAGATTTTCGAAATTGGTTGGACTGGTAATATGAACTGTCAATTACACAAATTCTTGAGAATGTTAGGCATGTTGAAATATTTGTAAACTGGAATAAATATCAGAGATTTCAATGTTATAACTAAAATAGATGAAAACTGAGATTAAATGGAGCATGTTTGAACTGAAACATGAGAAAACCTGAGAAGTTTAACCTGAGATTTCAAATCTCAGTTTGAAGGTTCATTATGAGTTGAATTTGTTGAATGAAAAATCTGAGAAATGGAGTGTTGGTTTTGTTTTAGAAAACTGGAATTTGTTAACGTTAATTGAGTTGGGTTGATGTTAAGTTCAAAGGTTTATATATGTCAATGCACTAAAGGAAACTGAACAGAGATATTGGATTCAATGATCCAATTCGAAAACATGTTTTTCATTTGATATAAAATGAGTTGAAATGTTAATATATGTTCCCTGTTTTTACAAAAACTGAGATTGTTCATATCAAGGAAAACTGGGATTTGTTTATATCAAAGACTGAGGTTTGTTAATATAGAAAACTGGATTTGTACCTAAATATGAAAACCTGAGAGCTGAAATGAATTTCTTGAGATTACCCCATATTCATAACCTGAGATTTCCTTTATGTAAATATGAGATTACACCACTGTCTACATATCCTACACACATACACACACACACACACACACACACACATTTTGTATTAACTTAATGTAATGAAGAGTGATGTAACCTATATTGGAAATGTAAGTTATATATATACCATGATCAATATGATATTTGAATTGTATATAAATTGATCTATATGGGAATGTTTGTTATAGGATATGGATGGTGTCGACTTGGATTTGGCTTGTAGTGTGACATTATGTTAAATGAAAATGAATTGATATAAAGATGCAAATTGTGTATATAGGTGCAAGTATGTATGTAGGTATATAGTGCGATGTTGTATGCCATGTACATGTGACACCCTATACACTCTAATGCACATTCACCTATGACACTAAAGCATGTACACACATAATGACACTATGTGCACATTGCCTAGTATTTGGATGCCTATATGTATATACAACTTGTGTGTTGATACATGTTTAAGCTTGTTATGATATGTGCTTGCTTGATTAGATTGGTTAGGCTTAGTGAGACTTGCTTGGGTTAGACAGTTGACCAAAGTTGACCAAGAGTTGACTTTGACCTAGATTGACTTAGAAATCATATAGATTGTATCATACACTTCAATTACCTTAATTCTGAGTACTCCATAACCTGTGTTACTTTAAATAGGACTCTGGGACACCAGTTCGGATATCCATTCATATCAGTCATTCAGGGTGACAGGCGAGTACATTCTCTGATCGTTTCATACTTGTCAGGACTTATATTCTTGCTCTAGATTACTTTACTTGATACTGACACGATTGTTATCACGGATTGGTACTATATGGATCTTCTCTTGCGATGTTATCTCCATTGTGTTCAACAGATACATATTGTGATGTGCGTTTCACGAACATATTGTATTTATTGTACACCCATATTCATGTATACTCATTGTGCATCTTGTACTCTCATGATCACACGAGCTTCATGGAGAACTATTGTACAAGGTAGCGTAACTAGATTGGATCCTTGTGTATTGATTGGGGAGGGTGAGTAGGAAATGGTTATGTAATCAAATCCCATTATACGACTATTGTATATATCCATTGTACACTCACGTATGATGGAGTTACCTATTTTTATTGTATAACCTAAGCCGTTTACATAACCATATTATGCTCTAAATTACTAGTACTTACAGTTTTACTTATTCTGTATATATTTTCAGTTATAAATTCTCTTTCGTTTCTATGTACATCTTCTTACAGTTCATGTATCTTACTCTTTTGCATGCTTTATATTTTCTAACATGTTATGAACTGCGTGAGATGTATTGTGCTCGCTCCTGTCCTGACTGGACCTGTTAAAAATATTACAAATGATGATGGTGACTGCCCTACCTTCTATGGGGCATATGAGGGTGACCTTCAGGAGCCTGAGGAGCATCTAGCTAAGCAAAGGGTGCCTAGTCTAGTATTTACAGTTTTCAGTTTGTATCGGATTGTTCCGATTGTTAGTTGAGACTTAATTATATTTCAGGACTTGTATTTATTTGTGTTGAACATCTACGTTGTGTGGTGTGATAAGTCTATTTATATTCAGTTCCTTTCTTTTTCTGATTCCATATCGTGCTCTATCTTTCCTAGACTTGTGATTGAGATATAGAATTGAGATATTATTTTATACCTCTGTGCGGAGATGATATGTTTTTATCATATTGTTGTTAGACGTTAGATATTATAGACGAACTATACTGCGTTGTACCGTTGACACTGTGGCGTAGGCTGGACGTACCCACGTTCTCGTGCCCTTCCTCAGGGTGCGGGTCGTGACAGAACCTGTCTCTGTCCCTGCAGTTGATGGGCACGTGTTGGTGCCTGATGCTACTGAAACTGAGGCTGTTGTAACGGCCTCTGCTGAATGTGGGGACGCTTGGTCGGCCCCGTACTAGAACTAGCTCCCAATGAATCACCGCTCCTCTTGGGCCTAAGACTATAGTCCTCCTCTGCTATCTGAGAATCCATCAGAATTTGCTCAAAAGTCGCCTCGTGACGTCCAGATGTACGAGAACGAACAGCATGGATCAGTCCCCTCCTGAACTTGCGGGCCTTCTCTCCCTTATCCTGAACCATCCCTGGGGCGAATCGGCTCAGACGAAAGAACTCCGCTGCATACTCGTCCACCGACGAGTTCTCCTGGACTAGTCCTACAAACTGGCCCTCCAACGCGCTGAAAGCTATATCAGGATAGAACATCTCCTTGAAGAGACTCCTGAAGTCCTTCCAAGACAACCATCTTACTGATGCACGAGGATCGGTATGGTACCAGGTCAACGCAATGTCGAAGAATTGGCTCTCCGCTGCCGATACCTACAGCCTTTTCGGGATCTCTGCCAGCTCCAGGCTTCTCTCCACGTCCTCTAGCCAATCATCGGCGTAAAGGATGCCCTCGGTGCCCTTGAACTCTCGAGGGACCATCTTCTTGAAGTCCAGCACTGTACCAGGCCTCGACTGCTGCTAATGCAGCTCCTGGACCGGAGCGCCCTGAACCGGAGTCACAGCTACCTTCTCGAATGCTGCCATAGCCAACTGATGAGCATCTCCATGCTCTGCCTCAAAGCCTCTGTCTGACGCTGTGACGCCTCAGCCTGTGCTCGTTGTACCTCCATCATCTGCTGGAGAAGCGCGAACATCTGTGTAGCGTCTACCGACAGTACAGGTGGAGCATAAGAGTCTCAGGCACGATGACACTAGGCTCCTGAACCTGCTGCGGAGGACTTCTAGGTGTTGCTGCCTCTGCCACCTGGATGGTAGAAACAGTAGGGGCAGCCTCCTGGACTTCCACACTCGAATCCGGAGGAATAGGTTACGACGGATCGGACCTCTCCGATACTGTACCGGATCCAGTGGCATGAGTTCGAGTCATTGTTATCCTGGAGACAGATTAGAGCAAAAGATCAATATGGCACAAGATAAGATATTATCAAAGAAGAACAATTAAATTGAAATGCAAGAAGAGTTGTCATGATAATCAAAAGATCATAAATCTTTCTAACATGTGACTGAGTAACTCATATCATAACCTAGAACCTATATCCTAACTGCAAGTTCGTAATTAGTACTATAAGTCTAGTACCATTATGAGATCGTACTAGTTGTGACATGGACCGGCATGGGCCACCACAAAAATGTGTCACGACCCGCACCTTGTTTAGGTACACGAGCACGTGGGTACGTCCAGCCTAAGCCGCAGTATCGACGGTAGAATGCTGTATAGGTCGTCTATAAAATCTACATCAATAATATATATTTGTACCTATCATCTTCGCACGGAGGAATATATATATTTGTACCTATCACCTCCCTTTCTCCTGTGTTCTCCCCATGGACCTCCTCGCCCATGTCAGCTCCCCGCCGCTCCTAGCCGGCTGGCATCCACCTCTCCCCCCGTTCCTCATCCATGGCTCCCTTCCGCCCTCCGCCGTCGATCCCGGCCCACTCCTTAGGGTTCGCCGCTGTAGTGGCCCTGGGCAGCAAGTTCTCGGCCTCAGGCCGCGACCACCGGTGGCATCACCGCCGACCCCGGTCTGCCGATCGACGAACCGCCCCCTCTTCGCCCATCGTCGGGACGCTGACGTCCGTCCTTGGCCCCCCTTCCCCGGCCACCGGATGGTCCTCGGCCCAGCTTTCGCTCTTTGAGCGCAGTCTCGCAGCGACGGCCTCCTCCCCCTCTGGGGTCAGCTCCGCCTTTGCTCTTGTTCTGGCTGCCCCCTCCGGTGTCGGCTCTTGGGCTCCTCTGTCTCTGAAGCGGCCCCCCAGGACTGCTTGCATTTCGGACAGTTTCCGCTCTTCTCCATCTGTCATTTGAATTTCGAATTCAGATTTCCCGCTGTCGGGCCCCGTCGAACACCTGGCATGCGCCCCCTCCCCTCCAAGTTTTGGGACATGCACCCGTCTTGAGGGTCATGTGCCCGTTCAGATTGCAGAGGAGCTTAGCCTCCCTCGCAATTCTGCCGCTCAGCAGGCTTATGCACCGATTTCGAGCGACGGGGTCGCATATGCGCCCCACACCCTTCCCCCTGTGCCCGTATTCGTAGGGCAGCTGGGCTCTGGGCAGGCTGCTTTTGGAAAGGCTGCTTATGCGCCCTCCGGGTGTGAGCCGACTTCTGCACCCAGCCCCCTATTCCCCTATGCGCCCTCCTGTTGCTCTGGGATGGCTGCTTATGCGCCCAGTAGCACACGCTATGCACCTCCTCTCACTTGGTCGAGGACCTTGGCAGGCGGTATCTCCTATGAGGCCGACCTAGGTGACCCTACCTCCGTAGCGCCCGAGGGCCCCCTTCCCCTGCTCTCTCAGGTCGCCCGGAGTGCTCTACCCGCAGTCATGTGCCCATTGGTGGCGGCCACTCCACCTTATCAGGAGATCCCCCCGGAGGCCCACCTTTTCATGCAAGGAGCGCCGTCCTTCTATATTGGGCCTTCTACTTCGGTCCCGTCTTCCTTAGCTGGCGCGTCCTTTCTGCACGGATCCCCTCGAGCGCAGCAGCTTCCGAAGGCCCTGGACTGTCGCCCCTGTCTCCAGGCATTGCCAGGACTTCTCTCCCTCCAGCTGGCCTCCCTTCTCATCCTCTTCGAGCGATTGGTTCTTCAGGAGCCTCCCCCCGTCCCATTCGCAGACATGGTGAGACCCGACCACGCTGGCCTGCAGCGCCCGATCCTTCCGGATGTCCTGCTCCCTGAGATTGAATATCTCCCGCCCACGGAGGGACAGCCCTTATTGATCCACCTTTTTGATGCAGACCTATCCTCCTTACACCAGAGGTTCTCCTTCACCTTCGTCCTCCAATTCTTATCGGGCGCCCCAAACTGGCCAGAGTCCAAGAATACATTGCCAATGGCAGTTTAAATAAGCGTACAGAGTTGCACCCTTGGACCCCAAAAACATTCTGCTGCTTATCTCTGCAGAAGAAGATCAAAGGATCGCTCTAATCCATGGCACCAGTAAAGTGGACTCTAAAACAATGACAGTTGTCAGATGGTCGCAGATCCTCAACCCTCATAAAGACTAGCCTATAGTGACAGCATGGATCACTCTACCAAACCCCCCTCTGATCTGCTTCATCCCCGCGGCTCTTAAAAAGATTGTCAACTCGTTTGGAACTTTTATGGCCATGGCAGAGAAAACCAGAAATCTCACCAGAGCCAACTACGCTAAAGTCTGTATGGAACTAGACATCTCTAAAGAACTGTCCAAATCCATCAACATAGAGTTAGGGAAGCAGACTCACATCCAGCCTATCATCTATGATAACAACGTCCTATTTTGCAATCACTGCCACACCAGAGACCACCTCACCAAATTCTGCTACAAAGCTCACCCAGAGCTGGAAAAAAAACAAATCGTCCCCAAGGACATAAAATTGCTAAATACACAACATGAGTTACCTCAATCCAAATCCTTCTCAAACTCACACCTTAGATTCGAAGATAGTACAAACATAACACCGGCTACCACCTCTCCCTCTCCACATAATGCATTCACACTTCACTAAAACCCAACTCGATTTCCACCACTAATAGATTTGAAGCCCTGAACATGGCAGACAACATCAATGAAGAAGAAGCCCAAGAAAACCCTCCCTCCGCTGTCACCATATAGCAGCACAAAGATCCATAAGCAAGGCCAATGACCGCTACACCTCCCAGCAGATTGCCGTTCGTCACAATCCATTCCCCAACCACTAAGGCCACGAGTCCCGAGGGGGGATCCAAAGCTGCGTGCTCGACAGACCCAGGGACCGTTATCCCCACCCAACCAAACCCCGCAGACACCGTCATTACCTCTCAACTACCACTGGATCAAGATATCACAGACAGGCTTAGGCAAGCTGAGGAAGCAGGATTCTTGGACCCCGACAATCCCATGAGCGCCCTTGTGGATTCAGATGGATCCGAAGATGCTGCCACCCACGACCGGGCAGTAGACACCAGGAGCAATTCGGTAGTCCTCACAGGGATAGCGACAGATACCCTGGAGATAGCAATAATAACACCAACAATCCTCACAAGAAGAAGACAAAGAACAAACAAGGACAGCATCCGACAAGGACCACGAGGTCCGTCGTAAAGCTCCACAACCCAGATCCCCTCCCCCTCCCTAATGCTTAACATCCTTTATTAGAACGTGAGAGGGCTTGTAAATAAACCGACGCTGAACATGATCATCAGCCTCACGAAAATCTATCGAATCGATATTCTAGTGGTCATTGAACCCAAAATCCCTCAGAAAAGACTCAAAGGCATCTGACCCAGTCTCGAATTTACGACAGCCATTACTGGATGCCACGACATCTAGATCTTCTTTGCTGCCGGAATTAAGTTCGGCATTGTTCAGGACTCCAGACTGGCTCTCTCGTGCTGGGTGGAACACAAGGAACTGCGGTCCCGTGCCCTTTTATCCGTAGTTCACGGTAGCTGCGACATTCCAGAGCGTAGGCTCCTCTGGGATCACCTGTTAGCCGTGCACCTCCCCTCCAATAACCTTCCATGGATTTGCTTCAGCGACTTCAACATGATTTCTTACAGCTCCGAGAAGTCTGGGGGTCGTCCGCCCCCCCTTCCGGCAATGGAAGATTTCAATAACTTTATTTTCAACGCCCAACTCAATCATCTCCCCTTTTCCGGCAATGCTTTCACTTGGTGCAACATGCAGGAAGGTCACCGTCGGCAATACTCTCATCTCGATCGGGTGCTGATTAATGGCCTCCGGGCAGCTATGGGCATCATCTCTAACATTTTCTACCTGCACTCTACGGAATCGGATCATTCCCCTCTCCTCATCGAGATCAGCAGTAATCTCCATCACATCAAAAAACTATTCCGGTTTTTAGATTTCTGGAGGCATCACCCTCACTTCATCCCAGTTGTGACCGCTTCCTGGAGCTGCTCTGATGACCCCGACCCTCTGGTTAGAGTGGCGGCCAAACTTAGAGCCACCAGCAAGGTGCTCTCCACCTAAAGCAAGGCCGCGTTTGGCAACATCTTTCAGGCGATCAGCTCTGCGGAGGATGATGTCACCAGAGTAGAAATCAGGTACGCATTGGCTAGCACTCTCGAGGCGCGGACCTCGCTCAACCTTTCTAAAGCTATTCTCAAGTCTCGCCTGAAGGTCGACACAAAATTCTGGAAACAAAAAGCCAGACTAGCCTGGGACCTGGAAGGGGATCGCAACTCCGGCTTCTTCCATGCGTGTGTCAAGGGGCGTAGACAAAAGCTCAATCTCCACCGTATCTCGGACGACAACGGCATTCAGCTGCAAGACCAGAAGAGCATTCAGGAGGCCGCTGCTCAGTTCTTCTCGTCCCTCTTCACCAAAGAGGCTATAGTCAAGGACAACGAGTTCCTCTCCAAGGTCCCCACATCATCACCGACCAAGAGAATGACATGCTTCTGGTCACCCCATCCGCAGAGGAAGTCAAGGCAGCGGTTTGGTCTCTTGATGAACACAATGCCCCCGGGCCGGACGGGTACTCCGGAGTTTTTTTAGAACTTGTTGGGACATCATCGCATCGGACTTGCTCGAAGCCACCATAGCTTTCTTTCAAGGTACGAGATATCCTACATCCATATCCAGGGCTAACCTCATACTCATTCCTCAAAAAGAGAATCCAGAGACCTTCAGGGACTTCAGGCCCATAAGCTTATGCAACTTCACCAACAAGATCATCTCGAAGATCATCACCAATCGGATGTCTTACCTCCTGCCCACGATCATCTCCGAAGAACAGAGCATATTTGTCAAAGGAAGGAACATCACGGACGACATCCTCCTCGCTCAAGAAATGGAAACTTGTATGAAATTCTCGGCTAGAGGTGGCAACGTCGCCATCAAGCTTGACATAGAAAAAGCGTACGACCGTCTGGACTGGCAGTTCATGATCTGGGTGTTCAGAGCCTTTGGCTTCTCAGAACCGTGGATTGGCATAGTCTTCAGATCCATCAGCAATACCAGGTTCTCCACCGTTATCAATGGTCAAGCGGAGGGTTTCTTCCCCTACAGTCATGGCGTTCGCTAGGGAGACCCCCTTTCTGCCACCATTTTCATCATTGCCACCAAAGCCCTCAGCAGAAACATCAATAATATGACCAACAACACTCAATTCCACCATTTTCATACCACCAACGGTTGCCCTATTATAACTCACCTTGCTTATGCTGATGATGTCCTCATCTTCTCTTTGGGCGACATCGAATTGGTTGAGGTCGTCCACAGAACGCTGAAGAGATATGCCAAATGCTCAGGGCAGCATGTCAACAGCGACAAAAGCTTCATCTACACTCACCATAAAGCGGACAGGATCCACTCCACCAGGCTCTCCAATCTGACTTCCTTTGCCACAGCGTATCCTCATTTCTTGTACTTAGGCTGTCCGCTAGTGTATGGCAAGTCCAACTCTAGCATTTTCGAGCCCCTTGTAAGCGCTATCAGGAAGAAGATCGAGGGTTGGCACAATGCCACACTTTCTTCCGACAGGAAGCTGATTCTGATTAAACATGTCCTCTTCTCCGTCCCTATTTACACCCTAGCAGTTTGCGGCCCCCCAAGAAGGTTATCACTTCGATCGAATCCCTCTTCGCCAGATTCTTTTGGAGGAGCAGCCACGGTGAGGACAAACATCACTGGGCTAGTTGGATCACCATGGCCAAACCTACCATGGAGGGTGGCCTGGGGTTTAGCAGATTGGAGCACCTGGTGGATGCATGCTCCATAAAATTATGGTGGAAGCTGCGAACGGACAACTCTCTCTGGGCCAGGTTCATGAAGGCCAAATACTTTAAATTCTCCCACCCGACGACCGCTCTAGTAAACAACAGATCCTCGGCCACATGGCGTCGCATGTGCCGCGATAGAGAGTCAGTCGAACCCCTTATCCGTCTGCAGCTGGGCAATGGTTACGCCTCGATGAGCTTCGAACGTCAGCTGGGAGACGAGCTTTCCGCCGTCCACAACCCCCACATCGGGGAAATTTGAGAACTGTGGGATAACGATCATGGTTGGATTTGGAACAGAGTGAGAGAAAGGCTCGGTCAGGAAGCGACAAATAGACTCGTTGCCGCCAATTTGCAGATCTCCAACGAGCTAGATACCCTGCGGTGGTCCCTGAGCCCTAACGACGCTTTCTCGTTGGCACCCCGTCTCCTTTCATTGCCCCTTACTAGCAATCATGCATCCCCATTAAATGGTCGATCTTGGTCTAGAGAGCTCAGAGAAGGAAGCTCCCCATTGACGACTCTATCATCTCCTTTGGCTACAGCCTCGCATCGAGATGTCACTGCTGTTTATCCCCTCAAGAAGAGTCGGTGGAGCACGTCCTCCTTTTCGACGACCTGGCTAAGCAGCTGTGGACCAACCTCAACATCAGGTGCTGTCAGAACCATCCTTTCGGGCGCTTCAACGATCTCCTGGCCAGCTGGGGGCGCTCTGTAGCATCCACTTTTTCATATAAAGGGTATTTTAGTCATTTTAGCCATTTTGGCCATTTTGTGATTTTCTAGATATTTTGACTTGTGTTGTGCTAGCAACTGGTTTAACCTTAGTGGACATTGTATAGGAGCCTAACCATGTCTTAGAAATTAGTTTTTACCTATTAGAATTTATTTAGGGCTTGGGTTTAATTTAGAAGGCTTTTAAATGATTTTTTAAGCCTTTTGCATGTAGGCTTTTGAGCCTTTTTGATTTGGGCCTTATTTTTTATTTGAGAGAGAGTTGGCCCAAGTAAAACCCTAACCCTAGAGACCCCCCACCTGGCCGGCCACAGCAGTACCCCCCTCTCCTCTCTTTTCATTTGTGAAGTTTAGCCTCCACAAGTGAACCCTAAGAGATCTTCTTCTCCAAAAATCTTATTTCTTCATCCGGAGTCCGTTTCTCCCCAAATGAACTCCATTACACTCGTCTAAGAGAGGAGGATCCGTTGAAGCATTGCTAGCAAGGAGGTGGAGGCAGAGGCAATTGCTTGAAGGAAATCAACCGACACGACAACCGAGGGACTCCGTTTATTGAGTTTTCGACACTCAATAGGTAAACCCTTTTCTACCATAGTTATTCTGAAATTTCTTTCATTTTTGCATCCATATAGGTGCCCTAGACTTGCCCATAAAGTTTGGTTGGGTTTTGACTTCGTATGATAGCGGTATCGGACACGTGTCAGTCCTTTACGGCACGTGTTCGACGAAATGCCGCTTAGGATAGAAATTTGCTATTTTTCGATTCTGTCTTCATGAATGTTTATATAATATCATTTTTAGAAACTTTCGTGAAGACGGATTGGAAATCAATGACTTTTTAGCGACGTTTTGGGCATCGGATGCACGTGCACGGATCCCGTGCACGAGGCCGTGCATGCCCTGCCGTCAGCGTGTTGTATCTCGATGCACAGATCTTATTTTTGCATGAAATTTCTTGATCACGTGGGGGAAACCTCTGCCCCCATGCTCCTAAAATTTCATGACTTTTTGTTGAGCGAGCGCGGAGAAATCTGACGTGCATCATTCAGCCGCACTGTGCACTCGGGCTGAATTTTGTTGCTAAAATGGACTTCGTACGCGCTCTCGACACGACGAGGACCGGTTCTAGGACCTGGTACACTTCGAACTATACCTAGACTACCAGAGGGACCAACCCCGAGTCATGGCGTGGCCCGACGAGCGAGCCACGAAGGCCGAACCGCGCGTACGAAGGCACGCGCGGGCGCGCGCTCGCGCAGCAGGCCGCGCATGTGTGCGGGGATGCGTGCATCGCCTCGGCACTACGTGTCACCGTCTTGCCGTGTCCTAAACCTACCCCAGGACCCCCCTAGCTACGTGCACGAGCACGGGGATTTTCGTTGTGTGTGCGGCGCTCAATCGAGCGAGAACGCACGCATACGTGCACGTAGACAAGCGGTATCGGGTTTTCCGATACGCGTTCTGTGGACACGACACAAACACGATTTCAAACCCAGGAGTACCCGAGCGCATCACTAGGTTGATACCAACGTGTATGCCGAGTTTCGCGGGTTTATATTGTGTATATTTCATTTTGGGTCGTTGTGTGAAAAATGGGTTTTTCATTTAAATGCAAATTTGAGTTTGAATGTGATATTTTGTTTTCCTGGAATTTAACTTGTAAAATCTGAGTTTTTAGTATGTATATGAGGCTTTGAACTTGTGAGAACCAACTCTGGGATTTATTTCATATTTTTCTATCAATTATGAGCACATGTGCTTTTCTTTTGTAGCTATGTGTATATGTAATTATATATATAAGTAAGACTCCGTTGAAGCCCATTGTAAGTATATGTGCTGAGAATGGGTCGAGGGGAATTAATTCCAGATTTTGATTTGTTAAAACTATTTCAAACCATGCGTCATTTCTTTCAAATGAGCATATGTATGGATATATATATATATATATATATATATATATATATATATATATATATATATATATATATATATATATATATATATATATATATATATATTTATATTTATATATATATAAATATATATATAGTTTTCCTAAATATATATATTTATATATATATAAAATATATATATATATATATATATATATATATATATATATATATATATATATATATATATATAGTTTTCCTATTTGTTTTGTATGTATATAAGAGTATATATATTAATGAGGCATACCATGGTTGTGTTTTAAGTTTTTAATCTCAGTTTTGATTCACTTCAGTAACCTACAGGTATCACACACACACACAACCATTTGTTAGAATTAAGAGTAGGTTTGTGTTGTGAATACATGTATATATATTGTCACGCCCCAGAACCAGAATATTGGAGAACGGGGGAATGACTCAGCCAGCTACGTATTACGGGTAGAGGAATAGCGTATAATACGATCAATGCTGTCTAAAAGACGAGGGGGTGCATACTACATGAAAGTCTCACTATGGTCACTTCACATCTATTGTCTCAATCATTCAAATAAGAAACAGAAATAGAAAACATATAAGAAAAAGCAGTAAGGCGTCCCAAACGCTCAGTCAAAATGTTCTCGATATCTGGCTTTACAAAACATAGCCAGATGATGTAGCAAAGTATACACAATTATTATCAGCTGCAGTCTGACTTAATTACAATTATGTAAAAGTAAGTACAAGACAATCCGACTAACATGTCGGTGCCAAACGGCAAAATATAAAGTAAGTAACAAAATGAGTGGGGAAGTAAGGAACCCACTCGAGTCCTCCTGCGATCATCCCTCCAGTATTGACCATCTTGGAGGTGGAAGTAGGCCGAGTCCTCGGGAACCGGCTCTAGATCTGGCCATGCAAAACCAGAGAGGTTAGACCTCTAATAGCAAGTACCGCAAGGAAGCACGATATGAGGAATTAAACTAGTAAATAAGATAATATAATAATAGATCCCTGTTTGCTACTGGGATTCACATAACATCACGACACTTCGAACCAACCTCCCAACCAAACAAGGACAGAAGTTGGCCCGTCATGTTTTGACACTCTGATCATCTCAGTTAGTCAACAAGTAGGTACAGTACACAACCAAATCAATTTAAACGGCCATGCAACTACTATGGCTTGCTATTGTGGGTTCCAAGTTATCTTGGAATTATGCGATAAAAGATTCCTCGGTTCTTACTATACGCAAGCAAGGCTAGTCTACCCAGTCAATCAATTGCGCCAATCATGAATTAGACGAGTCCCAGCGGGACGCCCGTCATTAATATACAATATACAATAAATAATATAAGCAGATACCACTCCCTGCCCGTGTGGCAGATTTCGAGTATATATGGGAACCAGCCGGCCTGTCGGGCACTTAATAGTCCCAAAGAGGGCTGCCATGTAAGAACTCGGGAATCCATTCTCTCCATGCAATCATTATTTTATTTAACTTAGTAGCCTCTATGTTAAGTGAAATCCCATGCCGTGGATCATGGTCACTCAGAATGAGTACTTCCGTACAAAGTACGATATTCCCAACTCTACAACGATACCTGTGCTATTAGGTTATCGGTCTTACATAGCGTAATACAACAATTAAAACTAACCACGAATAAATCATGCCTTGACCATAAAGTACACATGCTGCTTTTGTAGAAAAATAAATAAATTGAAGCCTGCATATGCCTATATGCCAATATTTGGGATCGGCCAATCGATTACAATAGTTCATAATAAATATGAACGTGTCTCATTCATTCAATTCAATAAGACGACTAGCCAGTCTCTTAGTTCCAACTAGGAACGCATGATCAATTATTATTAACAATTAATGCTAATTTAATGTCAAGGAGACAATCCATGTTAATTAATGCTAAAATAATAATCCCTGTTAATCAATGTCAATCTATGTCAATTTGGGACAAGAATCAGCCCCAAGGCATCATGGGCTATAGTTCATGCGATCGAGAATTTATAGAAGTTCATGCGGCTGAGAATGCATATGTGGTCAGGATCTCATGCGGCCAGGAAACAGCATGTGCCAGGACAGCATGCGCTAAGAAACAGTATGTGCCAGGAAACAGCATGTGCCAGCAAACAGCATGCGCCAAGAAACAGCATGTGCCAGAAAAATAGCATACGCCAGCAAACAGCATACGCCAAGAAACAGCATGCGCCAGGAAACAGCATGCGCCAGCAAACAGCATGTGCCAGCAAACAGCATGGCAACAGCTTTCTGTCAGCAAACAGCATGCGTCAGGAAACAACATGCGCCAGGAAACAGCATGCGCCATGAAACAGCATGCGCCATGACAGCATGCGCCAGCAAACAACATGTGCCAGCAAACAGCATGGCAACAGCTTTCTGCCAGCAAACATCATGTGCCAGGAAACAACATGCGCCATGACAGCATGCGCCAGCAAACAACATGCTAACAGCTTTCTGCCAGCAAACAACATGCGCTAGGAAACAGTATGAGCCAGAAAACAGCATGCGCCATGACAGCATGTGCCAGCAAACAACATGGCAACAGCTTTCTGCCAGCAAACAGCATGCGCCAGAAAACAGCATGCGCCAGCAAACAACATGCGCCAGCAAACAGCATGGCAACAGCTTTCTGCCAGCAAACAGTATGCGCCAGGAAACAGCATGCGCCAGCAAACAGCATGCGCCATGACAGCATGCGCCAGCAAACAGCATGCACCCGCAAACAGCATGGCAACAGCTTTTTGCCAGCAAACAACATGCACTGCTCATCTTCTCCTATCAGCCTCTAATGGCCATGAAAACCTATGAACCAAAAAGACCATAAATCACTCAAAATAAGTCAAAATCAGGACTTCCAATAGTCAAAATTGGGTAGAATCAAATTTCCTACAACATGGAACCATCAAAAGTTGAAAAATAAAAACTTTACTAGATCAAAACCTAAAAATTTCGAAAATGTATTAAACTTAGATCTACATGAAATGAGCCATGGAAATTGAAAATGCTAAGTACTAAAGTATCTAAGAATCTTGAGAGGAAGATAACTGTCACGCCCCAGAACCAGAATACTGGAGAGCGGGGGCGGACATAGCCAGCTACGTATGATGAAATAGAATCCATCTCACCATACGGTCACGGCTGTCTAGATATGTGAGGGTTTATCTACAAGCCATCAGTCTCTTAAGGTCATAAAATAGCCTATTGTCTCAATCTCAACCAACTAGTAATAATCACAAGATGTCAGAGCATCAAATACATAAATATAAGGCGTCCCAAATATTACATATCAGATGATCATGAAGCTAGTCGTTACAAAATGTGAGGACTAGCAAGAGTTCAGTCATACATGATCAACCCCCGGGGCTTGTCAATCATGTTACAGCCCGTAGGCAGACAGTAAGTAAGTACAATCGAGCTAACACTTGCTCGTCGGCTAAACGCCTCAAAAGAATAATTTACAATATTACAGTGGGAGAACAAAAGAAACCCACTCGATGCCCTGGTTACGCCTGGTGACCACCATCGGGCTGGAAAGCAGGGAGATCCTCTGGTGCTGCTCCGGTATCTAGCCATACAAAACCAGCTGGGTCAGACCCCAGAAAGAGCAAGTGCCACAAAGGAGGCTTCACTTAAGGACTAAGACCAATAAATCATTAGCATTCAAGAGGTAATAAAATAGTAAGTAACACAGATTGGGGTTTGTGCACTACCAATGCACTTATCCCAATCAGAGAAAAATAGTTAAGACAACAGGAGAATCATGATAAATAAAATATAGCTGGACAATATATGAAGAGAAGACGAAGGTACTTTTCCGGAAGCCAGGTTACAATTCTTAAACCAAACAAGGACCGAGATTATAACCCTTCGCCTGAACAGAACTTAGTCTCTGATTATTTATTGCTAAAGGTGACAATCATCAAGGTGAAAGTGAGGGAGTACAATAATAAAAGTGACAATAAAGAGTACAGTGTGCTAGAGTGACAATAGGGTACAATTATTATGGTGACAATCTGGAGTGATAATCGTCAAGGTAAAAATCTGGAGTGATAATCGTTCGATCATTCTGGCACAATCTTGCAATCAATCACTTCTAGACAATACTATACTGGACTAGACTCCATCCAATCAATCACGGCCAATCATTGCCTACGGCTTTCTACATTAACTAACTAGGGTTATCACAATCCTAGTTACTAGCAAGATGCAATGAGATGCTCCAAGTAGTCACAGGCCCTGCAGCTACCCAGGTTATCCAGACAATCATTATAGTGACAATCTGGAGTGATAATCATTCAATCAATCACGGCCAATCATTAAAATGTCAATGGAGGGAGAGGGCAAGACAATAGAGTTTAATTATTAAAGTGACAATCGAGAGTGCCCCACATGACAGTGGGCTGGAAATGTGCCCTACTCGTCGGCAGACTACAAGTCCAAACATTTGCGGCCGGAATAACGGGGTCGCCTGTAACTGGGGAACATCTCTTCATGACTAGTAGATTATTCTAGTTATTAACCTTAGTTTATTTCAATATGTACCCCTGACCGTAGTACTCAGGGGTCCATGCCCTAGAAATGGTGCGAGACAAGACTGGTTCATTTATACAAGCACAATCGCCCACGGTGTCAAGTCATTATACAGGTCATGTCATGTCAAGTAGCCGCCGCAACGGCTTATCGAGATACAACATGTCAGGTTATCCGGTCAAGTATACTAGTCAGGAGTGCGCCACGACGGGCCACTATCATGTCATGTCAGGTTACTGGTCGAGAGCGCACCACTACGGGTCACTGTCGTGCCATGTCAGGTTACTGTGAAGAGTGCACCACTACGGGTCATTATCAAGTCAGGTTGTCATATCAAGTCTATCATGCCAAGTCAATCATGTCAAGTTATCATTCCAAACATATTAAATAAATCCATGATTATCAAGTTCATGACAAAAGGCGTAAGGATATAAAATGGGCGTAAAATACCTAATAAAATATCAATATACAGGGCTTATAGAAGAGCCAAGCTTAAAGAATTAAAACCAAATCTCCAAGAGCCAATAGATTGCGCAAGGGGTCAGGGGGTTGGATTGCGCAGGGTGTCAACTGCGCAGGGGTGGAGTGCGCAGGGTCCAAGCGCGCAGGGTTGGATCGCGCAGAGGCTGGACTGCGCTGGGTCAAGCGCGCAGGGAAATGGATTGCGCTAGGTCAGATTGCGCAGAAGATGGGCTGCGCAAGAGCTGAGCCGCGCTGAGTCGGGTTACGCAGGGATCGGATTGCGCACATACTGGATTGCGCACACACCAGATTGCGCAGAGAATGGATTGCGCCAGGGCGAGCTGCGCTGGCTGGATTGCGCCAGTACTAAAGAGTGCTGGGCTAACTGGTTTGCGCCAGCACTAAAGAGCGCTGGACTAACGAATTGCGCCAGCGCTAAAGAGCGCTGGACTGGATTGCGCTCGGGAACAGGGGTCTTCTTCCCCAAACCGAGAGAAAAGCCATGGAACTCAAAATTTCCAAGAACCATAACTAGGTCAAATTAAGTCCAAATCCAACTTTGCAAGGGTCTAACTTGTGTAAAATTCAATTCTCTTCAACATGGAACAATCAAAACATGTAAATGAACAAGTTTTATAGATCAAAACCACCAATTTTCGAAAATACTTCAATCCTAGATGTACAAATTTCCATGCTCCAAATGGAGAAAACCCAAGTTCTAATGTTGCTTAAAATGAGCTAATAAAGCTATTAGACAAATAAAATATAGCCCTTAAGTGATAGCAAGATGCAACTTGCCTAGGTTGGTGGAGAGGAAAGAGGAAGAAGCTTGAGGAAGAAGAAGAAGAAAATAAAATGAGGAGAGAGAGAGGGAGTTTGATATTTATGGGAGGGGATGGTTCACCATGTCAAACCAAAATAAACCGAACTAAGCCAAGCCAAATCATGTTGAACCAAGTCAAGGCCAGTAAACTCTTTCTAGCAATTTAAACCAAATGAATCAAGAAATAAACCCAAGCTTCACTAACCCAAAATAATAAACCAATGAATCATTAAAACCAATTGAACTATCAATGCTAAATAAAATTCAAGCCAATGCAAAATAAACCAAGATAATTGATCATAAAAAATTAAATATGGGTCCAAAACACGTATACGTATACTAAATACGTATCACAAATTTGGGACATTACATCCTACCCACCTTAAAAGAATTCCGTCCTCGGAATTTAATTAAGAGGCTAGAGATGTAAGGGAAAACTATTCTATCATAGGCAATCTACCGCTACCAATCAATCATACAATCATTCATGCAAGCAAGGATTCGAAGCGTAAGGCATAAGGAAGTTATTACACATTACGAGTCAAACCAGCCGGGATGACCTGATCAGATATCAACCTCATGCTCCCAAGTTTGACTCTCCCAAAGAGGGATGACCCTAAGCAACACGGACTGAACTAATAGTCTTGCGCTTGAGGTCTCTCTCCTGGGTCAAACATGGACACGGGCCTCTCCTCATACGAAAAGTTACGGTTATTGGTACCAACCCTTTCGAATGATCTAGGATATAGCTCGGGTCCGGGATGTTCCGTCACAATCAGGATACATGAAATATGTCATGCACCCCGCATAATGACGGTAGAAAAGCAAGATGAGAGGACACATATACCTCTCGGCCGATTCTGAACCTGAGCCTGGGCTAGAGCAAACTGCCTCGGGTTCTGTTGCTGGAAAGTCTGGGCCTGAGTCGGCAATGGCCTCGGGAACGGAAACTGCTGTTGCTGGTGAACTGGAGCTGGTACTGGTGCTGGTGCTGGCACTGGTCCCCTAACCGAGGGACTAGATACTGTTGATGCTGAATCGACTCTGAATGGGCAGGACCCCACCCTATGGTCCGGTGCCCCACACAACAAGCATAATCCCAGCGCCTTGCGACACTCCGCTACCACGTGTCCAGGCTTCCTACAATAAGAACAGCCTATGGCGGAAGACTGCGCTTGCTTCTGTTTCTGCTGAGGATACGTCGGGGTTGAGTGCTGGACCGACGTAACTGAGGTTGCTTGCCTCGGAGTTCCAATAGTCAAAGCCCTGGCTGCCGGGACTGGTGCTGAAGACTGGATCACCTAGCCGTGAGACCGCTTCCGACCTCCGGTCCTGTCCACTATTCTCTGGAAGGTATACTCGTGCCTCCTTGCTGCTCGCAATACCGCATCATAGGTCTGATGCTCGAACTGCTCCACTGCCAATATGATCTCTAGGTGAAGTCCCTGCTGGAACCTCTGTGCTCTGTCGAACTCGGTTGCCACCAAGGTAGGAGCAAACTGACTGAGTTTGGAAAACTCGGCCGCATAACCGTCGACCGTCCTCCCCATCTGCTTAAGATTACTGAACCTGGTCTGCAAGTCATATCGAGCCACTGCATCATAATACTTGGTCTGGAACTTCTCGCTGAACACTGCCCAGGAGACAGGTGTTGCCAATCCTACTGCTTGTGCGGCCCACCAACTGCGGGCTAGATCCAATAACTGTAGGCGCACCACAGCCACCTTCTCGTCTTCTGGAGTCTTCGCGGCTTCGAGAATCACCTCTATATCTTGTAGCCAAGCATCGGCAGCAATGGCATCCTCGCTGCCATCGAAGAATGGAGGGTTCAGGCGCTTGAAACTGTTGACCGCACTGTTCCCTGGATGACCGCCTCTGGTCAAAGCATCTGCCACTGTCTGGTGCAAGGCGTCTCCTCGACGATCCTGGGAAGCTATCAAGGTCCTGATGAGGCCTACCAAGGTGCCATCATCCGGCTCTGCAGGCTGAACGGGCTGAACTGGTGGTACTGGTTCTCCAGGAGGCACGGCTCGAGAGGCTGCTGCTGAGGACTGATCTTGATCTTCTTGCTGTTGCTGGGCTGCCGGCTGGGCTCCTTCCGGCTGATCAACATGAACGATGTCACTGAAGCAATGACATCAGGAATATTAAGGAAGGACCAGGATAGAACAATGATGCAAGCATGTTATCAAGTCAGGGATCAAGGAGATATGAAGATACGAGTGGAGATCAAAGGCGAGTACAGATTGAGACATCTATCTGGTAAACCCCCACATATCTTGATTGACAAGACCTGCATGGGCCACCACTTAAACCATGTCACGCCCCAGAACCAGAATACTGGAGAGCGGGGGCGGACATAGCCAGCTACGTATGATGAAATAGAATCCATCTCACCATACGGTCACGGCTGTCTAGATATGTGAGGGTTTATCTACAAGCCATCAGTCTCTTAAGGTCATAAAATAGCCTATTGTCTCAATCTCAACCAACTAGTAATAATCACAAGATGTCAGAGCATCAAATACATAAATATAAGGCGTCCCAAATATTACATATCAGATGATCATGAAGCTAGTCGTTACAAAATGTGAGGACTAGCAAGAGTTCAGTCATACATGATCAACCCCCGGGGCTTGTCAATCATGTTACAGCCCGTAGGCAGACAGTAAGTAAGTACAATCGAGCTAACACTTGCTCGTCGGCTAAACGCCTTAAAAGAATAATTTACAATATTACAGTGGGAGAACAAAAGAAACCCACTCGATGCCCTGGTTACGCCTGGTGACCACCATCGGGCTGGAAAGCAGGAAGATCCTCTGGTGCTGCTCCGGTATCTGGCCATACAAAACCAGCTAGGTCAGACCCCAGAAAGAGCAAGTGCCACAAAGGAGGCTTCACTTAAGGACTAAGACCAATAAATCATTAGCATTCAACAGGTAATAAAATAGTAAGTAACACAGATTGGGGTTTGTGCACTACCAATGCACTTATCCCAATCAGAGAAAAATAGTTAAGACAACAGGAGAATCATGATAAATAAAATATAGCTGGACAATATATGAAGAGAAGACGAAGGTGCTTTTCCGGAAGCCAGGTTACAATCCTTAAACCAAACAAGGACCGAGATTGTAACCCTTCGCCTGAACAGAACTTAGTCTCTGATCATTTATTGCTAAAGGTGACAATCATCAAGGTGAAAGTGAGGGAGTACAATAATAAAAGTGACAATAAAGAGTACAGTGTGCTAGAGTGACAATAGGGTACAATTATTATGGTGACAATCTGGAGTGATAATCGTCAAGGTGACAATCTGGAGTGATAATCGTTCGATCATTCTGGCACAATCTTGCAATCAATCACTTCTAGACAATACTATACTGGACTAGACTCCATCCAATCAATCACGGCCAATCATTGCCTACGGCTTTCTACATTAACTAACTAGGGTTATCACAATCCTAGTTACTAGCAAGATGCAATGAGATGCTCCAAGTAGTCACAGGCCCTGCAGCTACCCAGGTTATCCAGGCAATCATTATAGTGACAATCTGGAGTGATAATCATTCAATCAATCACGGCCAATCATTAAAATGTCAATGGAGGGAGAGTGCAAGACAATAGAGTTTAATCATTAAAGTGACAATCGAGAGTGCCCCACATGACAGTGGGCTGGAAATGTGCCCTACTCGTCGGCAGGCTACAAGTCCAAACATTTGCGGCCGGGATAACGGGGTCGCCTGTAACTGGGGAACATCTCTTCATGACTAGTAGATTATTCTAGTTATTAACCTTAGTTTATTTCAATATGTACCCCTGACCGTGGTACTCAGGGGTCCATGCCCTAGAAATGGTGCGAGACAAGACTGGTTCATTTATACAAGCACAATCGCCCACGGTGTCAAGTCATTATACAGGTCATGTCATGTCAAGTAGCCGCCGCAACGGCTTATCGAGATACAACATATCAGGTTATCCGGTCAAGTATACTAGTCAGGAGTGCGCCACGACGGGCCACTATCATGTCATGTCAGGTTACTGGTCGAGAGCGCACCACTACGGGTCACTGTCGTGCCATGTCAGGTTACTGTGAAGAGTGCACCACTACGGGTCATTATCAAGTCAGGTTGTCATATCAAGTCTATCATGCCAAGTCAATCATGTCAAGTTATCATTCCAAACATATTAAATAAATCCATGATTATCAAGTTCATGACAAAAGGCGTAAGGATATAAAATGGGCATAAAATACCTAATAAAATATCAATATACAGGGCTTATAGAAGAGCCAAGCTTAAAGAATTAAAACCAAATCTCCAAGAGCCAATAGATTGCGCAAGGGGTCAGGGGGTTGGATTGCGCATGGTGTCAACTGCGCAGGGGTGGAGTGCGCAGGGTCCAAGCACGCAGGGTTGGATCGCGCAGAGGCTGGACTGCGCTGGGTCAAGCGCGCAGGGAAATGGATTGCGCTAGGTCAGATTGCGCAGAAGATGGGTTGCGCAAGAGCTGAGCCGCGCTGAGTCGGGTTGCACAGGGATCGGATTGCGCACATACTGGATTGCGCACATACCGGATTGCGCAGAGAATGGATTGCGCCAGGGCGAGCTGCGCTGGCTGGATTGCGCCAATACTAAAGAGTGCTGGGCTAACTGGTTTGCGCCAGCACTAAAGAGCGCTGGACTAACGAATTGCGCCAGCGCTAAAGAGCGCTGGACTGGATTGAGCTCGGGAACAGGGGTCTTCTTCCCCAAACCGAGAGAAAAGCCATGGAACTCAAAATTTCCAAGAACCATAACTAGGTCAAATTAAGTCCAAATCCAACTTTACAAGGGTCTAACTTGTGTAAAATTCAATTCTCTTCAACATGGAACAATCAAAACATGTAAATGAACAAGTTTTATAGATCAAAACCACCAATTTTCGAAAATACTTCAATCCTAGATCTATAAATTTCCAAGCTCCAAATGGAGAAAACCCAAGTTCTAATGTTGCTTAAAATGAGCTAATAAAGCTATTAGACAAATAAAATATAGCCCTTAAATGATAGCAAGATGCAACTTGCCTAGGTTGGTGGAGAGGAAAGAGGAAGAAGCTTGAGGAAGAAGAAGAAGAAAATAAAATGAGGAGAGAGAGAGGGAGTTTGATATTTATGGGAGGGGATGGTTCACCATGTCAAACCAAAATAAACCGAACCAAGCCAAGCCAAGTCATGTTAAACCAAGTCAAGGCCAATAAACTCTTTCTAGCAATTTAAACCAAATGAATCAAGAAATAAACCCAAGCTTCACTAACCCAAAATAATAAACCAATGAATTATTAAAACCAATTGAATTATCAATGCTAAATAAAATTCAAGCCAATGCAAAATAAACCAAGATAATTGATCATTAAAAATTAAATATGGGTCCAAAACACGTATACGTATACTAAATACGTATCACGAATTTGGGACATTACAATAATGGAACAACAAAAATAGAAATCCATCAAGAAGTAAGTTGGCACTTGCCTAGCTCTCCTAGGTTGGTGGGGAAGTTATGAGGAAGAAGAAGAGTAATGAGAAGAAATAATGAAGAGAGGGAGAAAGGGATGAGGCTTTAAATGAAGGAGTGGTGGTAGGTGGGTTCATGTTGAACTATCAAGGCCGAAAAATGAACCAACTTGGGCCGAACCCAAAAGCAAAGCAGAAAGTAAAATACAGAAAGTAAAATACAGAAAAATAATTAGCAAAAAATTAAAGAAATTTAAATACAGAACAATACATGATAAATATTAAATAAATATATTCCAGCAGTACATGTATTTAGAATACGTATTCCAGGAACGGGAAGTGACATCTCTACCCTCCTTAGAAAAATTTCGTACTCGAAATTTCAAATTCAAGCAGGATAGAAACATTGAAGCTAAACTAATCTAAGTATAAGCAATTTGAGTAAGAAATCATTCTACAATGCCAATAGAAAGTAACATATCTATGTTTAACTATCGATGACACCAAGCAATTCTACTCATAAGGTGACGAGCATGAGGAGTTAAGACAATCAAGGTATACAGAAAGAGATATACCTTGTGAGTCAAACAGGTGCGAATATTGTAATCGGATGTCATCCTCACATTCCTACGTCGACTCCCCTAAAGAGTGATGAACCCAAGCAACCCAGACAAGGCTAATTTTTGGTTCTTGAGTATCTTCTCTCTTCGGTCCAAAATAGACACAGGCTGTTCCTCGTAAGACAAGTTGGTACCAACAACCAGCTCAGAATGATCAAGGATATGGCTTCGGTCTGATACATACCTAGGTAACTGAGATACATGGAACACGTCATGCATCTCTCATAACGAAGGTGGAAGGAATAAACGATAAGCAACATCGCCTATCCGATCAAGGATAATAAATGGGCCCACGTACCGTGGACTCAACTTTTCGCGAACGCCAAATCTAATGACCCTACGGGTAGGTGAGATCCGTAAGAACACGTGGTCCCCAACGAAAAACTCTAGCGACCTACGATACTGGTCCGCCCAATGACGATGTCGATCCTGCGCAACTCGAAGTCGCTCTCTAATTCCCTTGACCACTTTAATTATCTGGACAATCATTTTCGGGCCTAACATCTTTCTCTCTCCGATATCATCCTATGCCAGTGGCGACCTACACTTCTTACCAAATAGTGCTTCAAATGGTGCCATCTGGATACTGGCTTGATAACTGTTGTTGTATGAGAATTCGACTAAGTACAGGTGGCTCTTCCAAGATCCTCCAAAATCTAGAGTGTAAGCTCGCAACATATCCTCCAAAGTCTGAATTGTTCTTTCTGACTGCCTGTCTGTCTGGGGATGGTAAGCCATGCTAAATCTTAACTTAGTACCCAGGCTATGATGTAAGCTCATCCAGAAATGTGATGTAAAATGGATATCTCTATATGACACAATACTGACAGGGACTCCATGCTGCCTGACTATCTGTTGCATATACAACTTGGCCAACTTTTCTGTAGATTGCCCTACTATGAAAGGAAGAAAGTGTGCCACCTTCGTAAGCCGATCTACTATCACCCAAATGGCATCTTTACCACTTGGTGATCTCGGTAAACCGGTTAAAAAGTCTATTGTAATATGTTTCCATTTCCATTCCGAAATAGGAAGCGGTTGCAATAACCCAGCTGGCCTCTGCTGCTCTGTCTTCACTTGCTGACATATCAAGCAACGGAAAATGAATCTAGCTATCTTCCTCTTCATTTCGTTCCACCAGAAGTGCTGCTTGATATCTTAGTACATCTTGGTCCCTCCAGGATGTATAGAATACTGAGAACTGTGAGCTTCTGTCATAACCTCTTGTCTGATATCTCCACTAGGCACACATAGGTGCGATCCAAATCTAAGGGTACCATCTTCATGAATTCTCATCTCCTTCCTGAGTCCTGACTCACATTCTGCCCTAAGCTTCTGAATCCTTGGGTCCTGTGCCTGAGCTGCCTTGATCCTGTCTACCAAGTCGGATTGAACTTGTAGACTTGTTAGAAATCCTATATCACTAGGAAGTATAACTTCGATACCTATCTCCTGAAGGTCTTTTAAGATATGCCTCTGTGTTGTCAACATAAATGCGCCGCCTCTCCTGCTGAGAGCGTCTGCTACCACATTAGCCTTGCCTGGATGATACTGAAGCTCTACGTCGTAATCCTTGATCAGCTCTAACCATCTTCTCTGCCTCATGTTCAGCTCCTTCTGAGTAAAGATGTACTTCAGACTTTTGTGGTCTGTGTATATTTTCACTCGATCACCATATAAGTAATGCCTCCATAGCTTCAAAGCAAACACTACTGCTGCCAACTCCAAGTCATGAGTTGGGTAATTCTTCTCGTGGTCTCGAAGTTGCCTAGATGCGTATGCTATCACCTTCTCATGTTGCATAAGGACACATCCAAGTCCTTTACCTAACGTATCATAATATACAGTGAAACCTCCGGGCCCAACTGGCAATGTAAGAATAGGTGCTGATATCAACTTCTACTTCAAGTTCTCAAATAATGTCTGACATTCTACCGACCAGACGAATGGTACATCCTTTCGTGTCAAGCGGGTCATGGGTGCTGAAAGTCTTGCAAGGTCTGCTACGAATCTCCTGTAATATCCTGCCAATCTCAAGAAACTCCGCACATCTGCTAGGGTCTTAGGTACTGGCCAACTCTCTACTGCTTCTACGTTCTTGGGATCTACTGCTACTCCAGCTAGCTACAAGAAATAGGGCCTACAATAGCAGTTTTTCTATAGCGTTCAAGTGTCCCCGCTATAAAATGTTATCAACAATAGCGTTTTTTCTACAGTGCTATAAAAATATCTATCTATAGCGTTTCATGAACGCTGTAGAATCTATAACATTTTTACATCGTATGTTTGTATAAAAATGGACATCCGTCAAAGGCTTAGCCGATCATTTTTTTATTTCCCTCTCGATTTTTCAGCGGCCAACAAAAACTCCCTCCTAAAAATTTCTATTTCCAATTGCAAGCCCTGAGATCTCCCCCTCCCCTCTCTCTCTCCTCCTCTCCTCTGCCTCATGCGCTTTCTCTTTCCCTCTCCCCTCGGATCTATTCCTACCACCGTCCAATTGTAAACCCTAACATATTTTTTTCCACTTCCAACAATGGAAGAAGCACGGGAGATGGAGCGGGCGAAAGGACACGAAGGAGATAAAGATGGCGTCGAGCGCCTCCACCACTTCCTCAAGTCCTTCACTAGGAACCTCGGCTCCTCTGAAGGTCGTATCACTACAATAAAAATATCTAGGTCAGCTTGTAATCGTCATTTCTAGGTCAGCTTGTAATCGTCAAATATCTTTTGGGTCTTGTTCAATTTCTTAGCGATTGCTACTCTAATTTATGAAGTCTTTTGGTGCGAGATGCGGTTTTGAATCTAATTTTTGAACTTCTGAAGGTTTACCGTATGAAAATTTGTAGGGTTTTGTAAAATTTTATATTGGAGGAAGAGGTGTTCGAGACGCCTAGGTCGCAGCCCCCATCCCGTCGACACGCCATACTCGGGGAATGGATCGATCCCGAGGGTCCCACAGGATGAGGTCCCCGAGAAGGACGTCGTCGTCATCGATGTTGGATCTGTTGGTGCCGCTACGAGAAATCCAGGACATGGAGATGTAATTGTTTCGGGCGGGGAGGCACATCTCCATCTCCCCCATTATTTTGTACACACAATATGTTTGTTGAAATGCTTGAGTAGATTAAAATTAGTATCTTATGCGATTTTATTTATTTTGACGTGATAGAAAACAACTTCACAATAATCTTTGTTTAAGCTTCTGTTATGGAACAAGTTCAGATGATACTTGGATATCTCTTCTGTTAGCTTATTAAGTGAAGCTAACTAGAGCATAGAAGATTGAAAACTTAGGTAAAAATTAAGAATTATGAATTTCTTTCGATAATTGTAACTCTTTGATGTAACAAGTTTTATACGCTGGAAAAAGGAATAAAATTTCTTGGATGTAACTAGAGCATACTTGTAGCATCTGAATAAGGATACGCTTTAGCTCTTGAACTTGAATCAAAGGATATGTTCTTGCATACTTATTATATGTTACTATTGCAGGATCAATCAATTTCAAAAGGAATGACCTACAAGTGACTTTGAACATCATGCATTGAATGGTCTAGATCCTACAACATAAGCTGAGGTGTGCCTTTTTTTTACTATTTAATACTCATGATTTGTAAATGTTAAGGAAAATGTACCCTAGGACCTCACTTTTACATCATTCTAACAATTCTTGAAATAATTTGTACTTTAGAAGTGCATTATATTCTTTACAAGGTGTAGTGCCAATATTCAAAACCTGCAGTACATGTTATTCTTTAAAATGTTGTACTTTAGAAGCAAGTAACTATTGCCTGTCAAAATTGAAGATTTGTTGATCAGAGAATGCTAGATCAATATGTGATTTCACGAGGGGCAGTAACTTATTTTCTTTTCATGGTGGACTGATTCTTAGGTGGATTATATCTGGATATATAATGGTTTGTAGGTTATGTATTCACTTTGTTCTCCTTGCATATCATCACAAACATGAAGCAGATAGAGGATCTGGTTATTGAGGGCGCTGCATCTTGAAATGTAGGCATGGATCAACATCCTTGTGGAGAGCTATCATGCTCCATACACTGCTATGATGTGAGAAAGCTTAGAAGATGATGACAAACTATATATATATTACTTGTTTGTTAAATATATATTAGGATTTTAGAAATAAAAATCAGTCTGGACTAAGCATCTATTTAAGGCTGTTTCAGTTAGTAAAAAAACCATATGCTTATCTTTTAGGGACACATGCAACTTAGTTGAGAAGAGAGATAATTTATTGAGTTTCATGTTATCCAATGCTAAAGACTGGTAATCACCGAGGGTTAACAGGTGCCCTTAGGGCACTGGTTAGCACTGCCTTTCTATGTCATATGTACATTTTGTATTGAGGCTAGAGAGACAAATGCTTAAGTTGTGGATTTATGTTTTGATGTTTTCATACTAGCTTCATCTTAGAACAAATAGTCAGTGAGATTTCTGTCAGATACTACTTGTAGTTTGAAGTTGTGCATTTATGTTCCCTTGTATGTTTTCATACTTGCTATAACTATGGTAAATTTTGTTTTTTTTTGTTTGTTCACTTTGTTATGTATCTTATTATAATTTCGGCAGGATTCATCCAACTTGTATGGTTATGACTATTGAACAAGCAAAAAAATTAGAACGTTTCCTTTGTTCAGACTGTTCCTCAGAAGATGATGACAAACCATCAATGAATGGCTTTCCTGTTTCACCGATCTCTGAGCCAAAGGTGAGCATAGTATTGGTTATTCATTATCGATCTCTCTTTTAGTATCAATTAGTTCATTGTTCTTTCATCTTAAAGACGAGGAGTTGATTCTTGTTTATAAAGTCCTTAAATTTGAGGAGCAGGTAGGTATCCATGTACATTCTTGACTACAAAAACCAAAAATCCTCTATCCTGAGTTTTTAGTGTGCACATTCTCAGATTTGAATAAAATTACATACACTGCACAAACACAACTATAAGATGCATGCCTGAACCCAAGGTTTTAAGTATCGGCCATAACCCATGCAGAAACCGACCGGTTCAAAGCCACCAACAAAACTCTCTGAAACTGGCACCAAAACCGATACTCACAGGAAGGGCCCAAAGCAGGTACCGAAACCAATTTTTGGAACCTTGCCCGGATCAACATTTAAAGTCAAAATATAGAGCAAAAGCCCATTAGAAGTTCACAGTTATTGATATACGGATGTGAGCCTATTCATATTGATATACGGATGTGATACCGTGCAAAATATGTTATTTTCCCCCTAAAAAATAGGGTATGGTATGGTGTGATATGGATAACATTGTATTTACACATGACATATCTGAATAGGTTTCAAGGATGTGATATTGGTATATATTGTTCTCGAGAGGTAGCTGTTCTGCATATGAGTTCATAAAAATTGTAATTTGCTTTATGTGCAACAACAATTACTTGGAAGACTATTAGCAAGCGAAACTAAAATAGGTAACTTGCTTTATGTGCAACTACAAGCCCATGCTTTATTGTGTCTTCACTTTGTACAATTTACATGTCTATCCATTTAACTGTCATTTTCTTATAAAAATAGGTAAGTTTATTATCATAGCAAACAACTGCATGCAAGCTGTTTTGTTATTGAATTGACAAAATATTTACATTATACTTTATGTTCTGGTTGTTGCTAAATTTGTTGCGTTACTGACTCTTCATTTTGAGCTAAATCATTTTTCCCAATCTTGTATTGCGACTAGTATTTTCTCTTATTCTGAATTTTCTTCGGGAGTGCTGACTGTATATTAGTCTTGAATTACATATTTGCAATTTAGGCAATGTATGTGGCACTGATTCTCCAGTAGTTGTGTATTCATGTCCATGAATGGACAAACGATGAGAAGATATTCATGTCCAGGAAATTAGTGTGATGATAACAACAATTTACAATTGCCATGGAACAGATAATGTTGATCTTGGAACTGCATGTGGTAAATACTACCGAGTGTGCTCGCAAAGAAAATAGTTGCAGATATAGATTAGGAGATTTAAACTTTATTGCTTTATGTGCCCTTGATTTATAGAAGGGGTGACTGTAACAGAAACAAAAGTAACTGGTGTCCCTATTGGCACTTTAGAGGCTTATGTCGCCATAATATATTCTTGTGTTTCCTCTTCTCCGACATGGTGTATGCCTTTTTCTTCTGTATTATGTAATAGGCTACAGTGTTCCTTTCTACCGAAACAAAATGAATTATATCTATTTTTTTAGCTTGCCACGACACAATGAATTATATCTATTTTTTTAGCTTGCCACGACACAAGGATAAGATAATTATACGGGAATATTGACCGTGGTGACAATTGCATTTTGGTTCTGAACATCAGACATGCACAAATACATTCTGAGTCAGAACAGAGATTATATAAAATATTGTACTATCTAAATTTTTACTGATAGAACTTTTGCTTCTCAGGGGTTATACAGCACCTGAGTATGCTATCCATGGCCAGTTATCCGAGAAGGTTGACACTTACAGCTACGACGTTGTTGTCTTGGAAATAATTACTGGGAGAAAGACCAACGATGTGAGGCTCGAACTAGAAACTCAGTACCTTCTTGAATGGGTCACGATTTTTTCAGCACCTCTCTCTATTGCTCCTTTGAAACTATGAGCTAATTATGTCTACTATGCATTCTTGAGACTGCAAGCTGTTCTTCTTTCGCCATCAGCTGTAGATTACCCCTCTCTGCTTCCATTGCATTACCTTCAAAAACTTTCCCTAACTGATGTTATCCATCCTTTGTTCTTTACTTATGGTTGATTTTCTATTAATTTGATGCGTCTCTACTACTCCAATCTTCATATTTAAATCAGACTGCTCTTAATTCAAAAATCTGTCTTACATTATACATGTCTGTGCAAGTAACTTTTAATGCTTAATAATGGACGAGTGGTAATAGATTGAAATATAGGTAAAGAAATTAGTTCATCCATGGGAAGTCGGAGGTGGCACCAATTGAGGATAAGATGAGAGAATCGTCTCAGGTGCGTTGGGCATGTGCAACATACACCAATAGATGCACCAGTTAGGAGGGAGAATAAGATATTAGTTAAAGAAGGTGCTATAGCTAGGGGTAAGCTTAAACAAAATTAGATAAAGGTTGCAAAGACTCTTATACACTTTTATGTTAATGTTGTAGAGGACACGACCGTTACTATAGCTTAATAGAAGAAAAGGATTTATAATGTCCATTTGTACAATTACACAAAAAAAAACATGTGAGGAAAATTTAGTATCCTCATGTGCCATCTCAAGATAACTAGGCAGGAATATTTGCTTACTTTGTCAAATTGACCAGGAATGATTGGCATATCAATGAGATACCGTGAGTTACTTGAGATAATTGACCAAGAATATTTCTATCTTATTTTTTATATCATAATGTGTTTTTTCTCAATTTTGTGTAGGTTGGCATATATATTTTTGATGGTTGTGGATAGCTGCTAGAAGGAAAGAGGCAATCGAGCTGTTTTTTGGCCTACAGATATTTGTAAATAGAATGGTTTATTTTGGACTACAGATACTTTGTAAATGGAATGGTTTGTTTTGGCGTACAACTACTTTTTCTACATCTTGAATGTTAATGACTACTACTTTTTGTACATCTTGAATGTTCTAATGAAATATTTTATATTTTGGCAAATCTTTCCTTCTTGATTGATTGAAATGCAAGTGCGATTGAAATTGTTTGCGATTATTGTTATTTATATGTGATACAAAACAGGTTATGAAATTCTGTAGCAGATATGAAATAATATGAAATTCTGTAGCAGGTTTATAGCACTCAGAACGTCTAAATTGCTGCTACTACGATAGCATATGATGAACGCTATAATAAATCAAACCATCTATAGCGTTCATGACAATCAATTCATCAAATGCTATAAATCATCCACAGCATTCACAAACGCTATAAATAATCCACAACATTCATAAACGCTATACGTAATCCACAGCACTCACGAACGCTATAAACAATCTACAACGTTCTAGAATGCTATAAAGTATTTACAGCATTAATAAACGCTATAAACCATCAACAGCATAAAAGAACGCTATAAACCTTCTACAGCATTCATGAACGCTATAATGTTATAGCGTTCACATGTCTAGACATACTATAGCGTGGGCGATCATAGCAGACAGAATATGCTATAGAAGGCTTTCTATAGCGTTCTGCGCATGCTATTGTAGGCCATATTTGTTGTAGTGGTACGATGTGCCCCAAAAATAAAATGTGGTCCGGCCAAAACTCACACTTGCTGAGCTTGGCATACAACTGGTTCTCTCTCAGAACCTGTAACACTTTTCGGAGGTGGTCCTCATGTTCTTCTTCACTAGCAGAGTATACGAGAATGTCGTCAAGAAACACAACGACAAATTGATCTAAGTATGGCATAAAATGCGGTTCATTAAATCCATAAATATTGCTGGAGCATTGGTCAAACCAAACGGCATTACCAAGAATTCATAATGCCCATACTTCGACCTGAATGCTGTCTTGGGAATATCCTCCTTCCGAACCCTCACTTGATGATACCCTGAACGAAGATCTATCTTGGAGAAAACTCTAGCTCTGCTCAACTGATCAAATAAGTCATCGATCCTGGGTAGTGGGTACTTGTTCTTTACTGTTGTCGCGTTAAGCTTCTTATAATCGATGCACAATCTGGATGACCCATCTTTCTTTCCCATAAGTACCATTGGTGCTGCCCATGGTGATATGCTAGCTTGGATGAACTTCTTCTCCTTCAATTCCTCTATGTGCTGATTAACCTTGGCCTGCTCTGAATCCGCCATTATGTAAACTTGATCTGATATCGGTTTAGTTCCAGGTGCCAATTCTATAATGAACTCAATATCCCTAACCGGTGGTAGACCTGGAAGTTCTTCGGGAAATACGTCTAGAAACTCTTCAACTACCTTCGAGACTTGAACTTCTTCCATTGTCGTTACTACGCCCTGCTCTTGTTGAGTTGCCACTGATCTGACTAAAGTGAACCGCCTCATGCCTAGAATATCAAAATATACACTCCCTCTACGATAATCTATTATCGCATGACTGTCTTTCAGCCAGTCCATGCCTAAGATAACGTCAAAATTTCCAACAGGAAATTCTATCAACCGGGCGGGTAAGGAATGCCCGCAAACTACAACGCTACATGCTAGAATAACTCTACTAATTCCTATGAGCCTATTACCAGTGAGAATATTTAGCTTTCCTGGCAATGTCTCGAATTCTATTCCTAGCCGTGTTACAAATTGTGCAGATATAAATGAGTGTGATGCTCCCGAATAAAATAATGCTACTGCGGGATATGAGGCGACGAGAATATTACCTGCCACAACATCTCCCGATGCTAATGCCTCTTCCAAGGACAGAGTGAATGCCTGCCCTCGACCTTCTTTTTGGTTCCCATGTTGCGACCTAGCCTGGTGTTGCTGCTGGCCCCTGCCTTGGTGATGCTGGGGTGGTCTATGCCGGTGTTGCTGCATCGGCGGTCCCTGCTGCCGAAACATCTGAGCTTGCAGCATTAACGGGCGTTGTGCCAACGGCCTCACTGCCACTGCTGGTCCTCGATACTAGCCTGCCCCTGGTGCTGGAAGAGCAGGAAATTATTGTACGGGTCCTCCTGACCTCGAATTCATGGGACAGGTGGTAACCCGATGATCTGGGCTTCCACATATCAAACACAGTCCGTTCAATGTCCGACACACATCTCTAGTGTGCCCTACCTTCCCACAATAAGTGCAGCCCGCCGGGGGTTGCTGTTTCTTCCTCTGTTGTTGTTGCTGCTGCTTTGGTGGTGCTGGCCCTCGCATTGCCACATCATGAATGCAAATACCAAGGGACGGTGCTGTTACTTGGGGCGCTGCTCCCCCTCCTCCTTTAATCTGACTGTGGGATCTCTTCTGGCCCCCAGTCCTTACCGTAATCCTCTAAATGGTGATCTCATACCTTCGGGTTGCCGTCAATACTTCGTCAAAAGTCTGATAATTGTGCCCTTCTATCAATTGCAAGAGCTCAAGATGAAACCCTTGTTGGAACCTCATAGCCTTCTGGCTCTCTGTTGCTACCATCTCCGGGGCGAACCTACTCAATCTGCAGAACTCCTTTGCATAAGCATCTACCGTCTTGCCGGCTTGCTTGAGGTTGATAAACTTCTGTTGTAGCTCAAACTGTGCCACAACTCCATAGTACTTCATCTTGAATCTTACGATAAAATCGTCCCAAGTAACAGGACGTCTGATGCCTACTTCTTCTGATTCCTACCAATCACGTGCGAGATCTTGAAGTAACAACTTTACTTGATCCACACGTTCTTCTGCCGGCACCTTAGCTGCTGTCAGAATAGCTTCAATATCCTTAAGCCACGCATCTGCTGAGATGGCATCTTCCGTGCCCTCGAAATGGCAGGAGTTGTACTTGCAAAACCTGGTTGATGCTCCTGAATCTGTCATTGCCCCTCTTTCCAATGCCGTCTGTAATCCTTGGTTGAGGAGTACGTTCTGCTCTTGCAACTGAGTGTGCATGCGCTGCTGGGCTAACATCTGGTGTTGCTGCGTAGCCATCATCCCTCTCATGATCTCCAGAAGGGCCGGTGTATCCACTTCCACAGGGGTAGGTGGAACTATTGGTGGTGTAGGAACCTCCGGATACTGCGGTCCAACTGCTGGTTCCACTATCACTTCTTCTTGGATAGTCTCTTGAGGTAGTTCTGGCCCTTGTTGCTGACCAATCTGGTCAGGTTGCCCATGCTGCACTTATTGTTGCTGTCCAGTTCTGACAGGTGCGGACGAGGTGCCCCTAAGGAAAGAGACAAGAGAACAATCAAATGACCGGACATGAAGGATCGATGAAGCCGAAGGATACGGGAATGTCAAGCTAGGATTGAGAACAACGAATCATGAGATCAAGGGGAAATATGTGTGATTGAGACATCCTAAAAATTAAAATACCCTACAAGTCTGAAATCAGACCTGCATGGGCCACCACTAAAACCTTGTCACGCCCCAGAACCAGAATACTGTAGAGCGGGGGAATGACTCAGCCAGCTACGTATTACGGGTAGAGGAATACCGTATAATACGATTAATGCTGTCTAAAAGACGAGGGGGTGCATACTACATGAAAGTCTCACTATGGTCACTTCACATCTATTGTCTCAATCATTCAAATAAGAAACAGAAATAGAGAACATATAAGATAAATCAGTAAGGCGTCCCAAACGCTCAGTCAAAATATTTTCGATATCTGGCTTTACAAAATATAGCCAGATGATGTAGCAAAGTATACACAATTATTATCAGCTGCAGTCTGACTTAATTACAATTATGTAAAAGTAAGTACAAGACAATCCGACTAACATGTCGGTGCCAAACGGCAAAATATAAAGTAAGTAACAAAACGAGTGGAGAAGTAAGGAACCCACTAGAGTCCTCATGCGATCATCCCTCTAGTATTGACCATCTTGGAGGTGGAAGTAAGCTGAGTCCTCGGGAACCGGCTCTAGATCTGGCCATGCAAAACCAGAGAGGTTATACCTCTAATAGCAAGTACCGTAAGGAAGCACGATATGAGAAATTAAACCAGTAAATAAGAGAATATAATAATAGATCCCTGTTTGCTACTGGAATTCACATAACATTACGATACTTCGAACCAACCTCCCAACCAAACAAGGACAGAAGTTGGCCCGTCATGTATTGACACTCTGATCATCTCAGTTAGTCAACAAAGTAGGTACAGTACATAACCAAATCAATTTAAACGGCCATGCAACTACTACGGCTTGCTATTGTGGGTTTCAAGTTATGTTGGAATTATGCGATAAAGGATTCCTCAGTTCTTACTATGCGCAAGCAAGGCTAGTCTACCCAGTCAATCAATTGCGCCAATCATGAATTAGACGAGTCCCAGCGGGACACCCGTCATCAATATACAATATATAATAAATAATATAAGCAGATACCGCTCCCTGCCCGTGTGGCAGATTTGCAGTATCTGTGGGAACCAGCCGGCCTGTCGGGCACTTAATAGTCCCAAAGAGGGCTACCATGTAATAACTCGGGAATCTATTCTCTCCATGCAATCATTATTTTATTAACTCAGTAGCCTCTATGTTAAGTAAAATCCCATGCCGTGGATCATGGTCATTCAGAATGAGTACTTTCGTACAAAGTACGATATGCCCAACTCTACAACGATACCTGTGCGGTTAGGTTATAGGTCTTAAATAGCGTAATGCAACAATTAAAACTAACCACGGAATAAATCATGCCTTGACCATAAAGTACACATGCTGCTTTTATAGAAAAATAAATAAATTGAAGCCTGCATATGCCTGTATGCCAATATTCGGGATCGGCCAATCGATTACAATAGTTCATAATAAATATGAACGTGTCTCATTCATTCAATTCAATAAAACGACTAGCGAGTCTCTTAGTTCCAACTAGCAATGCATGATCAATTATTAATAGCAATTAATGCTAATTTAATGTCAAGGAGACAATCTATGTTAATTAATGCTAAGATAACAATCCCTGTTAATCAATGTCAATCCATGTCAATTTGGGACAAGAATCAGCCCTAAGGCATCATGGGCTAGAGTTCATGCGACCGGGAATTTATAGAAGTTCATGCGGCTGAGAATGCATATGTGGTCAGGATCTCATGCGGCCAGGAAATAGCATGTGCTAGGACAGCATGCGCCAAGAAACAGCATGTGCCAGGAAATAGCATACGCCAGAAAATAGCATGCGCCGAGAAACAGCATGTGCCAGAAAAACAGCATGCGCCAGCAAACAGCATGCGCCAAGAAACAGCATACGCCAGGAAACAGCATGCGCCAGGAAACAGCATGCGCCAGGAAACAATATGCGCCATGACAGCATACGCCAACAAACAGCATGCGCCAGCAAACAGCATGGCAACAGCTTTCTGCCAGCAAACAGCATGTGCTAGGAAACAGCAGCGCTAGGAAACAGCATACGCCAGGAAACAACATGCGCCAACAAACAGCATGCGCCAACAAACAGCATGCGCCAGCAAATAGCATGACAACAGCCTTCTGCCAGCAAACAGCATGCGCCAGGAAACAGCATGCGCCATGACAGCATACGCCAGCAAACAGTATGCGCCAGCAAACAGCATGCTAACAGCTTTCTGCCAGCAAACAGCATGCGCCAGGAAACAACATACGCCAGAAAATAGCATGTGCCAGAAAATAGCATGCACCATGACAGCATGCGCCAGCAAACAGCATGGCAACAGCTTTCTGCCAGCAAACAACAAGCGCCAGGAAACAGCATGCGCCATGACAGCATGCGCCAGCAAACAGCGTACGCCAGCAAACAGCATGGCAACAGCTTTCTGCCAGCAAACAGCATGCGCCAGCAAACAGCTTGGCAACAGCTTTCTACCAGCAAACAGCATGGCAACAGCTTTCTGCCAGCAAACAGCATGCACTGCTCATCTTCTCCAATCAGCCTCTAATGGCCATGAAAACCCATGAACCAAAAAGACCATAAATCACTCAAAATAAGTTGAAATCAGGACTTCTAATAGTCAAAATTGGGTAGAATCAAATTTCTTACAACATGGAAGCATCAAAACTTAAAAAATAACAAAGTTACTAGATCAAAACCTAAAATTTCTGAAAATGTATTAAACTTAGATCTACATAAAATGAGCCATGGAAATTAAAAATGCTAAGTACTAAAGTATCTAAGAATCTTGAGAGGAAGACAATGGAACAACAAAAATAGGAATCTATCAAGAAGCAAGTTGGCACTTGCCTAGCTCTCCTAGGTTGGTGGGGAAGTTATGAGGAAGAAGAAGAAGAGTAATGAGAAGAAATAATGAAGAGAGAGAGAGAGAGAGAGAAAAGGGATGAGGCTTTAAATGAAGGAGTGGTGGTAGATGGGATCATGTTGAACCATCAAGGCCGAAAAATGAACCAACTCGGGCCGAACCTAAAAGCAAAACAGAAAGTAAAATACAAAAAGTAAAATACAGAAAAATAATTAGTAAAAAATTAAAGGAATTTAAATACAGAACAATACATGATAAATATTAAATAAATATATTCCAGTAGTACATGTATTTAGAATACGTATTCCGGGAACGGGAAGTGACATATATATACCTATGTGTGTATAGTTTGTATGCTTGAGAACCCATCTTAGAATAGATCATAGTTGTAGTTGTAACCATAGGAGTCCTAGGACAGATTTGGTTAGTCATTTTGAGCCTAATTTAGTCGAATTGGCCGACAAGTTGACCAAGTTGACAAAAGTCAACTTTGGGTCAAACTTGATCCAATTCAACTCAAACGAACTTAGAATGACCTAGAAACTTGTGTATAAACTAAAAATTAGTAGACGGACTAGTTGACCAATGTTTGACCAAGTCTGACCAGCATTGACCAGGTTTGACCAGAGTTGACCAAGGGTTGACTTTGATCAAAAGGGACCTAGAAGCATGTAGTCTTGTATTGTAGCTATTTCCTTTGATATTTTAGACTTGGTTGTGACATGTGTATACTTTAAATAGGTTTATATTGCCCCAGTTTAGCTATACTTCATCATCAGTAGTTCAATTTGCCAGGCGAGTACATTCTCTGATCTTTTCATACTTGTTTGGATATGTTCTCTTGTTATAGACTAGTATACTTGATGCTGACACGATGTTCACACAGATTAGTACCCTATGGATCCCTTTATGCGATGTTATTCCCTCGGATACATTGAGTATATCATGTTCATGTACTTTATTGTGTTCATCATGTACTCCATGTATTCATATTTATCCATGTACACTCATATGTTATTCATGTACACTCATGACCATATGAGCTCTATGTATAAAGTAGTTGTTATCCATGTGGAATAACATATCATGTCTTGATCCTTGTGTATTGATTGGGGACAGGGAGAGTGTATTTGGTTATGTGATTATTATCTCTAGTAGGTATATATGTGCAACTCCATAGTTTATCCACGTGCAACCCAACCTGTTTACTTAACCAATTTATGCTTTAAATTACGTAGATGGTTACATTTCTCTATTTATCATAGTCATATCTAGTTTTGATATTCTCTCTCTTGTTGATTTTCTTTACAGCGTTTCATGTATAATTTTTTATAGCTTGCTTTATATGTCCTATCCTGATATGAACTGTTGTGAGAGATATGTGCTCGTTCCGTCCTGATTAGGCATGTTAAAATTTTTACAGATGATGATGAAGAGTTATGCCCTACTTATTATGGCATTAGCTTAGATGACACTGGTGACATGGATCCTCAGTAGGATCCAACAGTCGCTGAGAATTTTCCCATAGTCTAGCTGAGACTTAGTATCTTATTATCTTTATCTTTGAGACATTATGAGTTGTACTTAAGATTTGTTCTGATGGTTTACACCTAGACCTTTATTTATATCTGTGACTATCTTGAGATTAATTTTTCTATTCCATCTTAGTTGTTGTGATTGAGTTACTTATTATTTTTATTCTCCATTCGGAGCATATTCTAGACTGTGTTAGATATTGTGACTCAGGACAGCGTTCTACCGTCGACACTGCAGCGTAGGATGGACGTACTTCACTTCTCGTGCACTTTCACTGGTTGTGGAAGATGACACGTTTTTAGTGGTGGCCCATGCAGGTTCAATCACAACTAGTGTGATTTTGTAGTGGTACTCGAACTAGAGTATCATTACAGCCTGCAGTTGGATATAAGATATAAGTTAAGGTACTCAATCACATTAGAAAAACTTTTATCAAATTCTTGCTGTTAATTGTCTCCTTTTGAACAACTGTCCTCTTTTGGTGATTTTGCTTCTTTTTCAGTAATTGATTCCTTGTTTGATCTGTCTTCAGGATGGTGGAGACACGATCGCAGCTCTCTGGTCTTAGGGATACCACTGAGAGGTCTGCTACTTCTCGTCCGACTCAGCAGGACCCAGGGACCACAGTGCCTCTTGTTCCAGCTCAGGTGGGCCCGTATGCAACTTTTGGGGGTGCTCCTCCCCTGGTTCCGAGGACTACCCTAGGAGTTCAGGAGATGCTACCACCACCACCCCAGGGGACAGTTGATGTGGCATAATATTTCGCCTTCATGCAGTAGATGATGGATACGCAGCGAGGCCAGGCAGAGGACATGAGACAGGGTATTGATAATGCCCACCAGTTAGCGATGGTGGCAGTGGAGAAGGTGGCTGCCCAACCCCAAGAAGGGAAGATCCAGCCATACCAGCCGAGGACTCTAGGTATTAAAGATTTCCAGAAGATGAGGCCGCGAGACTTCAAGGGTACGGAGGGTATCCTTTACGTGGATAACTGGATCGAGCACATAGAGAAGATTTTCTGTCTCGTAGAGATAGCGGCTAGACTCCAGGTAGAAGCAGCGGGCAGCAGGATGCAGGACCTTGCCCGCACTTAGTACCAGACCGACCCCAGGTTGGTACTACGGGGAAAACTTGGGAGGCTTTTAAGAAGCTTTTCAAGGAGAAGTTCTTCCCCGACACTGTACTTGGTGCGTTGGAGATGCAGTTTGAGAACCTGGTTCAGGGAAACCAGAGAGTAGAGGAGTACATCGGGGAGTTCTGCCGCGTAGACAGATTTGTGGAGGGCCTTAGCGAGACAACGAAGGCTAGAAGATTCAGGAAGGGCTTGGTTAAGGAAGTCAAGTCCTTAACCAAGCAACAAGAATGCTACATTCGAGGAGATTTTGATGGAAGCTTTGGCAGCAGAGGATAATCTGGAGCTGAAAAAGAAGCGAGGTCGTGATACACATGCAGCCGGTAGCAGTAGAGGACCGACCAAGAAGCCCCATTTTTAGCAGCAGCATCAGCAGAGGCCTTTCCAACAGCAGTATAGGCCGTTTCAGCAGGCACAGTAGAGACAGGGTCAGCAGGCACCGAGACAGCAGTAGGCCACTATTTATGACTTCTGTAAGAAGCCAAGGCATAGGTAGAATGAGTGCAGGAAGAGGATATGCAAGTGCCTACTCTGTGGTTCATCGGAGCATCAGTTGAGGGAGTGTCCTGAGGCTTTCAGGCGTAAAGGACATGGAGCAGGAACCAATGCTCCAATAGAGCAGCAGAGGGGACCATTGCCGACCCAGCAACAGAAGTTTGTCCAACACCAGCAGCAGACTAGAGGAGGCCAGCAGGGGTGAGCTTTTGCCATGGTAGCGGAGGATACCGAGGTAGTAGGCGATCTGATAGCAGTTTTTATTCTTATCGACTATTTTCCCACATTCATATTATTTCATTCGGGTGCTTCCCATAGCTTTGTGTCTGTATCATTTGCCATTAGACACCAGCTTTCTTCTGAACCTTTGCCTAGGACTTGCAAGATCACAACTGGGGTGGTATTATCCTCATCCGTGATGTTTGTAAGGATCAGAGAGTAGTTTTGGGAGGCCGAGAATTGGATGTGAGTCTGCTCGTAATGCCATTACCAAACTACGATATTGTATTCGGTATGGATTGGTTGAGCATGCACCATACCAGTATAGATTATCGTGGGAGTAGAGTTCTTTTCAGCATGCTAGGAGAGCCAGAGTTCGAGTTCACCAGGCGGGAGTCAGAGCAGAGCAGCGGAGTTTCAGCAGAGGAGCTGAGCGTGCCACATCCACTGATAGCTGAGTTTCTGGATGTGTTTTCGGAGGAGTTTCCAGGGTTGCCTCCGGACAGGGATGTGGAGTTCTCTATAGACTTGGTACCCAGTGCCGAGCTGATATCTCAACATATCTATAGAGTGAACAACAGTAAGCTTGTGGAGCTAAAGAAGCAGGTGGATAAGTTGCAGGATAAGGGCTTCATTCGATCGAGTTCTTTACCGTGGGGTACGCCAGTACTCTTTGTACCGAAGAAGGATAGGTCGGTACGGATGTGTATCGACTACAGGGCACTCAACAGCCTCACGATCAAGAACAAGTACCTGCTGTCGAGGATCGATGACCTGTTTGATCAGCTGAGCGGAGCGAAGGTATTCTCCAAAATTGATCTGAGGTCAGGCTATCATCAGGTGAAGGTGAAGAAGTAGAATATTTCGAAGACATCTTTCAGGACTCGGTATGGCCAGTTTGAGTTCAAGGTAATGCCGTTTGGGTTAACAAACACCCCAGCGGTGTTTATGAACTTGATGAACAAGGTATTCCAATAGTACTTGGACAAGTTTGTGGTGGTGTTCATCAATGACATTTTGGTGTATTCAAAGACCCGGGAGGAGCATGAGGAGCATTTGAGAGTGGTTCTGGAGACTCTCATGAAGGAGCAGCTTTACGGCAAGCTTTTGAAGTGTGAGTTCTTCTTGGATCGAGTTGATTTCCTAGGCCATATTGTGATCGGAAATGGGATCTCAGTCGACCCGAAGAAGATCAGAGCAGTTGAGGCGTGGACAGCACCGAGTTCATTCGCAGAGATCAGGAGCTTTCTGAGATTGGCAGGATACTATAGGAGGTTTGTTCAGGATTTCTTCCGGATTATAGAGCCATTGACTAGGCTGACCCGGAAGGACGCAGAGTTTGTTTGGTCAGAGGAGTGTCAGGTTGCTTTTGATGAGCTAAAGAAGCGACTGACGACAGCCCCGATTTTGACATTGCCATCAGGATCAGGCGGGTTCACTATCTACAGTGACGCCTCAGGGAAGGGTTTGGGTTGTGTCTTGCAGCAGCATGAGAAGGTGATTGCCTATACATCCAGGCAGTTACATTCGCATGAGAAGAACTACCCTACCCATGATTTGGAGTTGGCGGCAGTTATCTTTGCTCTGAAGCTGTGGAAGCACTATCTATACGAAAAGCGTGTGGAGATCTTCACAGACCACAAGAGCTTGAAGTATGTATTTACATAGAAAGAGCTCAATATGAGGCAGCACAGATGGTTGGAGTTGATGAAGGATTTCAATATTTCATTACAGTACCATCCAGGGAAGGCCAACGTGGTTGACGATGCTTTGAGTAGGTATCCGGTAGCTATGTGCTTGACGATGGATCGTCATTTATTAGTAGATTTGGAGAGCTTGGGGATCGAGGTGATCGTGCCAGGAGTTCAGATGCAGATATGGGGACTTCAGATTCAGTCAGACCTGATGGAGAGGATCAAGTCAGCTCAGTTCGACGATGTTACTCTGCGGTGTATCCGAGAGCAGGTTCGAGCAGGATTGGCGGATGAGGAGTTCGTCACTGCGAAGGACGACACATTGAGGCACGGTTCTAGACTGTGTGTGCCTAGCGAAGAGCTTCGGGAGCAGGTTATACAGGAGGCCCATCGCTCTCAGTATACTATGCATCTAGGTGCCAACAAGATGTATAGAGATCTGAAAGAGCATGTACGGTGGTATAGGATGAAGCGGAAGGTAGCACGCTTCATAGCCAGGTGTCTAGTCTGTCAGCAGGTTAAGGCAGAGAGACAGAGGCCAGGAGGACTGTTGCAGCCATTGCCCATTCCTCAGTAGAAGTGGGAGCACATCACGATGGATTTTGTTTCTGGATTACTGCGTTCACCAGGAAGGAAAGACGCGGTTTGGGTTATCGTGGACAGGTTGACCAAATCGGCCCACATTTTGCCATTCAAAGTGGGGACGTCTACTGAGAAGCTAGCCGAGTTGTATATGCGGTAGATTATCAGGATACATGGAGTTCCGGTGAGCATTGTCTCGGATCGAGATAGTCGCTTTACTTTCCATTTTTTTCGGAGTCTGCAGACTAATTTGGGCACTCAGCTCAAATTCAATACTACATACCACCCTCAGACGGACGGACAGTCGGAGAGGACTATTCAGACTCTCGAGGACATGCTGCGGACTTGTGTACTGGATTTTGGAGGATCATAGGAGGATCACCTGCACTTGGTGGAGTTTGCATACAACAACGGTTACCAGGCCAGCATTGGTATATCACCATTCGAGGCGTTGTACGGGCGTAGATGTCATACTCCCTTGTCTTAGGATGATGTTGGAGAGCGAGCTTTATTGGGACCTGAGATGGTTGTTGACGCAGCTGAGAAGGGAAAGCTCATCAGGGATCGACTTTGCGTGGCATAGGACAGACAGCGGCATTGGACCGACAGCCACCGGAGACCTTTGCAGTTTGAGGTATAGCTTAGACTTAGGATTAGAATCTTGTCGTTTGTGTTTTTGTTGATTGTGTGATTGTTTTTAGTTAATTGAGACCATGTTTGTGCTAGGTTGGAGATATAATATTCTTGAGGATTTCACCGACTCGAGGCACTATTCGTTTCAGTGGAGGAGGCAAGCTTAGCCCACGCTATATCGGACCTTTCGTTATCAGCGGAAGGGTCGATGATGTGTCATACAGACTGGACTTGCCCCTTCCTTAGCGGGAGTCCAAAATATATTTAACGTATCACAGTTGAGATGGTATGTGGAAGATCCTAGCCATGTACTTGACCATTCCGAGATTGAGGTGGGCCCTACTCTCAGTTATCCAGAGCAGCCTATAAAGATTCTGGATCGACGGAAGAAGGTGTTGTAGAACCAGTCGATACCCTTAGTTTACGTAGCTTGGAGGCATTACTCTCCAGGAGAGTCCACCTGGGAGAGAGAGAGGATGAGATGCACGAACGATACCCCTATCTTTTCCAGTCTTGAGGTATAATTTTGTCCTTTCTTAATCATGTTGTTTGTCTTTAATTTCGAGGACGAAATTATTTTAAGGGAGGTAGACTTGTAGCATCCACTTTTTCATAGAAAGGGTATTTTAGTCATTTTAGCCATTTTGGCCATTTTGTGATTTTCTAGATATTTTGACTTGTTTTGTGCTAGCAACTGGTTTAACCTTAGTGGACATTGTATAGGAGCCTAACCACGTCTTAGAAATTATTTTTTACCTATTAGAATTTATTTAGGGCTTGGGTTTAATTTAGAAGGCTTTTAAATGATTTTTTAAGCCTTTTGCATGTAGCCTTTTGAGCCTTTTTGACTTGGACCTTATTTTTTATTTGAGAGATAGTTGGCCCAAGTGAAACCCTAACCCTAGAGACCCCCCACCTGGCCGAGCAGTACCCCCTTCCCTCTCTTTTTATTTGTGAAGTTTAGCCTCCACAAGTGAACCCTAAGAGATCTCCTTCTCAAAAAATCCCATTTTCTTCATCCGGAGTCCGTTTCTCCCCAAATGAACTCTATTGCACTCGTCTAGGAGAGAAGAATCTGCTGGAGAATTGCTAGAGAGGAGGCGGAGGCAATTTCTTGAGGGAAATCGACCGACACGACAACCGAGGGACTCCGTTTATTAAGTTTTTGACACTCAATAGGTAAACCCTTTTTTACCATAGTTATTCTAAAATTTCTTTCATTTTTGCATCCATATAGGTACCCTAGACTTGCCCATAAAGTTTGGTTGTGTTTTGACTTCGTTTGGTAGCGGTATCGGACACGTGTCCGTCCTTTACGGCACGTATTCGATAAAATGCCACTTAGGATAGAAAGTTGCTATTTTTTTATTTTGTCTTCATGAATGTTTAGATAATATCATTTTTAGAAACTTTTGGGAAGACGGATTGGAAATCGATGATATTTCAACGGTGTTTCGGGCATCGGACGCACGTGCACGGATCCCATGCACGAGGCCGTGCATGCCCTGCCGTCAACGTGTTGTATCTCGATGCATAGATCTTATTTTTGCCTAAAATTTCTTGAGCACGTGGGGGCAACCTCTGCCCCCATGCTCCTAAAATTTTACGACTTTTCGTTGAGCGAGCACGGAGAAATCTGACGTGCATCGTTCAGCCGCACTGTGTACTCGGGCTGAATTTTGTCGCTGAAACGGACTTCGTACGCGCTCTCGACGTGACGAGGACCCGTTCCAGGACCTGGGATACGTCGACCTATACCTAGACTACCTGATACTGGTCGGCCGTCGGCTCAGCCTCCTCCATCTACTCATCTGTCTCCATCGTCGTATCAACAGGAGGAACGCTAGACTCGGGAGCAGTCTCCGGCTTGGAACTACTCATCTCAGGAGATACGCCATGTAGCGTCATGGCAGGTAGAGGTACTGTCCGATACATAGGAGTACTCGACGATAAGGATCCAGAGCTGGTACTAGTAGGAGGAACCGAAGGAGAACCTCGTCCTCTGCCAGTACCAGTAGGAGGTACCGAAGAAGAACCCCGTCGTCCCCTACGTCGGGACATGCGGAACGATCCGCGACGACTATTCATACTTGATAACAACATATGATGATACAACAAATAATAGAGACTAGAAATATAAAAGTACAACAAAGACAAGATAATAACCAAGACAACATATGATGATACATTTTATAAGAAACATCTAAGTCCAGATAGTATATTCTACAAGAAACATCTAAGTTCAGATAATAACCAAGGCTAGATAATAACCAACTCTATATAATAAGAAAATGAAAGTACATCTCTCTCAATCATCTTTGGAATATTCATCTTGTTCGTCTTCCTCGACCTCATCTTCCTCTTCCTCCTCATCTTCACTTTCATTTTCTCCTTCGTCGGCTTCGCCTTCCTTTTCGGATAATTCTACATCTTCTACATTAGTCGTGTAATGCGTAACTTTTGTGGAGTCCACATCAATAATATTGGTTACAAGATGTAGCTCGTCCTCCTAATAAGCTTTTTCGTCAACATCAAAAGTATCTCTAGCTTTAGTCTTGCATACTGCCCACCAATCAGACTTCGTTGCTCCCCGTCTCGGATAAGCTATGAAGTACACGAGCTGAGCCTGAGTTGATAGGACAAATGGTTCATAGCCTTGATATCTACGCTTGTAGTTTATATCCACAAGACCATGCTTATCAATTTTTTAACCTTGATTTTCAATCGGATCGAACCATTCATACTTGAACAACACGATCTATAATCAACTCCATAAGTCGGTTGTAGCAATCTTGCGACATGTTAAAATCAGACTTGATGCTCAACAATCTTGTAACCACCTCCAACGGTGAATGATCCTTACAACCAGGATATAATGGAGTCCTTGCATTCTCTAGCAACTCCATAAACTTTGTAGCATCGGCGTTCAGTGCCTCCTCAGGTGCTTCATGTTTGTTCGGATCAAAACTAGGCCCCGTCGTATCAAAAACAATGTTCACCAACCCATCGTCGTAAGCAGCGTGGTTGTGGACATCCACATACTCTGATGCTAAAGACACAAGTTCTCCATGCGCGCTCTACTGATAGTAATTCGACGTGAAATCCTTCGAGTATAAATGATATTTGACTTCCACTTCTGGATGATATTTCAAGTTGCGACATCTCACACACGGACACTTAATTTTGGTACCGTCCATGTACTGAGGGAACGCCTTGGCAAACTGCAGGAACTGCTGTACACCCTCTATGAATTCATCCTACACACTATATATATCATCAGGATGACAGTTGTACATCCATGAACGATTCCGTAAGTAGTAATTCATATCCATTTGAAGATAATTTTACAAAGATAGATACACTTATTCAATTATTGTCCAAATGGATGCATAGACACATGAGTATTAAATGAATGTCGTAACGTGTTCAATGTCAGCCCTTCTCTTCGAAGAAAGTTTACTTCTGCAAGCCTTTTAAGGCTTTCAGAATTCTATACATATGTTGTAAATAAAATGTGTATATTTTGAAAATAACTCCTCTGTTTTGAAACCAACATTGGTAATTTAACAACTAGTAACTTTGGACGCAAATACAATCAATTTGTGTATAAAAATTTGTAATTTTTAATATCATTTAATCACGATTTCAACTTTGGACCCTATCCATTGTACAATAGAAATAGTCCAACCGAGCAAACTAAAGAAACCGAATTGTTATTCAGTTATAGATGACATCGAGTCCTTGAATCATTTTCCTTCCCCTACTTTTTGTCCATCCAAACAAAGGAAGGAAAATAAACTTTACCTTCATTTTACCCTCCTCTATTTTTTTCCCTCAAAATTTTCTTTTCCTCCCCACAAAAGTTCCCAAACACAGTGTAAGACACATATTTTCACTGACACTTGAATCCCCCTCCCACTAATACAATGACAATCAAAACACTCACTAATTTAGAAGACTAGCACAAGATACTCACTAAATATGGGCTGTAGCATAGGTATACAGTTCACCCTCACTCACAAACCTGTTCACAACCATGGTTGATAGCCTAAAGCCAAGGTAATGGCCAAAGGCCAACGCTCGAACAGTGGTTCACCACAATACCTATCCTCTTCTTCAAACATGACCAAGTGCCTCTCTTGCTACCACTGCATACATGGCCAAGTGCAGTGAGCCATTGGCCCAAAGCAATGAGTGCCTTGTTGCCTGCTTGTTGTGGCTTGCATAGCAATGCAAAATGCTGCCATATGCTGCCCCCTTCACTCATACTGTAACAAATAAAATCCTTATAAGGTTACAAACACAAAATACAAACCATGGCCACCCTCCACTTGACTCCATGATATATTCTAACTTATCAATACACCCCATGGACTTCACATTAGTTATCAGTACAATATCTGTGACTGATAACTCAAAGTAATGACTGATACCTAAAATCAATGACTGATACTTGGACAATATGGACTGCACACTTGTCAAAGATGGATGTGAAATTAAAGGGATAATATCCAAATTTGAACCAATAGATATTAGGACAGTAATAACTAATGAATACAATATGTCCCTGAAGGACAGGACAAAGAGCAAGACTTGAGTCTTTATAGAGGCAGAACAAGGAGGTATCACAGAGTGTCAACGTATCAATGCAGTATCAGAACATTATCAAACCAACAGAGAATGTGAAGTACAATAGTATCTAGTGCGCAGTGATGTGTGTCGATGAATTGATGAGTGCAAGCAGTGAAGTGAGTAATGTGGGCATGTGTCAATGTGCAGTAATGTAACCCATGGTGTCATGTGTGTGTGTGTTTGCAGTGATGTGCACAGACATGTATGTATCAGGAAGGAGGCAAAAGTGTCAAACCAGTGTGTCAATACGTGTCAACATGGTATCATAGGGTGTGTCAAATAGTGTGAACATGTTAGGGTGTGTGTGTCAAAGTATTGTGTCCTCTGTCAAAGTGTCATGTCCGAAAGAGGGTTAGGGTTTACCTAGTCGGGACTGGAGGAGCGGGTCGTCGAGGGGGCAGGGGTCGCCGGTGGGGAGCTGGAGATGGAGGGGAGCTAGAGACGGAGGGGAGCGGGTCGTCGAGGTTGAGCGGGGTCGACGAGGGGGAGCGGGGTCGCAGAGGGGGTCTCCGGTGGGAGCGGGGTCGCCGGTGGGAGCAGGGTAGCCGAGCGGGGTCACGGAGGGTCGTGGGCCGAGGGGGGACGGTCGTCGAGGGGGGAGGGGGGTCGCGGAGGGCCGGAGGAAGATGATCGTCGAGGGCTGGGGGGAAGGGGTTTCGGTGGGAATCAATCAAAATAATGGGGGGAGGAGAATGAAAACTCAAATGCCCTATATTTTTAATTTAGCGACATCACTATGATATGTCGGTAAACGTCGCTATTATTAGTCATATTAGCGACGTCAATATGATACGTCGGTAAACGTCGCTATTATTAGTCATATTAGCGACGTTCACCGACTTATCCGCGACGTATGTTTTTTAATACAAAACGTAGTCGCAATACGTCGCTAATAGTGACGTATTGTGACATTTCATAATTACGTCGCTAAATTATTAAATTATAGCGACGTTTTTGTTAAGCGTCGCTAATTACGTCGCTAATATGACTTATTCTGGTAATGAGAGAGGAGATGGAGAGAAATAAATAGAAAATGAGAAGATGTATATTGTTTTTCCTCTTTCTTTCCTTCTTTCCCCTTTTTTTGAAGTAATAAAGTGATATCTATAGACACACACACACACACTCACACATACACACACACACTATTATAAAGGGGCTTCAAAATGGCTCAAGATTGAGCCATCTAAGCCGTGTATATCATCAACCATCATCAAACATTTAAATTAACTTAAAAAATAATAATAAATAACTACCTAAAAACTCCACTAACTATTTCTAAAAAAAATAAACTAAGTATTTAACTATTTAATAAAATATATTTACAACTAAAAAGTCTAACTCATGTAAAATACACACACACACACACACACACACACACACACACACACACACACACACACACACACAAAAACTAACTATTATAAAGGGTCTTCAAAACGGCTCAAGATTGTGCAGTCTAAGCCGTGTATATCATCAACCATCATCAACCATTTAAATTAATTTAAAAAGTAATAAGAAATAACTAAATAACTACCTAAATACTCCACTAACTATTTCTAAAAAAAATAAACTAAGTATTTAACTATTTAATAAAATATATTTACAACTAAAAAGTCTAACTCATGTGGTTAATGTAGGAGGTTTTTTTTTTGGTTGTTTGAGTTCAAATCCTAGATTTGATAAATTTTTTATAATAAATTCATATTTAAATTTTTTTAACATTTGTTTGCACGTGCATATTACTAGTATATATATATATATATATATATATATATATATATATATATATATATATATATATATATATATATAGAGAGAGAGAGAGAGAGAGAGAGAGAGAGTGTGTACATGTGGAAGAGAAGGGAGAGTAGGTTTGGTGAAACATTTTTTGGGTTGACGAGGGGTTGGCACATTATTACCTTACTAGTAAAAGTATGTGAAAATAATTTATCTTCTTTCTAGTATTATCAAAATTTTATTTAAAAATTAAAATTTAATACATAATGTGCCTTCTTTCTTATATTATCAAAATATAATTTAAATATTTAATTTGAAATTAAGATTTGTTATATATATTATATTTAATTAAGATTTATAGAAATTTAATTATAATTTGTTATAGATATATGTGAATAAAAGATGTGGTATTCGTTTATGTAGAAGAAAAGTAAAAAAAAAAGAGAGAGGATATACGGCTATGCAGAAGAAAAGAAGAAAAAATTTAAAATTTTAACTTTTTGAAATTTTTTTAAAAGGAAATGACTGATAAAATATACACGACTTAGACGGCTCAAAACTGGATCATTTTGAAGCTCCTTTGTATTAGTAGAGATGAAAGAGCAACACATTTCGTGAGAGAGTTTCTTTTTTTCCCCTTCTATCGTCCACTTTCAAGCAACTAAAAAGCACATAATTAAATAAGGCTGTGTTTGATTGGGCTTTTTTTCCATGAAAAATATTTCCACCACAAATCTTCCACCAATGGTAGTGTTTGATAGCTTATATTGTCCATGGAATTATTTTCTAAAAAACTATCATTTTCCATATTTTCTTCTAAAATGGTGGAAAATGAAACTTGTCTAACTCATAGGAAAATATCATTTTTCATGGAAAATAATTATTTTTCGTGGAAAATAATGACAATCAAACAACCAAATTAAGTTTTCCATGTAAAATTTTAAAATTCCATGAAATTTTTTTTCTAGAAAAATAATTTCATGGAATTAATTTCTTTTCTACGTATTTTCCACCTTGCAATCAAACACACCCTAAGTATATTATATTTACACCCTATTGTGCTTCGTACAATGGAAACAAAGAGATTGAAAAACCTAAAAGTTTGATTTTTTTTTTTTCTTCCATTCATCTCATCTCTCTTGAGAGCTGTCCTCTAAATGCTGACCACGGTATATAAATTCATGGTGGAATATGAATCCATGACACCTGCAATCTCTACATCAATTGTTTAAAAAAGATGATAGATAAGCTTAATATTTAATGAATGGTGACATAGTAGAAATACTATAGTACGTATTTTAGTAATCAAACAGCAGCCGTCTTAGCTCAGCCGGTAGAGCGCACGGCTTTTAACCGTGTGGTCGTGGGTTCGATTCCCACAGACGGCAATATTATATAATTTAGGTCTTTTAGTGATTTTTTTGCGTTTATAATATTTGACTTTTAGGTTTGTTTGATAGGGTTTTTCTTCCAAGGAAAATATTTCCATTACAAATTTTCCACCAATTGTTCTATGTTTGATTGGGTTTTTTTTTCTATGGAAAATATTTTCATCACAAATTTTTCACCAATTGTAGTGTTTGATAGCTCATATTTTCCATGGAATTATTTTCCAAAAGACTATAATTTTCCGTATTTTCTTCTAAAATGGTGGAAAATGAAACTTGTCCAACCCATAGGAAAATATCATTTTGCATGGAAATAACTATTTTCGTGGAAAATAATGACAATCAAACACCCAAATTAAGTTTTCATAAAAAAGTTCTAAAATTCCATGGAATTCTTTTACTACGAAAATAATTCAATGGTATTAATTTCTTTTCCACATATTTTCCATATTGCAATCAAACGCACCTGTAGGCTCTGTTTGATTGCAAGAAGGAAAATACGTGGAAAGAAATTAATTCCACGGAATTATTTTACTAGGAAAATAATTTCGTGGAATTCTAAATTTTCTATAATGGCGGTGTTTGATTGCAATTATTTTCTTGTGGAAAATCAAACAAAATTTCATGGAAAAACTAATTTGGGTGTTTGATTGACATTATTTTCTACGAAAAATGGTCATTTTTCGTGGACAATGCTATTTTGTTGTTTGATTGCACTTTTTTCCATAAAAAAATATTCATTTTCCATTGAAAAACTTCCATTTTCCACATCTACAAATGTTCAATTCAACAATTTTAAGTTAACTATCGCAATTAAAACAAGATAAAGATATACACTTGATATAATTCGGACAAACTTAGAACATGAGACATTCAAAATGACAACAACAATAATTCCAAATCAATCCATCACAAATCTACACAATCATCTACAAACACATGTATCATAAAGGTTCAAGTTCAAAATGACAATACAACAATAACCGCACATTAATCCATCACAAATCTCCACAATCATCAACAAACACACGTATCATATAGGCACAAATTTGTTAACTAGTCATTCCTTAGCCAAATTAAAAAATACCCAACGCATCCATCATCGGGGTGGATCTCGTCCAAGCTTACGGTAGACCCATAGTCGTCGGAACTCCACTTCTGTAATCTCAAGCAAGAACTTCCCACCTTTTTCGTCTCCTTCAAATACTTCCATCAAATCCATTATGTCTCCTTGGTCAATGTCCATCGCTTTTAGCCTTTCCAAGAGTGCTTGTCCATTCACATAGTTTTGTGATGCTTGTTTGTCGAAAACAACGACTTGTTTATCGAAAGCAATGGCGATCATCTCGGAGGACTTCACTATCTTTGCAAGGGCCAATGCAGCATCTTCCATTGGTTTTGTACGCTTTCGTCGTTGTGAAGAACCCCCCTTGCACCGATCGATGCGGATGCACATTTGTTGAAAGACTTGGTTGTGTTTCCTCTATATCATTTTCGCCCTCCAAGCCATCCACAGGTTCGCTCATCGGAGGAAAATCATTTCCCGAAACCGCTCGATCACCTGTTGCAACGTCGTTACCAAAGACTGTAAGCAAATCATAGTACCTGGGGCATAGTTTTTCCTTCATCTTTGCTCCATCAGGTTTCTCCTGAAAGTTGACATTCAAGAACCAAAGTTAAAAAACTAACAAAATGAAACCAACTACCAAATGTTATTAATTAGATCAGTTACACCAAATAATAATGGATACCACAACAGGCATTAGAAGCTAAGCTAGTTCAGAACTAAATAAAAGCAAATATAGACTGTAATATATTGCTCAGTTCAGTCCCTTTTTCAGTCTGCAGTTCACAATGATGCTTCATAACAAGCTGAGTATGCTTCATAACTAGCTAAGAACCAAATATCATATTTTTTTTCCCTTAGCAATATCATATATATACAAGTGGCAAAAGCATTTCCTTGGTCATCCTCAGTCTCTGATTGAGCGACTTCAGAGTAGTGTTCAAAAGCATCATATATATGAAGCTATTGACAGGAATGTACCAATATTATTTTCTTTTCCTAACAATATCATATATATGACAAGAAAGAACTATTGACAGGAATGTAACAATATCATATATATGAATTATAAAGACATCACCAATAGACAAGCAAAGGCTACTCTATATGACTAACAACAAAAAGCCATTTCCCCCTAACAATATCATCCACTAACCCCAAAAAAAAGTAACCATGGAGGGAGATCATTGCTAGGAACATAAAAGACAAAGATCAATGGATGTGGTCTAACATAACTCTTAAAAGACAAAAATGTAATGAAAGTTTTTCCTTAATATATGTCTCCCAAGTGATGGGATCGGCTGAAACTCGTCCGCTAGGGTCTAATCCAAATCCACTAATTTTGAACAATTCCGTGATGTCATCACATTCCTTTTTTAACGTCTTTAATCTGCCCCTCACATTGTCAACAGAAACAGAAATATGACATGCTTCCCTCACTTTCTCTATAACCTGTAGTAGAGCATCAAATACATCAATTATACATTCACATACTCACATTTTAAATATTATTGAAAGTAAGAAAACTATAACGTTTTAATCTTTGTAAACCCCTCAGGCTTGAACCCCTTTTTGGTTCGTTTTGGTCCGGCTAACACTATCTCAAGAAGACCATTGATTAGTACTTGATCCATATTTTCACTCCACCTAACTTGCGTCCTTGGATTGTTTTTGACTTGGGGTCCAACTTGTTGGCTTGCCATATTAACTGTCATAACATAACCAAACTAATAAGCAACAAAGAACATTGGAAACATAACCTCAAAAATGTGCCTCAAAAAATATTATAAATTTGTAGCAGGTAAAAAATGTGCCTCAAAAAACAAAAAAATATCTACTTCATGAATGCCATAGAGGGTCTTAAGAGAATCAAAACAAGTTCTGGGCAATCAGAAACAAAAGTTGAATCATTTGCATGATAATTCTTAATGGATTCTTCACTTTTGCAGATGGAGACACAACAACAGGACACCACTTTAAATAATGCAGCTTGCTGACTAGCTAACATGGAAAACTCATTGAGACTGAAGTAAATATTCAAGTAAAAAAAGGACAATCACCATGAACATAAAAGTTGGAGATATCCATTACTCCATATGCAAAATTGATCCACTACTCCATATGCAAAATTGTTGGCTGAAGTAAATATTCAAGTAAAAAAGGCCCTTCCTTTCCTTCCAGGAATGTTATACAGTATGCAAGTTCTGGAAAATCTGAAAAAGGCTTTCCTTTCCAATAGCTTATGCAGTAGAATATCTGAACTAATATTCCTAATAGCAAATTAAATAATCTGGGACTGATATTTCACCATTACAAACCCATTAGAATACTTGGTTTCTGATAATATGAATGAATTATACTTTTCTTTGATCATAAATCAACACAATATACTTGCATACTTTTTCTTTGACAATCAGACTCACAAATACTTTTGATTAACAACCAGATTACATGCAACATATGAAATAAGAGAGCCAAGGATATGGTCAAGGAAAGAAATACTAAAGCTCATAACAAATCAAAAGAGTTGTACAAGTACCCAAAAGAGAAAAATATATTATAGACTATTACCAACAGCAATAAAGATAAAACTGTCAACTAACATATAGGTCCAGAATGTTAGCTTCTTATTTTCAATATTACATGAAGGTACGATAAAATAATGAAAAAATATGTCTCAAACAAGTGTTTGCCATTAAAATATCAAAGACAGGTATTACAGGAATACTGAAATTGATTGTAAACTTGCTTGTACAAAGAAAAGCCTAGAAAGAAATCCTAGAAAATAATCTAAGTACAATTGTTTAATTTTTAATTTTGGAGGGTGACGGTGGAGGCTCGAAAAAGTGTATCAACTCTGCTTTACTCCTTGTACTATCCGACGTAGTCTTAGCTCTTGAAAAAATTGCCCTTCGTAGGTTGCCCGCCTTGTAGGGGTGTGGCACCCTGCTATTTATAGTGATATATATTTTGAGCCGCATAGATGGCCCGTGGCCACATGGCTACAACATTATGCAAATACCCGCTCTTTGGCCGCCAACTGACGATTTATTAGAATTTTGTTGCAGCAAATCTGGGTGTTTGAGACTTGGTCAGCCTGCCACGTGTCCTATCGCAGGATACGATTAATCTGATGGAGTCATTTTGAGCTGCATAAGTCTTTCAATTTTCGGCCATGCTGGGCCACATAAGACTCATGCGGCTTAGGTCGCAGTCTCCCTTAGTCCGCATGTAGCTTAAGGACTTTTGAGCTGCATAGATTCTGTATTTTGGGCCGCATAAAGCTCATGCGACTTAGGTTACAGTCACCCTTGGCCGCATGAAGCTTAGAGACTTTAGGACTGCATAGGTTGAGCCACATAAGGTTCATATGGCTCGGGTAGCAATCCTTCTGGCCGTATAAATATGAATAAGCACATGAACCCTATTTATTAGTGACATGACATTTTGTCTGATCACGTCTTATCTTTTTGTCAGTGTCCGTGCCGTCATTTTTTTGTCAATTTTGACAGAGTTTGTCAGCTTTATCAGAAGGACTGATCAACTTAGCCGCATATCTTCCTTCTGCGGCTCGAATTAGTCTAGTTGCAAACGGACCGCATGGGGTACCGAATCTGTTATACGGCTCTCCTTTATGCAGACCATTTTGGCCCAAAGTACTCATGCGGACAGTTGTGATCTGCATGAACCCCATATTTTTTATGCTTCAACAAGACCCCCTTTAAAGTTTTTAAATTGCAAATTTAGAATATTTGAATAAGAAGCATGGAGATATGTCAAGCCGCAGGGAGTCTTCAAGTCAGGAGAGACCTTGAGCCGTAGGGAAATCTTGAGCCGCAGGGAAATCTTGAGTCGCAGAGAGACCCCATCCAGTCTGCCAGCTGTCACTGCTGTATTTAATTTCTTGATTTGGTTTTGGATTTGGGTTCTTTTTTTGAGATAAAGCCGACGATTACTAGGGATAAAATCCCCAAACATCGTCATTATCTTTAATGGTCTCGAAAATTGAAATGTCACTCTTCAGAAACTCTATAAATAGGGGTCATTCGGAGAGAGATTTTTTTCTTTCACCTTCTTCTCCTTCATCTTCATCATCATTTCTGTCTCAGTTTAGCCATGGCTCCAAAAGCTTCCAAGTCGACTGGTGCTGCGGCCAAAGGAAAGGGACTTGCCTCTCCGTCGAGAGCAGCGGACTCTCCTTTCATTCATCCCAACGTGCAACCCCCTATCAAGGATAAGGACGGTGGAAAGATGGTGACTGAAATTTTGAATGGCCATATCGCATATTTTATGTGCGGGCCTGTCATATATCGCCTCTGTGCTTTAAGTCTGGTCGACATGCCCTATCTCTATTTGGACCGCATGCGTTCTGTATGATAGGGCCGCATGGACTGAGCCGCATAAGCGCTACACATTCGAACCTAAACTGCATAAGTGCCCCAAGACTGATCCGTATGAGCACTTTATGACCGAGCCGCATAAGTGCCTCATGACTGCGCCGTATGAGCACTTCATGAATGAGCTGCATGAACCGCATAAGTGCCTCATGGCTGAGCCGAATGAGCACTTCATGACTGAGCCGCCTAAGTACCTCATGACTGAGCCGTATGAGCACTATATGACCGAGCCGCATGCGTCTCATGTTTTTAAGCTGTATGTTCATTCCTCATAACTGGGCTGCATAGGGTCTATTTTGGCTAGGCCGTATGACTAAAAAGGAGCCAATTCACTTTGTCTTTATATGACTATCTTCTTTCTTTGATTTTTACAGCATCCATGCCGAAGGCTGAGACCATTGTGAAAGAGGAGATGCTCTCATTTCATCAAATAAGAGTCACCGTTTGTTAAGGAGGAGGTGATACCAAAAGTTGAGGTAAAAAAAGAGCTGGCGTCCATCGGAGAGGAAATTACTCCCAAGATTGAGGCTGCTATAAAGGAGGAGCCCAAGTCTGAGGGTAGTAGCACTATGAGTTCTGACCCTCCTGCCCCCGCCGAAGACCTTAATCAAATAGATCTTCCGTATACGAAATGGCTGAGAGAATGGTATATGCCTCAACACAACTATGATCCTTGACTGTAGGGATCCGTGGGTTGCCATGTAATTGCTGTTTCCGGGAATATGAAAAATAAACGTTCGGTGTTTCTGTCCGTCTTTAGCTGTAGTTTGTGTTTTGCTTATTTTGGACATTAGTGTAATCCTTTACTGGAGATGTAGTCCTATGAATGTAACTGATTTTGAATAAGCAGAATACATTCACTCCACTCTTTATTTTTAGTATCTGTGGTGCTTATACTAGAGGGCCTAATACAACATTTGTGTTTGATAAAGGACATCTCACTGGGGGACTTTTTTGTGGACCTATTGCCCTTTTGTGCATCTGCTAATGCGAGCAAATAGATTTGAATAATATTTTGTAGACCCACTACTCTTTGGTACATCGATGGTGCGAGTAATAGATTAGGATAACTTTTGTGGACCTATTACCCTTCTGCACACTGGTGGTACGAGTAATAGTTTAAGAACGAAACCTAACAGAGGCAATATGGACGTGGTATGTTCGGGTAAATGACAGAGTTTTCGCTGGTAGAAGTGAACTCTGTAGGGATGTATAGAACAACTCAGAGGTAGGGTGGACATGGATGTTCTATGATTAATGTACAACAACACATGGGTGGTTGCACGGGATATCCCACTGGGGGACTTTTGGTGTACCTATTACTCTTCTGCGTACTGGTGGTGCGAGTAATAGATTTTGAGACAAAATCCAACAGAGGTAATATGGACGTGATAGGTTTTGTGGTCTTAATACCATGTCTTTTATCCTGGATTGGTCAGCCTGCCACGTGTCCTATCGCAGGATAGGATTAATCTGATGGAGTCATTTTGAGGCACATAAGTCTTTCAGTTTTCGGCTATGCTGGGCCGCATAAGACTCATGCGGCTTAGGTCGCAGTCTTCCTTAGTCCGTATGTAGCTTAAGGACTTTTGAGCCGCATATATTCTATATTTTGGGCCGCATAAAGCTCATACGGCTTAGGTTATAGTCACCCTTGGCCGCATGAAGCTTAGAGACTTTAGGGCCGCATAGGTTGAGCCACATAAGGTTCATATGGCTTGGGTAGCAATCCTTCTGGCCGTATGAATATGTATAAGCACATGAACCCTATTTATTAGTGACATGACATTTTGTCTGATCACGTCTTATCTTTTTGTCAGAGTGTCAGAGCCGTCATTTTTTTGTCAGTTTTGGCAGAGTTTGTCAACTTTATCAGAAGGACTGAGCAGCTTGGCCGCATATCTTTCTTCTGCAGCTCGAATCAGTCTGGTTGCAGACGGGTCGCATGGGGTGCCGAATCTGTCATGCGGCTTTCCTTTATGCGGACCAATTTGGCCCAAAGTACTCATGCGGCCAGTTGTGATCCGTATGAACCCTATATTTTCCATGTTTCTACAATAAGTACTATAATGTTCAATCAATTGGCACATAAGTATTGGGATTATAATCATCCCACATATCATTAGCGATCGTAGCTCTCTTATTGGTCTACGCAGCTTCAGGTGTGACAGTGATGTGGGTATTATCGGGGGCACCTTCGGGTACATAGACATGTCGAGGGTTAACTTCATCTTTAACTTCACTTTCAGAATTATCACCTTCTGTATATTCATCATAGAGATCATCATTGTCATCAACCCGTAAAAAGTTGTGCAGGGCACAACATGCAAGAACTATCTTCGCTTGCTTGTCAATATCGTGGAACTGTTAGTATCTAAGATAAGCAAATCTTTTCTTCAACAAGCCAATCATCCTCTCAACAACATTACAAAGAGATGTGTGGCGAAAGTTAAACAACTCTATGCTATTTTGAGGAAGAAGCCCCACAATATCTCTACGATGATAACGCGTACTCCGATACGGTGTGACGAAGCCTGGAACCAAGGAGAACCCCACATCGGCAAGATAATATTTACCTATTATTAGAAATAACTATTAATGCATCTAGATGTTAATGTTTAAATTGTTAAATTTATGAACAATTACCGAATGTAAAGCATACCAATTGGAACCGTTAGTCTCTGTCCTTGCCGTAAAACTGCACTCCTCAACAAACGACCATCATGCGCAGACCCCTCCCAGCCAGCAAGCACATAGGTAAACTTTATATCAAATGTGCATGCCACCAAAATGTTTTGAGATATTATTTGTTTTCTATTCCGATACCTAGGGTGTTCATGCACATGCACGTTTGCAGCAATGTGAGTCCCATCGATGACATCCACAGCATCCTATAAAAACAAAAACTGTTGTGATTTGGATAAACCCAAATGTGGATGCCCTTATCCATATCCACAACAACTTCTATCACCACTACAAGAAAATGTAGCATTTACGGCGCACAATTTACGGCGCGCAGTTGCTGCGTGCCGTAAATGACACGCTTTTACGGCACGCAAATCTGCGTGCCGTAAATGAGTTGTTTTTTGTCTTTGTTACGGCGTATTTGATATGCAAGCCGTCGTTGTAAACGTATTTATGGCATGCATTTTTTGTGTCGTGAATGATAACTTATTTACGGCATGCATTTTTTGTGCCGTGAATGATAACTTATTTACGGCATGCATTTGTGCACACCATAAATGACAATTAATTTATGGCATGCACTTTTGCGTGCCGTAAATGATAGCTTATTTATGACATGCATTTGTGCACATCGTGTATATTGCAATTGATTCTCCTAAGTAATTATTTCTCTAAATTCTCCTTCCAAATTAACTTTACCTCAAAGTTAATCAAATTAACTTTCTAACTTATGTACAACACGTGCTTATAAATGTCTACACCATCACTACAAGAAATTATTGCATTTACAATGCATAATTTATGACGTACATTAGTTGCATGTTGTAAATAATATATAAATATAATTGTTTGTGACGTACATAAGTTGCATGCTGTAAATTACAACGATAAATAACAAACATATTTATTTTCCCCTTTTTATGATATTTTTGGCTTGCAAGTCATAATTGGATTGTTACTACTACAAGAAAAATAATTTTTTACGACATTGAATTTAGGACGTGCAAAAAAAGTATGTCGTAAATAGTTAATTCACGACATACATTTCAATGAATGCCGAAAAATGTTTAGAATGCAACAGTTTGGACGATTTATGACGTGCATTGAAACGTCATATTTGATAGTACCAAAAATAAGGCAAACAGTAAATGCCGTAGATTTCCTAAAAATCTGAACTACGCGCCTATACATTTCGTTTCCCGCGGATGTATTAATCCCTAAAACGCAGAGATGAAATTCTCGCTGCTCTCTCTCTCTCTCCCGTGCTGTTTCTCTCTTTCGTTGTTCTCTCTCTCTCTCCCCTTCTTCGTAGGTTCTCACCTCTCTCTTTCCCATAGGTTCTCACTTTCTCTCCCGTAGGTTCTCACTTTCACTCTCTCGTTTCTCTTTCTCCTCTATCTCTGTACAGGCATCTCTCATTTCTCCTCTCTCTACAGGCATCTTTCTCTCTCTCTACATGTGTTTTTAATTTTTTCTCTCTAATTTTCCCTATTTTAGGGTTTTCCTCATTTAATTTGGTCTAATTTTTAGGGCATACATATTTATTCTCTATTTTACATGTACCAATTTCAGGACCACCAAGAAGACCGACGGCTGCCACTCGACTCCGACTCCAGCGGGTTCGATTTTAATTTTTCCCTAATTTTTTCATAAGAAATCTGAATTTAATTTGAGATATAAGTTTTTGGATTAATTTGATTTTACAAAAAGACCGGCGGTTGCCACTCGACTTCGACTGGGTATGATTTTTTCCCCCAATTCTTTATGAGAAATTTTATTTTAATTTGAGGTATAAGTTTTTGGATTAATTTGATTTTACATGATAGTCGTAAAGCTGCTGTAAATGATGGCATGAAATTAACCATACAATTGCATAATAATGAATCTCCTCATTATATTGTTCATTTATTTCTCATACTTTACTGGCATCAAGGAGAAGACTCAATGTTGTTTATTTAATTAATTAGCATTATCTTTTTGTTAGAAGAAATGGGGGATAACGACTGGGAGTACTGACTGTTAGAAAGTCACTAACAACATTGACGTATCCTCGTGAGCTCCAAGTTAATCGTCTCAATCACGGGGTCAGTGAATTAAGTTCTGTTTTCGTGAGGGACATCACTTATAGGAAATATAAATCATATATTAATTTTTCTCATCATATACTTATATTTGTAGGATCTGTACTTTTATCTTGTATACATATTTAACCATTTTATTGTTTCTCCGTCCTTGATGAAAAGGTATCAGCAGATGAACTTCAACAAGTATCATCACATGAACTTCAGCACATGTATCCTAGTATCATAAACTCTTTTGAACTTGACACTGACACTAGTACACCTTGGGTCATATAGCATAGCTTGTTTAGCTTTATCTTTGTTTTGTGATCATGGTGATTTTCTGGAGGTTCGATACTGACACGAGTAAACCTTCAGCACGTGTAGCCTCGTACAGTTGGATAGTAGCTTCTCTCATGTTGTGTGGCATTGTAGCTCCGTCCCTAACGTGTGGTAGCTTCGCCACAGCTCCATTGATTGTCTAAGAGCTCGATTGATAAGTACGATAATTACCTGTTGAATATTGGTTAATAAGAGCTACTCATATTAATGCACCACGTTCTTTGATCATTGATGGGTTGTTCAATTTCTTTAACTGACCAAAGTCGATCTCCTATATATGGAGAGAACCCTCTTGTGTAGAGTTATTCTCCGACAAAACAAAGAGAAAAATCACCTTAGAGAAGTCACTGCTCTTAGCATCAGCGTTCAGCTCCTATTCTGAGTTCTATCCATCAGCGCTTCTCCATGATCTACTAAAGGGAGATGATATTCAAATTAGCGCTCCAGAAGTTTGATTGGTTGTGACAATCAAAACTTACTAGTTCTGTAAGCAGAACAACGAAAAAAATGTTGAATCTCGTTTCAAGCAACGGTTGTTCTGCTAATTTGATTAGCAAATTTTCAGCTGTTTCTACTTGTTTCTTTTCTATAACATCATTTTGCTTAGCAGTTTGGCTGTTGTTTTCTTATATTCATTTACACTGTTGAGATTTTAATCTCTCTAGCAAACTATAAACCTCCACGATCATTCTCGACAGATATTGCCATTAATAATAATCAAAGTTTCCTATTACCGTAGTATGCAATCAGTCAAAAACATCCGTTAATAAAATCTATGTTTCTATAAGTGGTGCCAAGGTGTCCTATTTTCTTTCTTCTTTGTCTAGACTAGTTAATGGCTAGGCATTTTCAGTGTCAACAAATAATGGAAGCATTAAATACTTCAGAAACGAGTAGACAAGTAGTGTAATATTCTTCACAATAATATTGTTTTCCTAGTGATCCGCTAATCATATACATGTTTATGCATTTTTTAAAGCTTATTGAAACTACCAACTCCTTTTTATCTCATTGAAGTTCAACTGTTCTAATACAATACTTTATTTCTCTCAATTAGCAATCAGATGTATGCAACTTCAATTAGTTCAGTAACAGGTATAGTTCACCAGAAGGATTTAATTAGTCTAATGAGCAAAAGACACCTTTTCCATCAAGATTTCAAGATGTCTATCCACATAATAACCTCCTCTAAACCACTTGTCTAATGAAGTTGATAGCTTACCACAGGACAGCCATCCAGACACCAACCACTCCTTCAGAGACCACATATGCTATTTGTTACTTTGCAGGTATTTCTTCAACTCTTTTTCTCATCATCTCTTTTCCTTAGTCAAATTTCTGTGTTGCTACACAACTAATTCCTCAGGGATGAGCAAGACTTGGATTATGCAAATCTTTGCATTTTGATACTTTGGAGCTGGCATTAGCTATATTTTTCGTTTCTTAATAATCAACATGTAGCTACTTTCTTAATTACCGAATATTTTAGTCTTGGACTCTTATGTCTCCTAAAGAATGGTTATAATATCTTCGGTAATTACTTTTTGGAATTTGGACCAAATTTTTGCTCATATTTTATTATTGATCATTTTTACTAATTTTTTTATTATTTTAAATACTATTATAATATTTTAGATATAAATTTAATATCCAAAAAACTTACGTCGCACAACTTGGGACTTATGCCTCGTACAAAGGGCCTTGCGCCTTAGCCCTTGAACATTGTTCTAGGTGCATTTTTATGTCTGATGGCCTTCAACCATTCGCCTTACTTCCCTTAGGAGCTAACTAAGCCTTACAAGTAGTGATCATCCATATGTACATCAAAAAGCATGCAATCTTTATTACTCATTTAGAAGCTTTTCTTGTTCTGCATCCTTTTGTGAAGTCTGCAACTGTTGTTTGGTACCAAAGGAGCACATTGTTAATAACACTCCCTTGTTAATATATATAGTTGAATCTCATTAACAGCCTCCCCCCCGTTAGACATACACGCGCGCGTGCACACAAACACACACGTAGACACCATGAAGTGATGGGATGAAGCAAATATATAAAGAATACACATTATAACATCTGTGTAAGCATCATGTTCTAAATTGTAATCTATCTGGATTGATCACACCTGAGTATTCATGAGATGAAGAGTTAAGATTGCTGGTGCACCACAATTAAGTCTCCCAAGCTGCTAAGAATAATTTATATGTCCCTTTTGGCGAAGAAATAGTTAAATTCCAAAGATGAAAAATAGAGAAAAAAAACTTTCAATAAGCTAATTCTCCATCGAAGAAATGTATCTCTGAAAGTTCTTTGGTTCTTTTCATCAAAGAAAGCTTTTCAATTTCCCCTTCATGTTGGATAAATATCATCTCAAGATTCTTCTCGATGAAAACCAAGAAATTATATTTCAACTGCTACGCAATTGAACATCAAACCTATGACTATTGGGATTCTGCTTCATGCCATAGCTTGTTCTTTGAAATTATATCTCAACTGCTATGCAATTGAACTTGATCAAAGATGATAGCGCTGAATGCTCACCGAGAATAGGAAATATTGATTAGCCCCCATTTTATTTTGTTTTTCAATCAATGCTTGGACAGTTTAAAGAAGAAAATAGAGAACAGTAAGCGAACAAAAAGTGATGAGGCAGAGTTTGATCAAACATTTTTTTACATACACTGAGAAGGGTTGAGAGGTGCCACTATTATCAAAGTAGAATTGTTGCCAAGGATGGTGCTTGTAAATAGAAAATGCAGTTCAACCTACAACAACTTGATTGAGTAGGCTTTGCATTTTAGGAGACTTTTGCCAAAATGATCTTTGTGCCTTAATTTTACTGAAATAAGGAACCATACACATGAAACAGAAAAACTCAATACACCAAGTTCATTGATTTTTTTTGTTCTCTCTTCTATTTGTATTGGTTCTTATCAATTCTAAATTCATAATACAAATTATGGGACTGCTGGTAAGTGTGGACTGTTTGGTTAAGTATACTATATACTTTAATATTATTCTAAAATCAACTTATTGAAATTTAATAGGCAAGCATACATTATTTCATGAATGATAGAGAAGGAAATTATGCTCCATTAATCTATTCCCTTGAGTTGGGCTATAACATGAATTTTGCAATTTAAGTGCATGTGTGCATTTAGCTTTGGTTGTTGACACTAAATATATAACCATTCAGGTTTGTGTTGACTGGGGCTCTGCAAAAGTTGATGTCATGTAGGAGGCTCTAAAGTACAAGTTCTCAACGTATCCTAATCTGAACTTCATGCTGTGCTCAACTGCAGACTCTAAAGTTTAAGCCTATATGGATTTGGGCACTTTTGATGCAGTAGTGATTGAAGATGCCTCTACTTATGCTGCTTTTTGAATGTCTCTGCTTCTCTTGATAAAACTCATGTGCGTATTATATTTTGTTAGTTTATATTTTTTTTAATCAAAGTATATATATTTTTTTCATTATTGTGTTTATATATACATTAAATTGGATACAATGAACTAAAATCCATATTTTGTTTGTGCAGGTTATCAATGAAAAGAATAATATTAGTATATTGTGTTTGAAGTTTCTCCCCTGCAACCAATTGAGCTGAAATTTGTGATAGAAGATAATTTACACTTTTTGTTCAGCTCGATAAATATTTTTAGAAAATTTGTATTGAATTGTATGGTTCTTAATTCAGTATTACAACAATTTTTCTAGTTCATGCATCAATATGGCATGATGTACTTTGGCATTGCCTTTTGTTTGCTATTAATGTATTTTGGCTATCGAATTCAATTAATTTTTATGATTTCATGTGCTTGGGTTTTGAAGGAGTTTTCAGTTCTGTAGTTTGAATGGGATTATATGTCAATCAACTATTTCTAATTTATTTTTGCTATGTTGTATATTTTGTTTACTATTGAAATAATTTGACGAAAATATTCATCAAAGGTCATTTACGACACGCTACATATGTTACAAAGTGGTAAACATAAATTATCGAAAATATCTTTTACGGCATCAAAATGAACGCTGTAAATGATCTTGCGGGAATAGCTATTATGGCGTGCAAATGTACGCCGTATTTGATCATGCAGGAATATCTATTACGGCGCCCAAAGGTATGCCGTGAAAGAGCAATTACGGCACACTAAATATGCCGTAAATAGTTGTCAAAATTTTGTGAGAAAATCAATTACGGCGTTCATTTGTGATCATTTACGGCGTGTATATTAACATTTACGACGCTCTCCAGCGCGCCGTAAATAATAGGGTCATTTACGGCATGGTCTTTTACGGCACCAAAATGTACGCCGTGAAAGATCATTTACGGCACGTTTTGCGCGCCATAAATGATTATTTTTCTTGTAGTGCACATTCCCTCTATATATGTTATCAATGAGAAAGCTACGTACACATTCTTTCTGGCTACCAATATTCTTCTTTTTTTCTCTCATTTTACAACACGTTATCAGCACCACTGCTCTAGAAGTTTTAGGCCATCGCCGAAAAATATCAAAGAGGAGTTTTGACCACCACTACCAAGAAAGATAAAAGGTCAAAGAAGATCCAACTAGGTTCATAAATTAAATATTTTATTGTGATAATAAATTTTTGCTATGATCTGAATCTCAAAACTAATATCGAAATATATACCTTTATTGTTCACGGGTATGCATGTGATCTGTTCTTTTTTAAAAAATATACCTTTATATATCTCTGGACCGGTTCTTTTCGGATAATAAAAAATCTATTAGTTTTTCAGATATGTTGATATATAATAATATTAGATGAATTATGAATTTACCTTAACATATGAGAATGGTTGATGCACATATTAGGATTACATGTCATTCTGAGTAACTACATTGAATTTAATACTTTATTTATGTTTTTGACTTACAGATCTAAAGGCACTTTTCCCAAATTATTATATTAATGTTACATTAATTATTTCATGTCAAAGAACATTATATTTAAAAATTTTGCATTGAATTCCTCAAGTCTGAGACATGTTTTATGATTTTTGAGATACTAACATAGGTCTATATAAAATCAAGATCTAGAACCGAAAGTTATCAAGTCAGAGACAATTAAAAGGATTAATGATCAGCCTATATCCATAAGCCCAAGTTACACATATATATTCTTGCTTGTAGCTAGTTTTCTTTGTTTATGTGTTGTAACCCGTGGTTCTTTTAGTATCGATCATGCTAACAATTTAGCATCAATTTTTTTTGTGCATGGCAACATATAAAAAGTCAATGGATAAACTAGTCTTTATGCAATCTAGGAACTAGCTGCTTATTGTCCATCTCGTTGGTCTTGATCTAGCACTTGCATGTGCTTTATTTTGAACCCAATTGTTATAGATTAATTCATGCTTTGTTTGAAAAAGGGACATATATAGCAAGAGGAAAGGATTTGAAGTTGATTAGGCATGTGTCTATTCCACCCACTACAACAAAAAATCCTTTTAATGACGCTCGATAGGGAGTTTTAATGACGGCTGATACATAAGCGTTATCAAGTTGAAAAATACCTTTTTTCTATGACGGTTTGGACTAATTTTGGACTTTTTATAACGTTTATAAAACAAACCGTCATTAATACTTTAGAGCGGTGGCAAACTTGTAATTTTTTTTCACTGTATAAAAGCTAAATGGGAGAGAAAAAATTCATTTCTCATCCATTTTCTAAGGAGCAGCATCTCTCCAAACCTCTTCTCCCCCAATTTCCTCAAGAGTTAGGTTAGGGTTTCTGATCCATGGGTTGCTTCTCCTTCTTCCGGTTTCGAGAGAGCTAGGGTTTTCGGTGGAGCTCGGAAGGAGCCATGGGTTGCTTCTCCTTCTTCCGGCCCCGACGGAAGGAGATCGGGAGCAACCGGATCGAGGACAGCTCCATCGTGCGGTGCATTTCGTCTTTCGGTACTCGTTTTGCCCTAAAGTTCACATGTTTTTTCTTTTTTTGACTTCTGTTGAAATTTATGGACTTTTTTTTTGTGTGTGGGGGGCAGAGCAGAGGAGGAAGCCGCCGCTGACTGCCCACTGTGAAACCAATAACTGCGCCCAGATCTTCTCCTTCCGCGACCTGGCGGTCGCCACCATGAACTTCAAGGAGGCCAATCTGATCGACGAGGGCGGGTTCGGGAGGGTTTACAAGGGCCAACTCCAGTCGGGACAGGCAAATTACGATCCGATCCTGTTCGAAATTTGTTCTAGCGATTTATTTCAATTTTCGATTGTAAAATCGTCCATTTCCAGGTCGTGGCGGTCAAGCATTTGAACAGGAAAGGGGTCTAGGGGAGCAAGGAGTTCCTGGTGGAGACCCTGATATTGATCATGCTGCGCCATCCCAACCTCGTAAATCTGCACGGGTACTGCGCCGAGGGGGACGAGAGGCTCCTGGTTTACGAGTACATGCCGCAGGGAAGCGTGGAGGATCATTTGTTTGGTAAAATACTGAAACTCATTACGTTTAGTACTGATTCTGCCATTAGTTGTGTACACATTGCAATTTTCTTTTGTTCCCATGAAGCATGGTCATGATAATGGGCCTTATTTCTTGGTGGGGAGATTAACTGCCAAAGTGCTGAGGGGCAGATTCAGGTTCCATCCCTGAATAACTATTCACTTTTTTATACCAGTCGGCAGTGTTTCCTTGTCATTTTTACATTGCAAGATTTTATTATGAGCAACTCAAAGATTGTAGAAAGGCAGTATACAGGTCACTATTTCAAGTACACTTTACGATAATTTTTTTAGCTTAAAACATAAACGAAAATTTCCTAACTTGGAGTTTGGGCAAGGCGCAACTGGGTTAGAAACAGTTTTTTGTTTAATGATTAGCTTCGTTGGCTTGGATCTGATGGGCTCAAACCCAAATTGGGTCTAAAATTGTTCTTCAACCTAATCAGATGGTTTAGTATAAAGCCAACTGATCAGAGTAAGAAGTTAAGAACCGTCCATCAGCTTGGACAGAAGACAATTTTAGTGCTATTTATTTCCTATCTATTGCCTGTGTCATGGATTTTTTGTCCTGTTGATTGACAAAAGTGAATATTTAGACATAAGAGTCGATACAAATTTGATGCAAATTTCTTGTTTTTCTTTAAAGTGGCTTACTATACAGTCTATACTAACTATGCACGAGTGTGCATCAGAATGCATTCAGTCGATTTAAACCACAACCAAGAGATGGTTTGAAATGACTGGTTTTCCAAGAGTATGTCAACTTGGATGGTTTACTTAAGAATGGTGAGACATCCCCAACTGGACCACTTAACTAAGACACATATGGTTATTATCTAATGGCTAGATTCTGTATAATACTAGTCCTGTGATACTTTAGTTTCTATGTTTCTTATATTACAAACAGTTCTTGCTCTAGGTTCAATTTCTGTGTCTCATTTCTTTGTGAATATGATTCAGGATTTGGTTAATATTGGAACACAGGATTTGGTTGAAGGGAGAGTAAGTATAAGAATTTTGACATTTATTATTTTTGTAGTGCAGTCTTGCTATGGCATTCTTGAATTATTCCAGGTGTCTGCTCTGTTTGCAATTATTCTCGAGTTTGTTTTGATATACTTTTCTATGTGAAATACACATTTCTATCTATTTATAAAATAAATTGTTTTGTTATGATTGGTTTAGCTTCAAACTAGTTCATTTTGTGCACCTTTATGCTTCAAAACAACATTCTCTTGGTATAGTGATCTAAGACAATATCTGATTGCGTAGCGGCTCTAATTGGGGCATATTATGTTGGTGGCGGATTAACTGCTGCTCTTGCTGTATTGAAATGGTTAGGCATTGATACTGAACTTGAGTATGAAATGGTTGGGAAAGCAATGACCACCTCTATGTCATTTTGGAGTTGTGTTCCCAGATCTGATGACATGGAAATTCTGGAAAAGAAATTACGCTATGAGTTTGCTATTAAACGCCTTTTATTGGAGGTAATAACTCATGCTTCTGAAATTGGAACTAGCTACTGCTACCAAGTAAGCAAGTTTGGAAGTTTTTTCCTAGTTGATACTAGATACTGATATATTTATCATTTTTTGTTTGACACTCAAGATTACTTTTCATATTTATAATCATGCATTTGACTTCTTTTTCTTTATTTTTTCAAAACCAGAGGCTTGAATTTCTTGGTGATGCAGTACTAGACCTACTTATCACTTGGCTACTTCTTTAACACAAAGTGTATGATGGAGGGAGACATTTTTCAGGGTTTTGCTACGTGATGCCGACAGTTTTGATGTGCTCAAAGTTGAAGCCAATGTACTAATAGTTTTGAGGGTCTACTTACTAGTAGTAGTTGTAAATATATGTATTTGGATGTCTTATTTTGAAAAAATGTAATGAAGATGGTGATATATGTTATGTATATATTTGTAAATGGATTAAATGGTACTCTATAACATTTAGATGTTTTCTTGTGACTATGGTTCAAAATGAACGTTTTGAAATTGAATTGAGCAACATTGAGCATTGATCTATAATTTTTTGGAAAGTAATATATAAATGTGCAGAATTGAGCGTTATAAATGTGCTGAATTGAGTCTATACAGATTATCTATTCATAACGCTTTCAAACTATGCTAAAAATAAGTGTAGCAGAAACTCATCATATTTATGACGGTTATTTTATGACGCTTTTAAAAAACATTTATAACACCCGTTTTCATGACGGTTGCTGTGGAAAAAAAAAGCGTCATGGTACGTCATTAATGACGCTTTTTAGCCGTCATTAAAAGGATTTTTTGTTGTAGTGAACGCTTTAGATTTTGTTAGCAAGTATTGGAGTTTTAAATCTAAGATATTTTTACCTTAACGATAATGCATGCATATGCATTCAGAAATACTTGATCTTATCAAAAGAAAAATATTCTTCCAATATCTAATTTGTTTCTTACATTTGTTACTGGTGTTTAATCTACATGTGTTAAGTGAGTCACACAAGGAATATGTGATGAGAACAACTTGATGCCTTTACTATATATTGAATTTGCTTCTTATCAGCTTATTTTTGGCATTATAATCAAATGTTAATTTGAATGAGGTTTTGGACACATAATTTGGTGTCGACTTGATTATTTAATTTTATTTTCTCTAATTGCTTGTAATATTACAACTTAATGTACATGATCCTCGAGCAAATTTCTAGAATTATGTTAAACAATTATACTGTTAGAGATGTTATCAATTTGTGATAATATGATGAGTAACATGTGGCTGATTTTAAATAGTTCAAGAAATGATAGAATTTATTATCAATATTTAGATTTATTATTGGATGATCTAGATTGAAATTTGCATGTGAAAACTGTGATATATGAGAATTTAAAAACTTGATCATTGTCACTCTGATATTTATAAATGTGGACAAACTAAGAAAAAAATGATGGCACTTGAGATGGCCATGTTGTATCACGGTGCATTATGAATAGTTCATTACCAACTTGTTGCAAGTTTTCGAGGACAATATCCACACATGAAATGCTAGTCTTGACTTTACTCCTGTAATGATCGTCTTAAGCATTATGTCATTATTTCGATGTCTTTCACCTGATATAAGACTGGATTATGTGGAAAAAATTATAATTTTTTATCATTTGTGCATAAGATAAGTTATTTGCATGCTTGAGTTTCATACCACCCAATTGGGTGCATGCATGACAGATATTGTGCAGCATGTCCGAAGAATCCAGTCGTCCGCAAATTATTTTTGCAGCTCACAGCGGATTGCTGGCCCCCGAAAGGCCATTATTTAATTTTGGTATTATAAGCTATCATAGACCTGGAGTTCTATGTTTAGAATAAGTTTCAATGAGTTATGAGCATCCCTATTTTTTATTATTGATTTCATTGGACACAAAAGAAACACAAGCTTCTGAAGGTGAACTATTGTTATCCACTATTTCATTATCACAAGTCCCGAAGGATATTTGTGGAATGCCTAAATGAGACTCACGATATACTCATGGGGTTTTGATATGCTATCAGTTTAGCTTTAATATGCTTCGTATTATTCAAGTTTATGATTACTTCACACCAAGATATTGCAAAATGTTGCTTATATGCTTAAATATATCCATAAGAGATTGGAATGATACATAATATGAACACATCACCAAGCTATAGATGACTAGTTCCATGATGACAATTATAATACTTTAAGAGATGAAATCTAGTACATGGATATTGATATTTCATAGTGGCATTTTAAAGTTGCAAACCTCTTAAATTAGAAAATTTAAAGTGGGTGATATACGGTTGTTCTATCTGTAGGGTTACTACAGATGCATTATTATCCTACCAACTATCATAGACCTGAAGTCTATGTTTAGATTATTATTGATTAATAATATCTTTATTTGTAACTATTGGTAATTTATTGTCATATCTAGAAACTATAATCCATAGAAAATAGACATCTTATGCATGACTGATAGTACTACGTACCAACATCATCCTTGAGAATAGAATCTTTTCCTCCAACAAGAATACTAGTGTGAGAATAGTATCCATGATAGCTGGTCATGCACATTTATTGAAGGCTACGGTAGAGCACACTTAAATTTACCCAAGGAAACTCACTCATATAAAATGTCTTATACTCTCATAATTGCAGAAGAAAATTATTGAGTTTTAAGGACATAAGGACAAACATGGGTATTATATTGAAACTATGAGTGAGTAAATATAAAGAATACATTTACAAGAACCAGGAGTTCGTCCTTGAGAACCAGAAGTTCGTCCTAGAGAACCAAAAGTTCGTCGAAGTTCGTCCTAGAGACCCAGAAGTTCGTCTTAGAGAGATTATCCAGCTATTCACTATGGATACGCGTTACTCACATTAGGGTTGTTAAGTCACATATATCAAGGATAAGTTTTTTTAATTTGCAGCATACATCCTTGATCTCAAGGATAAGTTTTTTTAAACCATAAATCCTGAAGATTGTATATGAATAACTAAGTAGCATAGTCGTGAATTTCATCTCTTTTAGATGGCTTATGTTGGTATTATTTGAAACTGTAATATTGGCATCTATGTTTTGTAAATTATTATGTTTATCTTCTTAGATTATTAAATCTTCTAGACATGAGATATTTTTGTGATAGAATATTTCTGTGATCTGTCACGTTAATAAGACATAATTTTCGCCGTTAGGGAGAGATATGAAGAAGATAAATTACCGTTCTACAAGAACGTCGTGAATTATCGTTCTAGAAGAACGTCGTAAAGCATCGTTCTAGAAGAACGTATTGCATCATCGTTCTCGAAGAACGTTCTAACGCATCATTCCAGAAGAACATGTCATAGCATATTTCTAGTTTATCTAATCTTGACTAAATTAGAAGAAATTATCCTTTGCTTGCTTAGGTTTTACTATGCTGCATAAATAGCCATATCATCTATAAATTTATTTTCTAATAGATGTTCTAAAAGAACCAAATAAAGACAACAAATGAATAAGTTCTTTTGTAAGAACGCGTAAGACCTAAAGGTTCTAAATATTTAGAACCTCGTGAAGAAAAAGAGACCGAATAATATACACACCCTAATGCTCTTGAAGAAGCAGCTCCCGAAGAAGCATCTCCTGTAGAGAAAAAGTTCATGACGGTCCGGAAGATGTCATGAACCAAATATCAAATTTCTAAAAGTATATCGCTCCGGTAGAGGATATACCTCAGATTCCAGAAGAGACTGAGAAAGAGGTACCGGTACCCATGAAATCTATGTTTTATACATAGTTAAGAGAAATTTGGAATCAAGAAGTTTGTCATAAATGACATTATCAAACAAGAATAAGAAGGGTGATAAAATTAAAGGATAAATCACGAATAATCTAATGGAAAGATGCGATATCTCTCGCAAGACGTAGAATGTTCAGTCCTACAGTACAAAACCCAAAAAAAGAATAAATTCGGTAGGTTTTGAATGGGTGTCTGTAACAAATAAGAGATCCAAATGTATTGAGCAATTTTAGCTCTAGGAATCCTGAAGGATCTACAAAATAACCATATATGGAATAAACCATCCAAAAGAATGTGATAGGCTCATTGAGTTTTTAAAGAAATCCCTGAACGGATTCTTTAAATGGTCATCTATAAGAGTACCTCCTGAAGAGAAGATCTTTTGAAGAGATAGAAGATATGATAATATCTTCCGAAGAGATCGGAATCTCCTGAAGAGATTGGAAATCTCCCGAAGAGTTCGAAATCTTCTCCCGAAGAGATCGAATATCTCCCGAAGAGATCATAATCTTCCGAAGAGATCGGAATCTCTCGAAGAGATCGGATATCTCCCGAAGGGATCGGAATCTCCAGAAGAGATTTGAATCTCCAAAAGAGATAAAAGTAAATCTCCTGAAGAGATCTCATATAATCTCATGTAAAGATGAATCTCTGGAAGAGATACACTATATCTCCTGTAGAGATTTAACATAAATGATACCCCTATAATGTTCAGGTCAATAAGATCCATTACGACCAAAAGAACATGTTCTGGGTCCTGGAGCACCCTATTTAAAATATAATTTCTTTATTGTCATTCACTCTGCAAAATACTTTATGTGAATCTGCTGATATGCATATATATACACACATATACTGGAATGACATAATTCATATTAATTATTCTTGATTACTTTTTTTATTATCTAATGAGATATACATATGAATGATATTTATCTGGTACTCATTAAGAAGATACCACAAGCAAGCTATGTTTCAAAATAATGTTGCAGGTATTTTAGAGAGAATAAATCAAATCATCACGGTAATTTCATCAAAGCGAACAGAGAATGTGCATGGCTATATTTTCAACAGTTCAACACATCAGGGAGAGCCACAAGCTTTCAGGAATCACAAATAAAGCCTGCAACCTCTTCATAAGGATATGAGTATAAATGTATAGACAAATACAGTGTTGTGGTAAGATGTAATATTTAAATTGTATTGGGGGTTGATTTTTTCTTTTGAATTGATGTAAGAACAATAATATAATATTTTTGAGGGGGAGCATCCTGTAGATGTAAGAATCCTGAAGATGCTAATGGAGACATCTTGTAGCATGTCTTTGCGTATTGTACCCTTTTCTTTCGTTGAGGTTTTTTTCTACTGGATTTTCCTTTCGATAGGTTTTTAACGAGGTAGTGTAAGTCGCACCCACTTAGATTTCTGAAGACTCATATTCCTGAAGAATATTATTGTACTCTTTTCTTTTCTATGGATTTTTTCCAACGGGTTTTTCCTAGAAAAGTTTTTAATGAGGCGATAATTAAAGTGGGCATCCAAGGGGGAGTGTTGTGATTTGGATAAACCCAAATGTGGATGCCTTCATCCATATCCACAACAACTTCTATCCCATTCCCTCTATATATGTTATCAATGAGAAAGCTACGTATACATTCTTTCTGGCTACCAATATTCTTCTCTTTCTCTCTCATTTCACAACAAAAACTATTTTCTATTAATTTTAACTAAAAAATAAAAACATAACTTTCTAATATAAATAAACATTGCACCTGAAAGTAATGGTACCAGCCTTCGTCACCCTTATCGTAGGAAGAGTTATGGGCAGTGGCATTGATGATGACGTCCCTATAGAGTGCAAGACATGCATTTAGCACCCTATGGAAGTAGTGGCTCATAGTTTGGCTAGACCTAAAAAAGGTGTAAGCCCCCAACCTGCTACGATGGTCGTGGCCAACTGTACTTAAAAATATTGCCACTTGTTCTTCAACTCGCACGAACCGGCTATCGGCTAAACAGTAACCACGTAAGCGACCACTAATCGTTGGAATGCCCCAATTTTTATCCAAAGCATCTCATGGCATACCCTGTCACTCAAGCCGAACATTCGATCCAATGCTACCTCTCTCTCAGCTTTAAAATTACGATGAGGGTACCTTGTGAGACGTCAGGTAAAATGTTGGTTCATCATAGTACTATAAGTCGCCACTACTTGCATCATCATTGTCCAAAACACAGCGACATGTTGCATTTGCCTCGGTACTTTCGCCATTCTAATACTAAAAAATTAGAGTTAATAAGTGTTGACCCTTTGTTATTAGATATAAATTTGACATGACATGAAGTTATATGACTACTTCTACTAGTTTTAGCTTATAAGAGAACAAAAATGATAGAAGCTATGTTTTAAAATTTTAGCTCAGTAAATGGATTCAAAATGTGTGAAGAAGGAAATCAAATGTAAACTCCAAACTTAGAGATGCACTACTAGTGTCCTATTGTGTCATGTTGTGTCGGACATGTGTCGAACATGTGTCATGTTCTGTCCAAAATTAGAGAAGCACTTCAAAATTAGAGATGTAAGACTTCACATATAGACATTACAAAATATTATACAGACAACGAGCATAGGCGCTCGCTCCACCAGTTGGACGCAACTGAGGAGTCGAGAACCGGTCGTGTCGAGATCCGCTCGACACAACAATAGGACCCCCCAAATCTCGATAGGGAGAGAGATGTTCAGATCGAGAGAGGGGAGAGATGAACCGATCTAGAGAGGAGAGAGAGAGAGAAATTCGAGAGAGGAGTACCTCTTCTTCTCCAGCTGATCGCGCGCGGGAGTTCTCCAGCAGTCGACATAGAAATTTTGGGAGGAGGAAATCACGAGAGAAGGAGAGAGAGGGGGATATTTATTTTTCATGGAATTCATTTCCTATGGGCTGGGCCAGAAATCATTTTCCACCATTTTGGAAGAAAATGTGGAAAATGATGATTTTTGGGAAAATAATTCCATAGAAAATATAAGCTATCAAACACTATAATTGGTGGAAAATTTGTGATGGAAAAATTTTCCATGGAAAAAAATCCCAATCAAACACAGCCTAGTGTTTGATAGTTTATATTTTCCGTGGAATTATTTTCCAAAAAACTATTATTTTCCATATTTTCTTCTAAAATGATGGAAAATGAAACTTGTCCAACCCATAGGAAAATATCATTTTTCGTGAAAAATAATAATTTTTCATGGAAAATAATGACAATCAAACACCCAAATTAAGTTTTTCATGGAATATTTTTAAAATGCCATGGAATTTTTTCCTAGAAAAATAATTATGTGAAATTAATTTCTTTTTCACACGTTTTCCACCTTGCAATCAAACACACCATAATTTATTGATACTATTATAATCAAATCTCTCTTTTAACTCATGTGGTTAAGGTGGGAATAAAAATATTATCCAATTATAGTCAAATATCTCTTCTAACTCATGTGGTTATGGTGGAAAGTATTCTTCTTTTTTGGTTGAGTTCAATTTTCCATGTTGAATATATATGTCAAATTTAAACTTTATTCAACAATTTTTTACATAATTTAATTTTTTTAAAATAAAATGGACCATGATATACATACGGCTTAGACGGCTCACTTTTGAGCCGTTTTAAAGCTTCATTATATAGTAGAAGATGTGTCTAGGTTAATATGCAAAAAGAAAAATTTGCTAGGGTGTTGGTTGCATAAATTAAATTTACATGAAATCTAATTTAGTATGGGAATTAATATGTAAAAGATAACTAATAAAATCAAAAAAAATTAATATAAATATATTAGTGGATAATAAAAATGACTATTATTATGTTACCATCATTATTTTAAAGAAATATACAAATTTGAATTTACTGAACGAGAATGTGGTTATTACAGCTTACCTCTACCAAGAAGGGGGACAACCAAATTACGAAGTACACCGACTCTGGTGCCTGGCTTGATATCTACCCTGGGGAAGAAATTGAGACCTGGGAGTGGTCAAATCCAAGAAGTTGGAACCAGTGTTTTAAAAAGTCGAACCGGACTGGATGGTCGAACCGGTCAAATCATGAACCAGTAGCTTTTTTAAATAAGTCGTGTTTTGAACCGATGGTTTGACCCTAACTTGAACTTTTAAGAAGTACATATGTAGTTGTGTACTATGTAATATATTCAATGTAAGGTTGTATGCATAAGTAATTGGTTCAATTCAGGTTAATCCACTGGTTGGACCAGTTTGACCCAACCCAATGTCCTAACAGGGATAGTCTTCGGTCCGGTTCTTAAAACATTGGTTGGACCGGTTAAATCTCATTGCTTTGTTAATCACACTAAAGACTGAAACATAACTGTGTATAGTGCATGCATGGCTTTTGAAAATAGTTGCATTACATGGATATTTACTACAAAAATACTGTTAATTACCAACTGATTTTACCGACGGAAGTGAAAATGTCGCTAGTTAGCGACGGATTAACGATGACTAGTAACTAACTTATTATGTAAAACACAATAAAAAATATACGCCGCTAGATTCGTCGGAAGTTAGTTGCTAAGTCATTAGCGACTACTTAGCAACGAAAATTTTTTGTCGCTAGCCTCGAGTAAAAGTAACTCAGCAACATTTCTTTCTCATTGTCAAAAATTTACCCACTTTTCGTTTCCTCCCAATTTTTTTTGACCCCTCCTCCTCCTCCTCCTCCGACCGCCTCCTCCTCCTCGGCGACCTCTTCCTCATCTGACTTCCTTCCCCTCCGATCCTCTCCTCCTCCTCGGTGACCTCCTTCTCCTCTGACCTCCTCCTTCGACTTCCTCCCCCTCTGATTCCCTCATCCTCCTCCTCCTCCTCCATCCTCCATCCTCCTCCTTCTCCTCCCCCGACCCCCTCACGCTCGCTGCCCCCTCCTTCTCCTTCCCCGACGCATTCCTCCTTATCGGCCCCCTCCTCCTCCTCGGCCCCATCTTCCTCGAGCTCTGCCCCCTCCTTATTGGGTATTTTTTTAATTGTGTTACATTTTTTCATATTTATATTATGTGTTATAGTTATGTTATAATTTTTAGATTATTTCTAATATATACTTGGACACAAAAATTGTGACATTGTAATTTTATTATGTAAATATTAGCTAGGGTTTTGGACACGAACACGGACACAATGGAGTAGCTAGGGTTTTGGATTCATGGCACTAGCTAGGCTTTTGGGTTTTCGTAAATTATTCGAAATCGTGATATTGGATTCGGATATCCAAATATTTTCGGACATTAAGATATCGAATCCGTTAATATTGGATTATGATACTCGAATATTATTCAAAATAATATTTAACTCTAGGATGGTGTCATAGGGTTGTCAATACTATAAATAAGGATACGGCCGATACCAATATGATATGGCCGATACCAATCCGATAGGCCGATACTAATTCGATATGGCCGATACTAATCCGATACAGCCGATACCTAGCGGATACGGTCGATACCGATCTGATATAGCCGATACCTATCGGATAGGACGATACCAATTCGATAAGGCCAATACCAATCCGATACGGCCGATACCAATCCGATAGGCCGATACTAATAAGATACGGCCGATACTAATCTGATACGGCCGATACTAATTCGATACGACCGATACTAATCTGATACAGCCGATACTAATCCGATATGGCCGATACTAATTCGATACGACCGATACAAATCCGTTACAGCTGATATTAATCCGATACGGTCGATACTAATTCGATACTATCGATACCAATCCGATAAGAGGATACTAATCTCACTACTAAAATACCCCACTTTACCGACGGACTTTTAGCGACGGACGGATTCCGTCGCAAATAGCGACCAATTTCCGACATCTTAGCGACAGATTAGCGACAGACAACACAACATAATTTTTTTCAATTTTAAATGTAAAAATTTGTCGGGTTTCCGTCGCTAAGTCGACGAAAATTAGCGACGGATTATTTTTCGTCGCTTATTCGTCGCAAATGTTGGCGGCAAAATCTTTATAACATTGGCGGGAACTTTGGCGACTACCTAGCGACGGATATAGCCGTCGGAAAACACCTTTTAATTGGCGACGGTTTAGCGACTAATTTATTCCGTCGCTATTCCGTCGCTAATTCTGTGCCCTAACTTAAATTGAACCGACGGGGAGGAATTTTTCATTCCCCCCAAAACTCTCTCTCTCTCTCGCGGCTCTCCCTCTCTCGCGCGCGGCTCTCTCTCTCTCTCTCTCGCGGCTCTCTCTCTCTCTCTCTCTCTAATTTTCTCTAATTTTGTGTTTTGGGGCCGGAGGGGGGGGAGTGGGGGGGGTCGGCTTCGCGGGGGGTGGAGAGGGCGGGGGGGGGTGAATGGGGTCAGGGGGTCGGGGGGGTGTGGGGAATGGGGGGAGGGGGTGGGGGGGTAGGGAATGAGGGTCGGGGGGTCGGGGGGGTGGGGAATGGGGGCAGGGGGGTCGGGGGGGTGGGGGGTGGAGAGGGCAGGGGGGTCGGGGGGGGTGTTGAATGGGGGCAGGGGGGTCGGGGGGTGGGGGGTGGAGAGGGCAGGGGGGTCGGGGGGGGGGGGTGTTGAATGGAGGCAGGGGGGTCGGGGGAGGGGGGGGGTCGGGAATGGGGGCAGGGTTCTCACTCCATTTTCAATTGTAATTAGTCTATAATGTTGCTAATATACTGTTATATATGTGTGGGCTGTGCCATGTGAATTGGAGAGGGTTTGATGGGTTATTTGGCCAAGGGGGAGGCTCGGGTTATGATTTATTCTTTGTGTTCACTGTTCTGTGGTGTGAAGTCTGTCGTTTTGGTTATACCATGTTTGTTTAACACTCTAAACACCCTAGATGCATATCCTAGCATCTGTGCACCACCCATATTGCTAGGAACACAAATTTTATACTGCACTTGTCATGAAATTGCCATCATCAAGATGTCCTGTACATATTTAGTTTGTGCATTGCTGCTTGAGCATCACATTACCTTTTACTGCTACTTTGTATTGCTTTCACAATGTCACGTACCCTGCACTAAACATCCGATACTTCGATCCGATACCGCCGATACTACCGATATCGCCGATACCAATACTACCGATATCGCCGATACTACCGATACCGCCGATACTACCGATACCGCCGATACTACCGATATCGCGCGCCGATACTACCGATACTACCGATATCGCCGATACTACCGATACCGCCGATACTACCGATTCCGATACCGATACTTTGAACCTTGATTTAAATACATGTTAGTATAGTGTCTTCACATATATGTTAAGAGTATATACATGATTAGCAAGGTAACTAGATACAAGTTATGATTCAATGTAAATGCAAGTATACATGTTAGCTAGATAGCTTAGACTTATATTGCAATCTCCTATTCACACGAGTATTGATATCGCCGATACCAATACTCGTAGGAATAGTCCGATACCGATATACATTGTAAAGCTCTGTTTTGCTATTCTGGACATGTTGTGACCTGTGCTGTTCTAAATAGGAGCCAGACACACTCCTGAGACGGGGGAGTATGTATAGTGATGTGGATTCTTACTAACTTATCATGTGAACCCATTTATGGGCCCTTCATTGAACCTTCTCATGTGCAACTTTCAGTCCATTCACAGTTCCCTATATTGTACTCTACATCACCTAGTTCACTTATATCTAACATCCTAACCCTAATCCAAATTTATGAGTATCGGTATCGGGCTATTCTTATGTTTAGTTTGTCTTACGATACAGATTTTCACATCCAAATTGAGGATGAGTCGTTATTTTGTTGATCGTACATGGATGTACAAACGGCAACACGAGAGTAGAATTGGTGTGAGTGACGATTTTCAGGCAGGCGTGGAAGTATTTCTTAATTATGCAATGAGCAAAGCTCAGTACATGGACGGTAACAAAATTAAGTGTCCATGTGTTAAATGTCACAATAGACGTTACGAAGAAGTGGTGACTGTGAGAGATCATTTGACCCGTAAGGGTTTCGTACGTAATTACGGCCTGTGGTCATCGCAAGGTGAACTATATTCGGAAAGACAGGCTGCGGAAGCTGCTACTTATGCTTTTGATGATAATGCTGCAACGGATGTCATCGAAGACCACGGATGCTCTGTTGATTATGGAGATCTGCAGAACCTTGCACGAGATATGGTGTATGATGCGGCAGGGCCTAATTTTGATCCGGAGGATCCTAATCCCGAGGCGAAGGAGTTCTATGACATGTTTCAGGACGCAGATACTTCTTTATATCCTGGTTGTGAGACTCATTCCGCACTGTCAGTGACGATGCAGTTGTTGAACATAAAGTCTGATTTTAACTTGCCACAAGCTTGCTATAATCGGATCACAGAAGTAATCAAGGAGGTGTTACCGAAGGAATCAAAAGAGCTACCAAAAAACTTCTACAAGTCAAAGATGATGGTCCGACAACTGGAACTGGGGTACGAGAAGATAGATTGTTGTCGCAACGGATGCATGTTGTACTACAAAGAGAATTGCGTATCAGAAAGTTGCAGCTTCTGTAATGCGGATCGTTACAAGCCAGTACAGGGAAAAGGAAAGTCGACTAGAAAACGACGTCCTTACAAGTATATGCATTACTTGTCGATCACGAAGCGCTTGCAGAGGATGTATATGTCTCTAAATACAGCAGAACACATGACGTGGCACAGCGAAGAACGCATAAAGGACGAAGGAGAATTGTCACATCCTTCGGATGGAGAGGCGTGGAAACATTTTGATTTGTGTCATCCAGATTTTGCTGCAGAGCCTAGAAATGTACGCCTGGCGCTATGTGCTGATGGCTTCGCCCCTTTCGGACAGTCGGGATCTCAGTACTCATGCTGGCCGGTCATTCTTACCCCTTACAATCTGCCACCATGGATGTGTATGAAGACTCCTTATATATTTCTGACAGCTATCATACCCGGTCCTAAAAATCCGACGAATAACATCGATATATATTTACAGCCGTTGGTGGATGAGCTGAAACAGCTGTGGGAGATCGGCGTCACGACCTATGATATTTCCAGGAAACAGAACTTTCAGATGAGAGCTTCACTCATGTGGACAATCAATGATTTTCCAGCATACGGTATGCTGTCGGGATGGAGTACGCATGGCAACATGTCTTGTCCGATATGCATGGAAAATAGTAAGGCGTTCCGCCTTAGGCATGGAGGAAAAACTTCTTTCTTTGACTGTCACCGTCAATTTCTGCCCGCGACCCATCCTTGGAGAAAGAATAAGGACGCGTTCAGATATGGAAAACAAGAATTTTCTCAACCTCCTGCCAGATTTTCGGGATACGATATTTGGGAAGCTGTAAAGGAATTGCCCACCGTAATGGAAGATCCATCGAACCATCGTGTCGAGGGGTTCGGACAAAGCCATAACTGGACCAAACGGAGTATCTTCTGGGACTTGCCTTATTGGAAAGATAATCTTATAAGGCATAATCTTGATGTCATGCATATCGAAAAGAACGTGTTCGATAATGTCTTCAATACCGTAATGGATATTAAAGGAAAGACGAAGGACAATCCAAAAGCAAGACAAGACATAGCCGAGATATGCAAGCGTCCTCATCTGAACTTGATACAAAGGGGTGCTGGTGGACAATTAAGTAAGCCTATAGCGCCATACACATTGAGCAAGGAAGATAGATTAATAATCTGCAAGTGGATATCTAATTTAAGATTTCCCGACGGCTATGTTTCGAATTTGTCTAGATGCGTTGATCTCAATGAACGCAAGCTAACGGGAATGAAGAGTCACGACTGCCACGTGTTTATGGAAAGATTACTGCCCATTGCTTTGAGAGAGTTGTTGCCTTCTGCTGTATGGGTTCCGTTGGCCGAGCTGTCTACATTCTTCAGGGATATCTGTTCAACTAAGCTGACGGTGCAACATATGGTACAACTTGAGGAGAAGATTGTCTTAACAATCTGCAAGTTAGAGAAAATATTTCCACCGGGCTTTTTCGACAGCATGGAGCATCTACCGATTCATCTAGCATACGAAGCCCGTGTCGGTGCATCTGTTCATTATCGATGGATGTACCCCTTTGAAAGGTAAATAAAAATCGATATAATTTAAGTGAAATTTAAGTGCATTTTACAATTCATTGTTAATTCTCAAGATAATTTGTCTCTTTAGGTACCTACACCATCTAAAGAAGAAAGTTGGCAACAAGGCTCATATAGAGGCTTCGATATGCGAATCATATCTTATCGAGGAGGTGTCAAATTTCTGCTCCATTTATTTCGATACTCATGTCGAGACAAATCGAAATAGACCTCAAAGGAATGAAGAAGACGTTGAGGATGGAGGTATATTCAATTTAAGGGGCAAGCCTATTGGGGCTAGTAAGAAACGGTGGTTGACCGACGATGAGTATGATACCGCTCACCGATATGTCTTGTTAAATTGTGACATACAAGAAGTGAGAGATTTGGAGAAGTAAGTGACTACGCCTCGTTATAATCTCTAATTTGGTGAATTAAGTGACTACACTTATTTTTATTCTCTCTAACAGTATATTTAGAGGATGAGGATGAGGATGAGGATGATGATACAGATGAAGTCGACGATGAGGATGATGATATAGATGAAGTCGACGATGAGAATGAGGATGAGAACGATGACGATGACGATGAGGACGAGGACGATAACGATGATTAGATTAAATATCGGTATATATTAGAAGCACTTACAACTTAGTGAATTCAGTTTAGACGGACACATTCTTATTTCAGTTTATGTTTTTGTCGTTCGATCATCTACTTATTGTATGATTTTCTTTTTACAGATGGCACTCTTAGTTCTCATTGTCTTGACGGCACTCGCCGCCCTGCTGCTGGTATATATATTTTAGTTCAGTTTTATATTCATTTATACTTCTATATTGTTAATTATATTTATGTCTGCTCCTTACAGGTCATGGTCACTACCACTCGTGCTGCTGGCAGTGGCCGTGGACGTGATGGTAGTGGTGCTGGTGGTGGCGGTACTGGCCGTGGTGGGCGTGGTGGTAGCGGCACTGGCCGTGGACGTGATGGTAGCGGTCGTGGTGGTAGCGGCACTGGCCGTGGACGTGATGGTAGCGGTCGTGGTGGTAGCGGTCGTGGTCGCCTTCCACATTCCCCGGATATAGAGTCCTCCGATCCCGACCTGGAGAGCCCGGCCACAGACTCTTCCCGCCGTCGATCTGCCGAGGCGCTACCTTCATCTTCATCGAGGCCTGAGACTCCATCCGCTAGCGGATCCGTTCCGCCCCCGGATGCACCAGCGGGTACACCATCAGTTACTGCAGGGTGGGCTCCGGAGTACCCCCGGATTCAGCTTCATCCTGCTACCGGTGAGTACATCCGCGGACCCGCGGATCCTCCGACGCCTCCAGAGAGGCCGATAGGCGAGAACCGACGAGAGCTATGGCCCGCGGGTGATACGTAAGTAAATTTAAGTTAATTTATTAAATTTGTTTCATTTATTCAAGTTAATAATCCAGTCTTTGCTTCTTTGTAGGTTTTTCCCGTATGATGCTGCCCGGATACTCGGGCAAATTATCCGGAAAAACTACCATGGCCCCTACCTCAATTTTTCTGAGGTGCCTCAGAACATGCAGTACGTCTGGCTCGAGGAGATGAAGGTATATATATATCTTTTGGTTAATTATTAATTATTCTTTAATCCACTAATTTTTTAATTACGTGATAATTTAATTTGTATGTCAGACGACGTTCTGGTGGCCCCCCCATCGCGAGGAGTTGATTCGCAAGGCCTACAAAGCCGCCGCCGGGAAGAAGATACGGGATGCGGTGTACGACGTTCGTACGGCGCATTCGAGGAAGAAGTGGCTCCGGGAGGAGTACTACGAGCAGATGTTGGATAAGATGAATACTGCTCAGTACAGGGAGAAATCAGAGAAAGCGAAGGCGAGCAGACAGGCCGCTGGTCTGCATACGGGAGGTTCAAGGGCCCACGCAGCGACGCGTGCAGATTTGGTAAGATACCGCAAATTCATTTCACTATTAAATTCGGTACTATTAATATACGTAGTTAATTAAATTCGACGTATATTTCGTATGCAGGCTCAACGGGCGGTAAAGGAGGAGAGAGAGCCGGAGTCGGTCACCGCCTACGATGTATTCCTGCATACACACAAGAGGCGGGCAGACGGGAGCTTCGTCGACGCGAGGGCCCAGGCGACTGATGTAAGTAATTACGTTTATGAGATTTATATTAGAAATATAATTATTGTTAACTTAATTAGGTGAACGTAGGATTCAAATTATAACTTAGGGAAACATAGGATTTAGATTATAACTTAGGAAAACTTATAGTATAAACACATTCATTGGATAGGCTGCATATCGTGAGGCCCTTAGTCAGATTGAGCCCCTGCCGAGGTTGTCGGCGAAACGACGCCCACCCAGACGCCCTCTTCTATGGCCGCTCGCTACGACGACGTGTTCGTAGAGTCTGTCGGCGGCTTTAATAAAGGGCGCGTCTACGGCGTAGGTTCCCTGGCGGCGTCGTTGCAGGGCGCGACTCCGAGATATCCACCGCCCCCGCCTCCTCCCGCGCCCCCGTCGGACGATATGAGGAAGCAGCTTGCGACTCTCACCTCCGATATGTCGGAAATACGGAGTCTAATGTCGGATGTACTGGAGCGCCTTCCGCGTCCTTCTGCTCCCGGTCCAGATCCGTCTGCTCCCGGTACGTCTACTGCGGTTGCCGGTCCTTCCGACCCTGGACGTTATTCATTTGACCGCAATGCCGAGGTCCGCCTGGTACCGGATACTGCGCTCATTGGGCTCATGGACATGATGTCGGCAGAGCAGCTCCGCACGCTTCCAGAGCATGTGTTGTCCCAGGTGCCGGCGTACATGGTGGAAGAGTACATCCGCAGAGCCGAGGCGGCGCCGAGACGACCACGCGATCCATCTCCGGGAAAATGATATTTGTACTGTTTTTTGATATTATGAATTTGGATATTTGGATATTATGAATTTGGATATTTGGATATTTGTTATTGGATATTTGATATTGGATATCATGAATTTGGATATTTGTTGATCGTACATGGATGTTTGGATGGATATTTGGATATTTGTTGATCGTACATGGATGTTTGGATATTGGATATTATGAATGTGTAATATTTACGAAAAGGAAATAGAATGTTTCTGTAATTTTTTTTAATTGATGTTACATTTAGCGACGGACTAGCGACTAACTAGCGACGGATTATATAAATATTTGCAGTTACCGACGGAAGAGCGACGGAATATCCGTCGCTAACTGGGTGATATAAAATATTTTGCAGTTACCGACGGAAGAGCGACTACCTAGCGACGGCGCATCCGTCGACATGGTTCTGGAAATATGGTAGGTTTCCAGAGACTTAGCGACGGATAGTTGGTCGCTAATCCGTCGCTAATCGGTCGAGGATGACGACGGACTAGCGACGGATGAGCGACCAATTATCCGTCGACATGGTTCTGGAAATATGGAAGCTTTCCAGAACCAGGCCGACGACCTACCCGTCGCTAATACGTCGCTATAACATCGAGGTTAACGACGGAATGGCGACGGAATAGCGACTGATTTTGCGTATCAGGAACCTCTCTGATACGCTTTTACCGACTTATTGACGACGGATTAGCGACGGATATTTTAATATTATATGGCATGTAAACCGACGGGAACATGTCGCTAATCCGTCGCTAAGTAGGTGAAAGACAACCGTCGCTAACCAGTCGCTAGTCCGTCGGATAATTATTTGTCCGACGGCTTAGCGACGGACATTTTTTAGCGACGACGTTTTTCCCGACGGCCATTTTCATCAAATATCCGTCGCCATTACGTCGGTAATTTATGTTACCGACGGATAAGCGACGGATCTGGCCGTCGCTAAAGTTGGTTTTTTTTGGTAGTGTCTGATACAGTCGATACTAATCGGATACGACCGATACCTATCGAATACGGCCGATACCGATCAGATACGACCGATACCTATCGAGTAGGACGATACAGTTCGATAAGGCCAATACCAATCCGATACGATCGATACCAATCTGATAGGCCGATACCAATTCGATATGGCCGATAATAATCCGATACGGCCGATACTAATCTGACACGGCCGATACTAATCCGATACGGCCAATACTAATCTGATACGGCCGATACCAATCCGATAGGCCGATACTAATCCGATACGGCCGATACTAATCCGATACGGCCGATATCTATCAGATACGGCCGATACCGATCTGATACGGCCGATACCTATGGGATAGGACGATACCAATTCAATATGGCCAATACCAATTTGATAAGGCCAACACCAATCGGATACGGCCGTTACCTATCGGATAGGCTGATACCTATCGGATACGGCCGATACCTAAGGATTGGCTCAATTCGACACGACCTATACCTATCCGATACGGTCAATACCTATCGGATAGGCCGATACCAATTCGATAAGGCCGATAACAATTTGGATAAGCTGATACCAAGTCGATACGTTCGGTTATAATACCGATATAGTTAACGTTGGTTATTACAATTAGGTACTTAATTAGAATATTCTTATTATTTATATTTTTTATACTTGTATTTACACAATATATGGTACGTGGTGTAGAATTGGTTTGAACAATGAGTCGATACTTAGTTGACCGTCCGTGGATGTACAATCGGCGATATGAAAGCAAGATTGGTTTAACGGATGATTTCAAGACGGAAGTCGATGAATTTTTGATACATGCCAGTAGCCAACCTTATTTCATGGATGGAAGGCTAATAAAGTATACTTGTATCAATTGTCATAATATACCATTCAAAGAGGTAGATCTCGTGAAAAAGCACCTCTACAAGAAGGGTATCGTACCGAACTACGACGAGTGGACGGCTCAAGGAGAACCTTTGGTTCCGCAATATCAGTCCTCCTTCAATACCGAGGTGGAAGAGTCCACTCTTGGAGATCACTTCGAATATCAGCATCGAAACTTGGCACGTGACTTGGTATTTGATGTGGCTTGTGCCGGTCCAAGTTTTGATCCGGAGAATCCGAATTCTGCTGCAAAAGATTTCTATCATATGTTCAACCATGCCGATACTCCGTTATATTCGGGTTGTGATTCTCATTTTGTCCTGTCGGTAGTGATGCGACTATTGAACCTCAAGTCTGATTTTAACTTACTGCATGAATGCTACGACTGAATAATTCAGTTTGTTACAGAGTAGCTGCCAAAAGGAGTGAAGGACTTGCCAGAAAACTTTTACAAGTCAAAGATGATACGAAAACTCGAATTAGGCTATAAAAAGATAGATTATTGTCGAAATGGCTGCATGTTGTACTACAAGAAGAACAATAATAAAGGCAGATATATTTTCCATCATAAGGACCGGTACAAGCCCATTCGGGGCAAAGAAAAATCAACTACACGAGCAAGGTTGTGCCCCTACAAATATATGCAGTTTTTGCCGATCATAAAGAGGTTACAGAGGATGTATATGTCCTCGAATACTGCAGAACACAGGACATGGCATAGCGAAGAACGAAAGATAGATGAAGGAGAATTATCTCATCCATCCGATGGAGAGGCATGGAAGTATTTTGATCGATGTCAGATTTGCTGCGGAGCCTAGGAATGTTCGGTTGGCTTTATATATGTTCTGATGGATTCACTCTTTTCGAGCAGTCGAGATCTCAGTACTCTTATTGGCCGGTGATTTTGACCCTTTATAATCTACCATTGTGGATGTGCATGAAGACTTCTTACATGTTCTTGACACTTATCATACCCGGTCCAAAAAAATCTAAAGAAGAACATCGATATCTACTTGAAACAATTGTGGCAGTTCGTCGTTTAGATGTATGATATATCGATCGAGCAGAACTTTCAGATGAGAGCGATGTTGATGTGGACCATCAATGATTTTCTAGCATACGAAATATTATATGGGTAGAGTACTCATGGTATTATGTCTTGTCCGATATGTATGGAAAAGAGTAAGGTATTTCGCCTTCAGAATGGAGGAAAAGTTTTTTTTATTGTCACCGTTAGTTCCTTCCTATGTCGCATCCATGGAGAAGGAACATGGACGCCTTTAGAGATGGTAAATAGGAACTAACTCCTCCCCCGTGGAGATTGACTGAAGATGTCGTTTGGGCAGAGGCAGAGGATTTGTCGACTGTAATGGAAGATTCGAGATCGGGCCATCACTTAGAAGGATTCGAACATAGCCATAATTGGACAAAGTGGAGTATCTTTTGGGACTTACCTTATTGGAAGGACAATCTCATAAGACACAATCTTGATGTCATGCATATTGAGAAAAATATATTCGATAGTATTTTCAATACGGTGATGGATATCAAGGAAAAAATGAAAGACAATCCCAAATCAAGAAAGGACTTAAAAATTATTTGCAGGCGTCCAGAGTTGCATCTAACACGAAGATCCAATGGTAACTGGGTCAAGCCCTCAGTACCATTTACATTAAATAGGGATGATAAATTGATAATATGTAATTGGATTACAAAGTTCAGATTCTCTAACGGTTACGTGTCGAATCTGGCAAGATGTGTCGATCTCAACGAACGCAAGATGATAGGGATGAAGAGTCATGATTGCCATGTGTTCATGGAGCGTTTACTTTCTATCGCTCTGAGAGAGATGCTGTATTCTCAAGTATAGGGTCTGTTGGCCTAGAGTTATCTATATTCTTTAAAGATTTGTGTTCAAGTAAGTTGACAGTACAACATATGTTTGAATTTGAGGAGAAGATTGTATTGACATAGTGCAAGTTAAAAAATGTGTTTCTTCCGACTTTTTTGATAGTATGGAACATTTGCCGATTCATCTTGCATACGAAGCATGTATCGATACTCCCGTTATCGATAGATGTATCCATTTGGGAGGTATAAAATAATTAATAAGTCTAGTAATAATAATTTTTTTATTCAAACAGTTATAATATTCAATATATTATTTATAAATATCTACATCACCTGAAGAAGAAGGTGGGCAATAAGGCTAATGTAGAAGCTTCGATATATGAAGCATATATTATTTAGGAGGTCTCAAAATTCTGCTCAATCTATTTCGATACTCATGTCAGAACAAACTGGAATAGAGCACTAAGAAATGACGAAGGTGAGGTCGATGTACCGAATAGTGGAATCCGTACTATCTTCAATGTTGGTGGCAAACCTACAACTGCTTCTAAGTTACGCTGGTTGGAGGACGATGAGTTTGAAGCCGTTCATCGGAATATATGCCTAAATAGTGGTATGGAGGAGATGGAAGATATAAAGAAGTAAGCGACATAAGTTTCCTAGATATTCCAATTTTGCTATATACTTGTAAAATAAGTTCTCTAACTTTTCTCGTTATTATCACAATATTTTTAGAGCTGAGATAAAAATGGAGAGACATAACATTGATGATGATGATCTTACTAGAGAGGTTGACAGAAAATTTCTGTCTTGGTTCCATAATTATGTAAGAATTAAAATCATTTAACTATTCTAAATTCAATAATTTGTCCCCCAGCTTTGTCTAATGACGTTACGATACATAATGTTTTAGTTTTTTTGTCATGGCACACAATTGCAGAACGAAAGACTTTGAGCACCAGCTATCGGACCAAGCAAGAGGGCAAAATGTTGGAATGGATATACCATCAATGGCTTAAAATTTAAAACCACTGATAAGCCTATCAATCACTCATTTGTCGATGAGAAGTCTAATTATACAAAGAATTCTGGAGCTAGATTACGGTGTTCTAAGAGATATTGTAGAGTTAGATTACTCTTTTGATACCAAAATTGTGTTGTTTAAATGTGATTGGTTCGATACAACCCAAGCAAGGATGGAGAATTGACAAACAGTTTAGATTTATTGATATAAAATATGGAAAAAGATATGTAGGGTTCGAACCATTTGTGTTGGCTAGTCAAACGGTCCAAGTGTACTACATGAGTTATTCTAGTCGACGATGCACTACTCGTGATTGGTGGGCTATATACGAAACTAAAACAAGAAATACATATAATATTGGAGATCAACTTACTAGGAGGATGAGGTAGTCATACCTCAACCAATATATATGAGTTTAGTCGGCATTGACGATATGGAGGTTGACATTACTATAGAAGATGATATAGTTGACGAAGAGGCTGACATAGAGGACTTACCTCATGTAGACGAGGAGTCTGAAATGGACGTATCAGATAAATAAGAAGAATTTAAAGATGAAGGTGAAAGTGGAAGTGATAGTGAAAATGAAGAAGTAGAAGATGAAGATAATTAGGAAGACGAAGAAGAATCAGAAGATGAAGAAGATTAGTACGTACTACTTACTTATGAGTATCATCACACCATTTTTTATTTCTATTAGATTAGCATTGATTATTTGTATCAATACACCATTTTTTAATTTCTATTAGATTTGCATTGATTATTTGTGTCATCATACCATTTTTTATTTCTTTCAGATTTGTATATGGCGGGTCGAGGCCATGGACGACATCGAGGATCTTCATCCCTTCATCCTTCTCATACTACTACTCCAGTTGCAGATCACAGAGGAGTTAGCAAGGACGACTTCATTGATGAGGAGGATGGTTTATCTCTGCCGTCCACTCGTTCATCGGTAGGCGGAGCTAACCCTGATATTCCCTCAGTATCTACTCCTACTGGTGCTGGTGCCCCCTGGTTCGACTCCGTCTTATACACCGGGGCCTACGCTTGTTGCTTTTACTGGGGTGAATCCATATCCTGGACTTTTGGTAGACCGTGGAGTGTATATTCGTCGACAAGGATTTGTAAACCCTCTTACTCTTCCAGATCGGCTAGATAGTATCACTCGCCCCGAGCTATGGGCCGATGGAGCGATGTAAGTATATAATTGTTGTAATACACATTTATTCATACTCTCTTTATTTTTCTAATGTTACATTATTTTTGTTAATCCTACTTGATAGATGATTCGTTTGGCTAAAGATTCTTGGGGTATGCCTAAATAATATCGTCTTTTTTATAAAATTTCTTAAATATTTGCTCATTTATTTTTATTGTTCTTATTTACAGAAGTTGTACTAGTGGCTGACGCACAGAGATCAGGCGATCCGAAAGTGCTACAAGTCCGTCGCCAATAAGAGGTTGAGGGATATGGTCAACGACCAGAAGGCGTTGGCTACGCTAAATAGTACTTTTCGCAAGGAGTGGTTAAAGAAGAAATTTTGGGAGGAGATGAAGAAGAAGATAGACACTCCGGCCTATAAGGCCAAGTGCAAGAAGGCAAAGGCTGCCCGTGCTAAGGGTAGTCACCATACGGGTGGATCCATCCCAATTTCAGAGAATTTTTGACGGTTGGTGAGTATTCTTATTTGTTATTTCTTCAATTGTTTAATTTTAATATTTTATTAAATTAATGTTTAATTGTTACAGTGCAAGGAGGTCACCAGTACAGCAGAGACCCGAACACCATCCCACCATCAACTTTCCTAAAGTTTTCGAGCGGACCCATAAGCGAAAGATGGATGGAAAGCTCGTAGATGATCGGACGACCAAAGCCTATGCAAATTTTTTGAGTCCTATCTAATTACATTTTTTCTTTGTACTTAACTATATTTATTTTACCTAAATAGTTAATCCTAACTCTAAATATCCTAACCATAACCCTAACTAGCAAAATAAATCAAAGACACTATAGGAGACGTATGACCCTAACCATAACAGTACCTAATAGTAACTAAAATATGAATATTACCTCTAAATCTATTCACCTATATAAATATAGGAGACGTATGAGACTTTGGAGAGTCGAGTCGGTAAGGGAGGGACTGCTGCTAGAGGGTTGCCGGGGGGCTGGGACTAGTCAGCCACGGACGCCGGCTGTGAAGAACGACTCGTGGGT